>CAUYUJ010015428.1:193914-275493 GCA_963575745.1 Prorocentrum cordatum
TAAGCATACCGAGTAAGAACCCTTCTAGGCAGAGCCTAGGTAGGAAATAAACCTGAGCTAAGATGAAGCTAAGCTAAGCTAAGATGAAATAAGCTAAGCTAAGATGAGATAAGCAACGCTAAGCTAAGGGGACGTAACTGGGGGAACCGCGGGGCGGATGCCGGGGGAACCGCCCGGGCCGGTTCCCACTGCCCGGCCCCTTTAAGATACAGGGTAAGAACCCTTCTAGGCAGAGCCTAGGTAGGAAACATCATAAGTTTAACTGTAGAGCATGCGTCTTCGCTCCTTGCGACTTATACGCGAATGAAGCGGGGGTGTAAACTTCTGTCGCTCCAAATGTGTGCTAACTGGTTTGGGCTGCCTGAGACAGCAGTTTCTCACAAGTGCATGGTTACAACGTCGTCTGAGAGCGTACATCGCAACATGAGTGTATACATCGCCAGTTGAAGCGTTTGTACGTAATTTCTAATCTTGTATGTGGCGCACATGCGCCGACAGGTGTCAGGAAGGCACACACGCGCGCGCACACACACGCACACAAACACACGCACACGCACACACACACACGCGCACGCACACACACAAACGCACACACCACACACACAACACACACACACACACTCACACAACACACAACACACAGACACACAAACACGATGTCCTCCTGCAACGCTTTGCACCAACTGTTGGTTGTCCGCCGACGGGGCCCGTCAGCACACGGACTGCAGCTGCACGCGCGGCGACTGCGCTCAGAGGCCGAGGTCGTGCCCTCCCGCCGCCCAAACAAAAAAAAAAAAAAACACAAAAAAAAAAAAAAAACTCGTCCGGCGTACCGACCCGAAGGAGCACGACGAGGGTGGACTGGAAACCTCGACGGCCGCGCTCTCTCTCTGAAGGGCCTGCCTGCTTACCGTTGCCCCGCGCGCCTGTCCTCCCCCCGTCTCTGTCCCCCCTCCCGCGTGAGCTGAGCGGGCGAACCGCTATGGAACTGCACGTCTGTTTCACAGACGGTCAACCCCTTGCCGTCGCTCGGGCGTCCGTTTCCCGTGCATGTTTCGGTTTCGTGTTTGTTTTTTTGTTGCTCGATGGTCCAGGATGGTCCTCGATGGTTCTCGCCGAGAGAAAAAGCACACGTCCGAGCGATGCCAAGACCCGAATCATTAGAATGCGCGGTAATGGATGCAAGGGCCTTGGAGGCCCATGTTAACGTTTCCGAACGCAGTTGGCCAACGAAAGTCGCCAAGGATGGGCCGGAAGAGCAAGGATGCAAAGATACCCTTGAGAAGATTGCCCATCCCTACTATGCGGGCTGACTGTACCATATGCACTGCAGCCGATGAGCCGTCATGGCACGGCTTCTTCGTTCGTTCGGAAACCTCAACCGATGAATAGGGAGACTGGAACGATACATGGAACCTAGACCTGGAGACAGGTGATAAGAGGTTCATTGAAACCGACTGAGCTGGTGATGGGGGTGGAGTGGAGACCTCGACCTGCAACCTGGAACGATAGGAGCAGACAGAAGGAACAACCAGGGAAAACGATAGGCCCAGAGGGGGAGACCGTCGACCTGGAATGAATGAATCGGCGATAGATCGGCGGGAGGCCCCCCATAGCGAAATAGCACGTTCCTGGGCGGAGTGGGCTATCGGGCCCCTGTCGGCGATGAATGGGCGACTGGGGGTCGATGTGCTCCCCCCTGACCCCATCCCCTGAAGGGGAACTGGGACACACAAGTAAATACCCACACATAAGACTATCCCCCATGTTTTCGCATACTTTCTGGGCTTTCGTCTTCCCCCCCGCTTCCCATATTTTCCCATGTTTTCCTGGGAGAGGAGGATTAATTGTGTCTGTGTGTGTGTGTGTGTGTTTTTCCCCTCCTGATCCCCGTTCCCCGTTGCTTTCAAGCCACAGATCGGGCCTGCGGCGCCCAGTCGGAACGGTCTGAGCCTCCTCAAAACGCCCTCGGCGACGCGCAGCCGCTGGGCGGCATCCCGAGGCCGGAAAACCGCCGAGAACCGACGAAGCCATCCGAAAACTTTGAGCCTCGAAGCCCTCGAGCCTATTTTAGGAGGCAACTACTGGGAGGTTTTCGTCGGAAAGATTAAGGGGGACTAGGCCCCATTTGGGAGCTGTTACGCCTGAGCGGGCCTCGGATTAAGCGGGATTAAGCCGGATTAAGCCGGATTAAGCGGGAGTAAGCGGGATTACGCAGGACTGAGCAGGATTAAGCCGGATGTCGGACCAGGGCAAAATCAGAATTTGACCTCCCAGGAGTTGCATCCGAGCCTATTCCCCCCCACCGGTGCTCCCGAACCAGGCTCCGACGGCGACCTGCTCCACCATCCGCGGATCGGCGTGTGGCAAAGAGAGGAGGTGGAGGAGGAAAAGCCACGCTGCTGCAAGACAGAACGTGCGATGTGTGTGTGTGTGTGTGTGTGTGTGTGTGTTAAGAACGATGCCTGGTAGGCGCACGGGTGCGTTGGAAAGATGCATGGTTGACTGTAGGACGCCGGAAGCTAACCAGCTCTCCCCCCACGGCACTGCGGGCCCACAAAGTCCCTCTGCAGGGGACCTCCTTGAGGACCCGGAGGAGCCACTCTTGGAGTCCATGGATCCCCCTTATCGAAAAACACTCCCAGGATTCAAGACATTGCCGGGGCAACCTGCCGAACCCAAGGCTGCGGAACTTCGTCCCAGGGATGATTGCCTACGTTGAAGTTCTTCGTCTCGGGGGGGCACTGGGAACGAGGGGCAACTTCGAACAGCCCTCGTCCTGATCAAGTGCCAAAAAACCCAGGGATGATTGCCTATGTTAAAGTTCTTCGTCTCGGGGGGCACTGGGAACGAGGGGCAACTTCGAGCAGCCCTCGTCCTGATCAAGTGCCAAAAGACCTCTCGCAGAGGGCAGAACGGGAGCGGTGGCGCCTTCCCCGAGCGGCACCATCGGCCATTGGCACATCCCAGCCTCGGCCTCGGGAGCGCACGCGGACACAGGCAGGAAGCGGAGAGGGGCAATATTGGAAAGACAAGGGCTCCCAACTTCGCGCTTCGCGCTCCGCGAAGCGCGAATAACTTCGCGCTCTCGCGCCGCCCCCCCAAAGGGAGAAAAGGAGGACGAGGAGGAGGGGGAGAAGGAACGAGGACCGCGAAGCGCGAACCGCGAATAACTTCGCGCCCTCGTGGGAGCCCTTGAAAGACTAATGGTACAAGCAATGGAATTGTTCGAACAGTAGGGGCACCGACTCGACAGCACTCGGTGGCGTAGCACCCACCCCCTTCGACCGCATTCGCTTGCAGATCATTGGCTCCGCTCTCTGGCGCTGACGCAGAAGCGCAGGGCCCCGAGGGAAGTAATGCCAGTCAGCGAGGACCACGACCAATGATTTAATGCAATCTTCGGCGGTGGACAAACCTCCCTTTAGTAAACCTCCCCTTAGTGAAAACGGCCTGGGACCGAAACCGACGGACCTGGACCCGCAAAAAAGACGGCCGCGACGCTCTCTCTCGAACCGAAAACGGCCAATTCCTTAATCGACGTGTCAGGGTAAGAGGTCTATCCACCTCCGAAATCTATGCGATGCAGAAGCAATGCAGACCAATGCAACGCATCAAAAAAGCGACACGGCGCTGGGCGGCAACGTGCTGGCCGAACCGCCATATTGGGGCCCAGCGGCGACGAGCCGGGCGGACCGCCCCTGGGTCCCAGACCAATGCAAAGCAACGCAAAGCAGGGAAAGGAAGAGCCAGGCAGTACAACGCAATGTAATGCAAGGCGAAGCGACGCAAATCAACGCGGAGCAGTGAAAAGCAAGGACAAAAACAGTACAACGCCCTGCTACACAATGCAAAGTTGAGCAAAGCAACGCAAATCAATGCGAAGCAGTGCAAAGCAATGCAAAGCAGACGAAAGCAATGCGAAGCAATGCGACAACGCCAAGCAATGTGGCGCAATGCGAAGCAATGCGAAGCGATGCAAAGCCGTGCAAAGACAAGCACAGGAACGCAAAGCAAAACAAAGCAGGCAGCGATAGTGTAAACGTGGAACAACGCACTGCAAAGCTATGCGGCGCAAGGCGACGCAACGCAATGCAGGGCAGCGCAGCGACTGGAGGCGACGAAGCAGCCGGATCGCCACTGTGGACCAGCGGCAACGGCGGCGACGGGCGGCGACGGGCCGCACGGACCGCCGCCGTGGCCCAGGGGGCAAAGGCGGCGAGAGGGCTCTCAGCTACCTTCGAAGACAGGCAAGAGCCCCTAAGCTCGCCATCGCTCGGACTTCCATTACCTGTTTTTTTGTTCGGTTTCGTGCGTGGCTTTTTTCGCCAAATGATCAAGGATGCTCCTCGATGGTCCTCGCCGAAGGAAAAATGCACACGTCCGAGCGATGCCAAGTAAATGCAAGCACCGTTTGGGGAAGCACCTCTGCTCGCCACCTCGTCTGAACAGACAGCGACCGCCGGAGGGGGGGCGGGGGGGGGGGGGGGGGGCGCTGCTGATTCGGGGGGCGGGGGGGCGACGAAGGGGTGAGGGCGCAGGGACGTGGACCTTTCGTGCTCCAGGGGGCCCCTTGGGGCCCCTAGGGTGCACGAAAGGTGCGCGTCTCTTCCTCCCCCCTCATATCGCCCCCGACATTACGCCACGCCCGGCGCGCCACGATCGTCGAACATCTCCGTATCCGCACCCTCGCGGTCCGTATTCCGGGGCGCGATCCCGCGGATACGTGGTCGCTGCCACGGCAAGCCCGTCAACAAGCGGCTGCGAACTCGAAATCCGGCGAACGTGACTCCTGCGTTCCCCGAACGGATCTGCTTTCCTCGCGCGAACGCAGGCTGTGCTCAGAGCTGCCAGACGCTGCTCCGAAACGACGGAGGGCCTGCCACCATTCATTCCCCTTGCGCACATAGACCGACCTCAAAAGACGAAACGCTACCCAACACGACGACCGGGCCTGCCCAAGGTCGCGCCAAAACGTTGGCCAAAACGCAGCTCAAAATGCGCGCTGCGTTTTTCCCCCAGGGCTGCAGTGTGCTTTATCGCATACTTACATGATTTTGGGAGGGCATTTAGGGCATCATTTTGGGCCAACATCAGAGGCGGCATCTCGGGGGGATGTTCAGTCACCGCGCTCCCGCGTCGGAGCCGGCGCGTTTGGGGCGGTTTTGGCCGGGCCCTGGTTTTGAGCAGACCCTGTCTTTGCCGGGTGCGGCCAAGAGGGGGGCGTCCAAGAGGGGGGGGCGAAACCATGGCCGGCGGCGTGTGCGTGGCCCTTTGGGGGGGGGCGGGGGGCGAGGGACGCCACGACATCAGGAGAGGCGCCATGGAATCTCGGGAAATACCATGGCCGACGCCATGAAATCCCCCTCCCCACCTACAGTCGAGGCGTTGACCTAAGGAACCCTAAATAAGGAACGAGGCCCCTCTTCTCCATAAGTTGAACTTCGATTTCGCATCGAAAACCTAAGGAAATCCAAGGCAAGCTGCGAAACAATTAGGGAACACCGAGCCCCTCCCCAGCGAAAAGGGTTCCTTCTTGAGCGCCCCGACTGTAGTCGTCACCCCCCTCCTTGCCGCCCCCGAATCTGGGGGGGCGCCCGGCGCCACACTGCTGCGACCGCCCGCGGCTCGGTGTTCCTTAATTGGTTCGCAGCTTGCCTTGGATTTTCTTAGGTTTTCGATACGAAATCGAAGTTCAACTTATGGAAAAGAGGGACGTCGTTCCTTATTTAGGGTTCCTTAGGTCAACGCCTCGACTGTAGTCGTCACCCCCCTCCTTGCCGCCCCCGAGGCTGGGGGGGCGCCCGGCGCCACACCGCCGCGACCGCCGGCGGCCACCGGACCGCCCTTGCAGGGGCGGCGCAGGGGCCCGCCGCCCCCGACCATGGGCGCCCGCCCGCCGCGGTCCGGAGCGGTCGCCCCCGCGCTGGAAGCGCTCGGGGGCAAGCAAAATGTTGATATATACACATATATATATGTATTATATAATTTTTTTTTTGGGGGGGCAAGCAAAAGGGACTGGGCCGGAGTATCGGGAGCGGCCAAGAGGGGAGCGCCCAAGAGAGGGGGGGGGTGCAGAGCATGGCCGGCGGCATGTGCGCGGCCTAGCGGGGGGGGGGCCAGGGACGTAATGAGATCACCCCAGTGCGACCCTACCTAGAAGTTGGAGCCCCTAGGAAAGCAGCATTAGTTGCTACGCTATGCTATGCTATGCTATGCCATGCTATGCTATGCTGTGCTATGCTATGCTATGCTATGCTATGCTATGCTATGCTATGCTATACTATGCTATGATATGCTGCGCTATGCTATGCTAAACTATGCTATGTCATGCTGCGCTGTGCTATGCTATGATATGCTATGCTATGCTGCGCTGTGCTATGCTGTGCTGTGCTGCGCTATGCTATGCTATGCCATGCCATGCCATGCTATGCTGCGCTATGCTATGCTATGCTGGGCTATGCTATGATATGCTTGGTTGCGCTATGATATGCTACGCTATGCTATGCTATGCTTTGCTCCGCTATGCTAAAGCTCAGCGAAGCTAAGATGAAGATAAGCTAAGCTAAGAAGAAAACACTGAGCTAAGATGAAGCTAAGCTAAGCTAAGATGAAACCAGCTAAGCTAAGATGAGATAGGCAACGCTAAGCTAAGGGGACGCAACTGGGAAAACCGCGGGGCGGATGCCGGGGGAACCGCCCGGGGCGAGTTACACTGCCCGGCCCCTTTAAGAAAGAGAGTAAGAACCCTTCTAGGCAGAGCCTATGTAGGGAATAAGAAGAGGCGCCATGAAATCAGGGGAAATATCATGGCCCTCGTCATGAAATCCACCCCCAGTCATCATCCCCATCTTTGCCGCCCCCGAAGCAGGGCTGAACGGCATGAAGCCCGATTGAGCGGGATTGGAGCAGGCGAGGTCTTAAACCAGATGAGTCCAGTTTCCGACCAGGGATACAAACCAGTGCAGAGTCTGAATGCAGGCTGCTGCATCCGAACAAGCGGGGGAGGACTCTGAGACGAAGCCAAGACCAACAGAGAATCGGACCAGGATCAATCGGGGATCTCTGAGATCCAGCGGTTCTAGACGACGTAACGGTGCAGTCGGGATGCTGAAGTAAGCAACAAAAAACAAGGAACGAACCTCCTTTTTGCCCACAAAAGCGCCTGTGTGCACGAGGAAGGCGAAAGGAACAGCCATGGAAGGACCAAAGAAACATCGTGCCCCTTCCGAACCCAAACTGTTCCATATTTCAGCGTCCTGACTGTATCGGGCGCCGCGGCCATCCCAGAGAGCCCGCGAGCACTCTGAAGGAGTTTCAGAACGCTCTGGAACGGACTCATGCTTGACCCGGCCCCTCCTGGATGATCCCGGTGTCTACAGGCGGCGGAACCTGGACGACGCGCACTGACCTGCAATAACGAATGAGCGAATATTCGGCGGAGGCCCGCTTCGAGCTCACCCCAAAGAACGCTCTGCTCGAGCTGGAACGCGGGTTGATGCTCCTTCATCGCCTGCTGCTATTCCTGCTTCCTCCCCCTCCTTCTTCATTAACAAAGGCCGAAGGCTTAACAAAGGCCTAGGACTTAACATTGTTAGGGGCATCTACCACCCACCGACAGCCTTGCAGGGGAGAATTGCAGGGGTGAGACTAACCATAGCGAGGTTCGACTATGCACTATGTGTTGCCTACTATGCGCCCACCCACTTGCAATACCATCCTAAGCTGGCGGACGCCATCAGCCACTGGCAAGAGGCACGACTCGACAGGCTTGGATGCCGCACGACGATAATAGTGGGGGGACATAAACAGCGACTTCGGGTGCCAGCGCGACCACGACGGGGGGGTAGTCTGCAGTACGGGCCCTACAGTAGGCCCCAAGGTACCCAAGCTCGAAAACTACAACGGACACAGCTTTCGGACGATGTGTGCAGGGAGCGACTTGAGCATCGTCACTACCCACCACAACATTTGACCCACTTACTACGGGCACTCTGGACACACTAGTAGGGTGGACCACATGGCGTCACCCACGGGGCTCGTGGGAAACGTAGAGCACTGCACGCCACTACACGGGGCTGGCAAACGTCTCCAGAAGATCAAGACCAGAGGGCGACGACCCGCTGGGCCTCACTATCTCCCCCACCTCCCTCGGCCCTCAGCTCCGACCGCGTCCCGACAACAGGGACTGTGCAGGGGCGGTCTCATGGAGTGCGCGAGGAGGGGCCACAAGACGGACGAAGGGGAGAACCTGCGGACGGACGAAGGGGACGAACGAACAGGGGCGAACGGAGAGGACACCGAAATGGGGACGAACGAAGGGGACGAGCGAAGGGAGTGACGAAAAGGACACCGAAAGGTGCGAGCCAACGTGCAAACGAAGGGGACACCCGCGAGCGGAAGGGGACGACGAAGGGGACGAACAAACGCGCAAACGAAGGGGACACCTGCGGGCGGACGAGAGGGGCGAACAAGCGGGGCGAACGAAGGGGACAACGAGGGAGGGGGAGCGAACAAACGGTAACGAACGAAGGGGACGACGAAGGGGACGACGAAGAGGACACCGAAAGAGACGACCCAACGTGCGAACGAAGGGGACACCTGCGGCCGGACGGAGGGGGCGAACGAACGGGGCGAACAAAGGGGACACCGAAGGGGGGGCGGGACGAACCAAGGGAACACCGGGGGGGGACGAACAAGCGGGGACGAAAGAGGGGGACAAGCGCAAGGGATGACGAGGGGGACAACGAAGGGGACAACGAAGGGAACGAACAAACGCGCAAACGGATGGGGACACCTGCGGGCGGACGAAAGGGACGAAAGACCAAGGACCGGAGCGGGGACCGGGGACCAGGGGCCGGGCACCGGGGGCCGGGACCGGGGACGGGACGGAGGAATTCCGCCATTTAGGGGCACTTGGGACCTGTTTGGGGGGGCGGTGCAACGTGCCATGAGCCAGACGTTCGGAGCGCGCCCACAGGACGAGGTCGACGAATCAGTCAAAGCAGCACGTACATACCGACTAGAACTGCTCCGACGGCGACATCTGATACGAGAACGGTTGTGTAACGAACGTGCCGACACGGAATACGACCTAGTGCAGACCGAACTACAATAGGTTACGGCAGCTCTACAAACAGCCAGAGAAATTACAGACAATAATAGGCGTGCGAAGATAGCCGAGCTCATCTGGCTGGCCTACGAGCGACGAAGATTTGCGGAGATGCACCGACTACTTATCCAGTGCCAGCGGAACGGGCGAGGCCCGAAGAAACGGTACCACCTGAACCCAAAGACGAGCTGGCCCAAGGCATACTGGGAACAGGAATTAAGTCGGCCAGCACTGGAGGGTGGCCTGGGCGCGAAACCGATAGACCGTGCCACGACGCGCAGCGAGCATGCAGCGTACGTAGAGGGCACTATCTCCCCCCTTCCCACGCGACCACGACCCCCGAGCGATGGTAGAGAGTGACAAAGCAGCCATGCTACGGTATTGCAAAAGAGCGTGCAAACGACGGGCATGGCCAGCATGGGGGACTTCAACTGAGATGACCTGGCTCCTTCTCGATCCCACTCTACACCTGGGAGGTCCGACAGCGCCGAGCGAGAGGATGGACAAGGAGGAGGATAGAAGCAGCGGAGGAACGAGAAGACGATGACCTGGCACGCTACACCAGACTGGGACGGTTTCGGCGGGGGAGATGGGGTGGCAGGGGGGGCACGGCGCTGGGCAGCAACAGGAGAGGAGGAGAGTACGATGCAGAGCGGCAACTGCAGCTGTGGGCAGCACGATCCTACGGTGTGGGCAAGGGTGAGCATGCACGGATAGGGGTGCCGAAGATGTCTGTGCACGAATGTGCGTACCAACCTATGCTGGATCGTTTTCTCGAGCAGTGCAGAATGACGCAAGTAGTACCACTGGACTGGCACAGACCCCAGGCTTGCCCAGCGGGGGAAACAAACGCAAAGAAGGGATGCTTGGCAAGCGTATACTGCATGTGTACGACTCTTTCAATATGGCGTGGCACTTGGGTATACCAAGAAGAGGAGAAGCATCTACACCTCCCCCCTGCCCTGGGCACGGCGGGGACTCTCACACAGACGCAAGGAAAATGCCATCATCTGTGTTTGTGCAGCGCAGTGGAGGGCCAACAAGGGAGGTATCAGCACAGTCACGACCAACTACGACGGTACCAACGCATTCGCAGCCACCAATCGAGCGCTCCTACGAGCGATTGCTTGCAAACGCGCACATTACAACGACGCGCACTTTGCAGTCGCAGCCATATGATACTCTACCCTAAGCCTCGCAGCATCTGGCGGTCTAATTGAGGTTGAGAGTACCACAGGGGCCCACACGGGCTTCACCCTCTGCCCACGGCAATTCAACGATGCATACAACATTCGCGTCGCCCAATGGTGGGAAGAAGGGCGCAACGACCCGAACCAACAATTACACGACACAACCAACCCCACCGATGGGGCCACGTACGACCTAGCGATCAACACAGTTATGGACGACACTACCAGGGCACGAAAGTTCACAGCGGGTCTGCACCACACAGGAGCCGAACCAGAGCTGAACACCACCACTGCACGGCTAGTCAATACTATCAGAAAAGGTGGCTGGGGCAAAAAACAACGAAAAAAACAACCACTTAGTACACCTGGTGGGACCAAGAAATTACACAACAACCAAGCACCTACGCCGAAACGGAACACAAGGATCGGCGCTGAGAGAAATGCGGGTACTAGGACCACACCTGCCCGCAAGTCATGGGCTTGCAAACGAAGTACGCCGCAATCTAGCAGCCGTACGCGTTGCGTGGGGACAATGCGGCATCTTCTGGACCCCAGATACTCCACGACAGATCAAACGGCTGATGTTTATGGCATTCGTACTAGGAGCAGCGCTCAACGGACTGACCCCCTTCACACTTACGCGCTCCCACACAGACGCTCTGGGTAGCTTGCTTGCGAAGTATCTAAGGGCGATGGCGGGGGGGGGGCTATGTCATGGAAAGGAGAGAAGACGGCACGGTGTAATGTAACACGAACGCCCATGTTTTCCGATATTGGAGGTTGGAACGGGCGTCGGTCGCCCTTAGAGTCAGACGGCTTAGGTGGTATCAGAGCTGGGCGCGATACCCACGAGATCACGGATCGGTAGTAACAGCTGTACTCGGTACATCTAAGCTCGACGCCAGCCAGGGATTACGACGACTCAGGGACGATAAATGGATCGACACCAGCTCTACCCCATGGGCTAAGCAGTACCTAGAGGACCTCAACGCACTCGCGGCGATTGACGAGAGCATGGTTGGTTCGAGACAAGGACCTCGGACGTGGCGAGCTTGCAGCAGGGCACCCCCGAGCTCTCCAAACGGCCCCAAACGGACCAGCGGGTACTCTGCAGTCACGAGCGAAATTGGAATGTCCTGACAAGGAGAGAGGAGGAGCACGGCGGAGGGGGAAGAGGAGGAACCACTCAAACCGTACTGGTGCGATCATGTGACGAGGGACGAGCAGAGACGAGATACGGTCTGTGGATGACGGTTCCCCACTTATGCTGCGATAGCTGGGCATCGCCGAAGGACGCACAACCTGCGACCATTGGTGGCGTCCGCAATCGTAACCAACCAGTGCCCGTGGTATTACAATACGGTCGCCAACCGACGGGCGGCGATAGACCACTGCACGAGAGCAGTCCATCAGCACGGCATCTGTCATAAAGGTCGCTCTCGATGGTCACGCGAGGTCCAAGCACCCAGCTCACTCGAATCCGTAACCATGAGGCTCAACCACCTGCGGAATTTCAGCAGCACGTCAGGGGACACCTTGCAGGCCCAGATCAGATCCGCGAGCCCAGAGGCGAAGCAGCACACAGTACCCACCCCTCTCGCCATGGGCGACCAAGGCATGATCTGGCGGATCGAGGGCAAGCGTGGAGCAGGGGGGGCCCGGCCGGGGAGCAGCAGCGAGAGGCACCAAGGCGGCGAACTCGGGGCAGGGCAAGGGCAGCAACAGCGGGACACCCCCTGGTGGAGGAGGAGGCGGAGGCGGAGTGATGACGGAAGAGCACCGCGACGATATGAAAGCCCCACAGAAGCTCGCCCTTCAGAGCAGCGCGGCGATCAGGGACTTGAACAACAACGTCGGCGACTTCTGGCTGATCGGCCTCAGCAGCGACGCCGCCCAGTCCAGCCTCGCAACGGGGCGCGAGTACGGGCGCAGGGCCAAGGAGCAAAGCTAGGGTCACAAATTGGGGCCACCGCACGGACATGTAGCCGCCAGCTTCGTGTAAGGGCCGATCGGGTTGCTGAACAACGAAGCCGCAGCCCCAACAAGAGCACATGTAGCCAGTCCTCGCCACGCTCAAAGAGTTCACGACGACGGTAGGCGGCGCGTGGGGGATGAAGGTGATGACGGAGATCTTCGAGCAGCTCAATGTGCAGCCATCCTACCAGAGCGAGGACGCGATGTACGACAGCGACCGCCTGGCGAAGGCATCGTTCGTGATCAGCACGAGCCCGTGCTGCAGGGCGGCGGTCCACAGGGACAAGGTGGAGGAGGGCCAGCTCCAGGCGCTGCTAGGGCTCCAGGCGGTGATGATCAGGCAGGCGATCAACGCAGCCATCGCGCACTCTTGGCATCGCTCGGACGTGTGCATTTTTCCTGCGGCGAGGACCATCGAAGAGCATCCTCAATCATTTGGCGAAAAAACCACGCACGAAACCTAAGAAAACACAGGGAATGGACGTCCGAGCGATGCCCAGGCACCAAGGTGGGACCAAGAGCGTCCCAGGGGGCCCGAAGACGGGGCTAGAGAGAACCGTCGAGCGCCAGCTCAACAAGAAGCGTTGAGCCCAGGCTCAACGGAGGCGCCAGAGCCCCCAGCCCAACGTCGCAGCCCGCCAGAGCCCTCAACTGCTGCAGGCCCCGCGATGTCCAACAGCGTCAGCCCCGCTCGCTGGCCAACCGCAGTGCCGCCAGAGACGAGAGAGGAAAACAGAGCAACGACAATCGGTCAAGCCCCAGCACGAGCCCAGGACCTAAAGAACAACGCACAGCAACACGGTGGATTCATGGGTAACCTAGGACGCATTGCTAACTACTACAGGGACCTGCGTACCAGGGACTACTACACGGTGGTGCAGTAATCAACTGGGGGGGAACATACACATAACTCCCCTCCCCAAAATATGTACGGGAGCAACCTCACACCCTCCCTCCCTCCCCTCCCTCTGCGACGAGGCAAGAGGCTCTAGCAGACACTACCTGCCACTTGAGGCCCACGGGAACCACAGCATGATCTGAGTCGACGGAAACAAAGGACGGTGCGATGATATCGTGCACGACGAACCGACCATCAGTGGTGACTATCAGCTACAAGTGGAGTCTACATTGTGCGTGTGTCTCACAACGGTGGACAGACAAGCTAAGGTAACCACTATAGCTAAGACTGGGCCAACGAAGGACACTAATGGCACGACCAACTTACCAATGATCACCACTACGGTCCCGTACGTAGCTTTTTCGGCTCCAACCTCCAACTCAGAGCAGCTTCACGACAGTGGCGAGAAGAACCCCCCACCAGCGATGGACAACAACGCGGTGGGAGGTCGCCCGCCGTGCTGGGCAAGTCCCAGCGTCAGCGGAGAAGGCGGAGATCCTACGCAGCAGGTGCTCATCCAGCGCCCGCACCTCCGAGGAGGCCGAAGCGAGCAAATCATCGGCAGCATGGAGTACCGCTTCAACACGGCGCACGCCAGCATGCAAGCCACCAACGTGATCCTCAAGCAGTGCCAGGAGCCCGCCCTACTCACCCTGGCCGCACTCCAACGCCAGCAGGAGCGGCTCGCCAATAGTCTAGGGTCTAGGACGCCCGAAGTGCTCGCGCAGTGAGAATGTGTACACGAAGATGGAGCGCGTGCAGGGCATCGAGGTCATCGGCCACCAACTGACGAATATCAAGCACAAGATCAAGGTAGCCACCGGGTTGTAGGGATGTGCCGCGGACTCGTTGCGCTTCATCCTGGGCACGTTCCCGTGGGGGGCCGACGACATCCGCAAGCAGAACGACGAGCTCGAAGGGTCCTACACACAGTGGTCGAAGAGCAAGCACGGTTTCGGGTACGACACGGTGGACGAGGAGCAGCAGCCCGTGCAGCAGCCGCCTGCAGGAGCAGGCACCCACCAGCATCGCGCAGAGCGCAACAAGCCGTCGGCCCCAGTGCAAGGGTGGACGAACGAGTACGTGCTGATGGAGGCTCCCACCGCCCATCGAGTGAGCGGCGACGCCAGGCTCACGGACCCAGCGACAGCGGCCGAAGCTGGCTGGGGGCTCGGATGCCTAGAGTGAGAGCGCCAGAGTAGTGAGTCACCGCCTGCCCCCAGTCCAATAAGGTCCGCATCTTTTCCTCCAGCATTCCCAGCCGCGACCAGCGCGGTGCGGCATATCCATGTAGAGCAGCTGCGAAAGCGAGAGAGAGAAAGAGAGAGAGAGAGAGACTGCGGGGGCGGGCATGAACCACAACTTCAAGGCCGCTTCTTTGCTTCCCTTCTCGCAGGGGGAGGGGCGGGGGAGGGGGGGGGGGAGAGGAAGCCCCCAGAGCCGGCCGCCCGCCTCAGTGGCAGCCACGGGCTCCTGCTCATGTCCCACCCGGCCCACGTGCATGGGGCCCCTGCAGCGGGGCAGCTCCCCGACGCTGCCCGAAGCGCAACTGCAGCAGCGTGGGGAGCCCGCCCCAGGCATTCCCTTTGGCTGGCCACGGTGCGGTTCAGGGGGGAGCATCCATATCCCCGCCCAAGGGGTCAGCAAGTGGACTGGCTGACGTTCAGACCCCCAACGGCCTTTGCCTTTACGTTTACCTCCTCATGCCCATCGTTCTCCTCATGTCCCTCCTCGTGTTGCCGCTCTTCCTGCCTCTGCAGTGCGAAGAACCTGCGCGGAGAAGAATAGGGACCACCTCTGATGGGGGGTTCTGTTGGACCTCGTGGGCCCTCCTGGGGCTCTATGGGGCCATCGTGGGAGCCTCGTGGGCAAGGTCGGGTCCTTCGTGGAAGCCCTTTGTGGGAGCCTCGTCGGAGCCCTCGAAGGAGCCATCATGGGAGATTCGTGGGAACCCTCGTGAAAGCCTCGTTGAGGCCCTCGTGGAAGCCTCGCGTTCACGGTTCGGTCGGCTCGCTTGCGTCGCATTCGGTAGTGTTCGGTCGGTCCGGCGCGGTCGGTTAACGTGTCGTTGTCGCCGCTGCGCCCCTCTAGGCTGCTCTCGGCTCGTCGATGTCGATCACGTTCGGTGTCATTGTTTGCGGACGGTGGTTTCGTCGTTGACGTCGGTTCGGTCGCTTTTCGATGTGCCTGTCGCCGTGAACGGTCTCGGTGCCTCAGGAAACTCTGTTGAGCCCTCGTGGCAACCTCTTGGGCCCTGAGGGAGGAGGGAGGAAAAGGATGGAAGAGGCCGGGGAAGAGGAGGAGGCGGACGAAGAGGAGGAGGAGCGAGCGTCCCCGTGGCGAAGGATCCAGCATCCCCAGGGGCCGCTCGCGCCCACCGCGGGGCCGCTCGCAGCGGGGAAGCCGCCGCTCGCGGAGGCGACGGCGTCGTAGTCCAGCATCGGCCTCCTCCTCCTCCTCCTCCTCCTCCTCCTCCTCCTCCTCCTCCTCCTCCTCCTCCTCCTCCTCCTCCTCCTCCTCCTCCTCCTCCTCCTCCTCCTCCTCCTCCTCCTCCTCCTCCTCCTCCTCCTCCTCCTCCTCCTCCTCCTCCTCCTCCTCCTCCCCCCCCTGGATGCCCCATGGATGGACCCCCCCCCCTGGGGAAGGGCGCGCCGCCCCTACCCGGGGCGCCAGAGTCGGACGAGACAGCGGCCAGGCCCATGAAGATGGAGCCCGTCTCCTCATCGAAGGAGCCCTCGCCCTCCGACTCGCCGAAGAGCGCCGCGACGTACCCGGGGCCGCTGCCATCCAGCGGGAAGTCGTCGAGCAGCATCTCGTCATCGGCGGGCTCGTCGCAGATGTCCGCGAGGGTGCGCTCGACTGCCCCGTCGTCCGAGAAGATGTCGTCAAATGTGGGCCAGTCCACTGCCAGGTCAGAATGGCCAGGCGCCTCAGCGCACGAAGCCGCCGCGAGGCCTGCTGCGATCTCTCCAGGCCCAGGCCCATGAAGCACCTCAGGAGGCCGACGTCCAGCAGAAAGTCCCCGGGCCCCTGAGGAGCCCCCCTCCCTGGGGGGTTCCTCAGGGGCTAATCCAGAAGAGCCAGGCGACCGTGAGCCCGCGGCGTTCCCTCGCGCGGGGGCTTCCACTGGACATAGAGGGCCGCGAAGCGCAGAGCACCCAGGAAGGCCAGCAAGAGGTCGAGGACCAGCGAAGTCATCAGCAGGGGCTGGAGTCACGCTGCCAGAGGAGCTCGTAGAAGACGGGGATGCCATGCCACCTCCAGGCGCCAGCGAGGCAGCGTCGGCGAGCCGCTCAGGAAAAAGGGGCGCGGGCGGCCTGGGCAGAGCAGGGCGCGGCCCCGAAAGCCAGCGCAGAACATCCGCGTCCGCATCTGGAGGTGGTGGGTCGGAAGGGCTCGCCGAAGGCGACGAGTGAGTCGCCCTGCGATCTCCGCCCGAGGAGCGCGCTGCACCGCGACGGGGAAGGCGCGGCCTCAGGCCGAAATGGCCGAGGAATCCACCGTCCGCCATCGCATCGACCCCTTAGGGCTCGGGCGAGTCCATGCCACTGTTCTCGGCGGCGCCCATCGCCTCAATGTCCCGGTCGGTGGGGGGCAGGTAGCCGTCGGGGCGAAGCGGCGCAGCAGGTTCTTCGTCAGGAGATGGGCCATCGAACGGAGAAGACGACTGCGCGGAGCTCAGCGAGCGAAGCGGAGGAGCCAGCGGGTCGTCGACCGCAGATTCTCTCGCGCCAAGGTGGGCGCGGCCACCGGGGTCAAGAGCAAGGGCTGCGCGCGGCGAAGCGATGCGCCTCCAAGTGCCAGCGAGCTGACGAACGGGATCCTCGCAGGGTCGGGGCGCCACTCCAGCATCCTGAAACGAACGAGAGAACGAAGCCGCGCGGCGCGTCGAGCTGAGGCGGAGTGCGGGGGAGTAGCGCGTAGCTGCCTCCGAAGACGCCCCCGAGGGATCGCGCTCGCATGCCAAAGCAGCGAAGCATATCTCTTCGGCAACTTGACGGAGGCGCGGGGCGGCGTCGCGAGCAGCGAGCCCGAGGGGGCAAAAGCCGTCGTAGTGCAAGAGCCCGTGCACGCAGTCCACGCCCCAGTTGAGCCGCGCCTGGAAGTCGTCGTCCGGGCGCCCGTAGTAGACTGGGGGGAACCAAGCGTTGGCCCACTGCGTGGCCCTGTCGGTGAGTTCTCGCCGCCGCCGCTCAGCGCGTTGGAAACTGGGAATCGAGGGTGCCCCCCCCGCCGTGGGAACTGCGCGACGTAGAAATGCGCGCAGACGGGAGCCCCGGGGGGGCTGGGCGACGGACAGGATAATCCCCACTTAGAGTCGACCTGGCCAACGAGGCGCCACGCGTGTCCTTGCCACTATTTGGGGGAAGGAGAAGGGCGGAGCGGTCGCCGAGGTGGGTGTTGGCGGGCAGCTGGACCAATGGTTTTGCATGATCTGAGCAGTCGGGCAGCCTCCTGCTTCGCCCGGGACGCGTCGGGGGTGGCGAGCATGGGCGGACCGCGGGGGCGCGGACAAGCAAGGGCGGACCGCGGGTGGCTGACAAACGAGGCAAACCATGGGGTGGCTGGAGCCGCGCGGGCCGCGGACAAGTAGGCGTAGTAAATGGCAAGGGTGTCAATGACGACGAGATCTACCTCGACGGCGCTGCCATATAGACCGAGACGCCCGAGGGGTGAACGCAGCCTGGTGTAGCCGCGCTCCTGCTCGACAATCTGGCGGAACGGGGCCGGGCAACGCAGTGCTTGAGCTCGTCGGAGGACCCGCTGCATCCCAGACGGCATGCCAAACGACAATGAGATTGAATAATGCGATGGGATGTCGCCCACCCGTTCGCGACCGCCTCGAGGTAGGCGAAGGCCTGCGCCATAGAGCATCCGCACAGGTAGGCGACGATGTGGCCCCGACGCCGACGCCGCACAATAGAGCGGCCGTCCTCTATCAAAGAAGGCGACGCGGCCGCTGGGCGCGCGGCAAAGCAGCCCCACAGCGGGCGGGGTAAAAGCTGAAGGCGAGCCGCAGCCGAGACCGATCGCTGAAGACCCCGCCCAGCGGCAGGTTCTTGCGCGCAGCTGCGACGGCCGCGCTGAGAATGTCCTTCTAGTGCTCAGAGAAGCGCGCGGATGCGGCTGCGATAGAGGCCCTGTGGAGCGTCTCGACAAAGGCTTCGGATTTCCAGAACGACGGGTAGGGCGAGGTCGACGCCGCCTGGCGAATTGATCGCAGGGCGCCAAGCCGATCGCGTCGCAGAAGAAGCCAATCCCGAATGCGCGCATACTCTGGCAGTCCTCGACGGGCAATGCGGACCAGAGCCCCCCGCGCTGAGAGCAAGCCAGGACGGAATCGATGGGGCGCCCGTAGCACGTGAGTGAAGCCAGGCAGTTAAATTCGAAGGCGCCGATGAGGGGGCCTGGAAGAGCGCGAGAAGGCGACGAGTTCTTCACGTAGAAGCCATCGCGGCATCATGCGGCACTGGGGTGATCCTCATGGCGCAGCTGTTAGCCTGCCGCGAAGCAGCGAGCGCGCCGCTTCCAACCCACTGGGAGCGCAGCTTGACCTTCGAGCAGGGCGCGCGCCAGCGTGGGCCGCCGTCCGCCGCAGGGCCGAGAACGAGGCCGAGGTAGACCAGGGTGCTGACCACCTGGATGGAAGGGAAAAACGGGGCCGAGACCGCGAGGGAGTCCTAGACGGAATTGACAACTTGTGGCGAGAACCCGGCGCAGAGGGGAACGAGCTTCCATTTGCCGAACTTGAAGGAGAACGTCGCAACAGAAGCCGCCATCTGCATGACATCCGCAAGAATGCCGAGGGAGCGGAGGGAGCGAACGACGCAGCCAATGTCGCCGGCGCAAGCCCTCGCAAGGCCAAGACGGGGCGCCTCCAGGCGGCTCTGCAGGTCGAAGGGGAAGCGCGCCGTGACAGCAGCAAAAGTGGACCCACTGAGAGAGCAGCCCTGAACAATGCTAGAAGAGACCCACCAGGCATGCGAGGGGAATCCCTTGAGCATGGCGACGACTTCCAGGATGAGGTACAGCTGACCCAATACGGAAACGAAAACGAAGGGCGCGCCCATCCACGCGAACACCACGCGCGCGAAGTCCTGGGGGAGGCTCGGGAAGGCCGCGCCGAAGTCCCGAGCCACCAGCGCAAGCATATCTCGGCTAGCCGGCGGCCGGTTCGGGTAGACGCGCGAGGCCGCGTCGTGCTCGAGGACGTCGACACCGAAGTTGCGCGAAGGGGTGAGCCCGCGCTGCGGGCAAGGAGCCCAGTTGACAAGCAGCATGCGCAGCTGTCAGTTGATCGTCGCGCCGATCAGACTGATGCCGGCGCCCCGCAGCCCCGGGGCTCGAACTGCTCCCGCCGCGCGACAACATCCAGCCGAGAGAGAGGTCCTCGGCCTCACCCGCCTCGGGGAGCCATGCCTGCAAAGTGCGCTTGAGCTGTTGAGGAGGGCCTGGTCGCGCATGATCCACATCGGAATTTCCGAAAGCACCGCGGGGCCCGCCTCCGAGGCAGCCCAGGCAGAGCACGGGATGGAGCCGAGGCCAGGCTTGGAGAAGTGCATGTTGGCGGCCAGCTGCCGCAGGGGCGCCCGAGAGGGTTGGGGGGCCTCGGCGAAGTCGAGCTCGGGCACGCGCTGCGAGATGCAGGCCTGAGCGACGTCATTGTCGATGGGTGTGGAGGAGAAAACAAGGGGCCCAATGCTCGATTAGCCTCCCTGTCATGACGGCGTCCTCGGTCGCTATAGAGGCATCCGAAAAAGGCGACGGTTCAGAGGGGGCCACATCGCAGACTTGCGCTCGAAGACAGGCAGCCGATTCTCCAGGAAGCGCGGGGCGCGCGGCCGAGCAAGAGCCGCTTCCACTCGGGCTCTCTGCGCCTCGGCGCGACGTCGTTGAACGCACTCGCGCCAACGTCGGAAAGAAATAGCGCGCTGCAGCTCGACGACCCACTCCGCGACGATGGGGAAGTCGTGGGCTGCGCGGTGGGAGCGACGAAGCTCCTTGGCCAAACCGACGTCGCTGCGCCACGCAGCGCGAGCCATCTGTTAGGCGAGGGGAATCGCGGCGATGGACTCGGGGTCCGCGACGAAGGCCCAGTCGCGCACCTCCCTCGCAACCTCTAGAGCCACCCACTTGCGAGGCTCCACTTACCGCAGCGGCGACAGCGACGCGTAGTCGAGCGGAGAGGAGACGTCATGCGCAGCATCTGGAAGAACGAGGACTCGAAGATGTGCTGAGGGACCCCCTGAACGCCGCGAGGCTTGAGACGACGCTGACTAAGTTTCACCTCGCGCGCCGCGCGGTCGACGATGAGCTTGTCGGCAAGGACGCGGGGCGCGTCAGTGGACCGTGGGCTCCGACGTGAGCAATGCGAAGACCCGGCCACGCCAAACCACCCGCAGTCGATCAAAAATCGACAAGGAGCGGGAGCACCCGTCGTAGCGAGTCGGCTCCTCGGACGCGATCTCCGCGAAGTGGCGATGAGCGCGTGGCCAGCGCGAAGCATGGGCGCGCGGCCGCTTGCCTTCCGCAAGAGGCCGACTAAGTTGGCGAAGCAAGAGAAGGGCCAGAGGACAAAAGTTGACGTCGCCGCGCACCTCAACGAGCCCGTGGAGCGCGTCGCGCTGAGCAGCAGTAGTGTCCGACTCCAAGGCGGCGAAGCTCCGCCGCAGCTGCTTGTGGGAGAGGTCGTGGTTGCGCACGTTGCAGTGAATCAGAACCGTCTCGCCCAAGCGAAGGGCCACTCGTAGCACGCGCCCAGGGGCGAGAACTGAAGGCCGAGCAACGGGCGAAGACCCCACGAGGAGAATAGTCGCAACGCCGCTCTTGACTGCAGATCCCACGCTGGCGAATGTGCGATGCCCAGGCGAGGCCTTGGCTGGAGCCTTGGAGTTGAGCTCGGCCCTGGTGCAGCTCCTGATGGCGCGCTGTGCCCCTCGTGAAGTCGAGCCTCTTGGCGTAGCTGAGCTTGACCTTGCCATGCGCCCCTTGGTGCCGCAGGAGGGCCCCGGTGTTCCGCGAGGTGAAGGCCGGCGAAGGCGCGCCTAGCGCGGGTCCGCGAAGCAGCACTGCGAACGGGTCAAGGACTCCACTCGGCCGTCTCTGGGGGATCGACGATGGCCTTCGCCGGCGATTCGCAGCGGCGAATAGCGCCACCTTGTCGAGGCCCAGCTTGGCAACAACGTTGTCGGCCCAGGAGAGCTCGGTCGCGGCGCTGCCAGGCTGTGGGGAAAGGTGGAGGACGGGATCCCACCTAGCCATGAGGGAGCCGCGGTCGCGATCGAAGAACCATCTCTTGCTGCCGCTGGCGTCGCTGATGGCGCCCCTCAGCTTGCGGCCCTGGATCCCCATCTTGATTCGGCGAGGGTTCTCGTCAGCGCCGATGTAATTCGGGGGCGCCGAGCCGTCAGCACAGACCACCTCGAAGCGACGCCGCTGCCCCGGGGCCAACGCTGAGCGCCGAGGACCTCGGCCGCCCCGCGGGCGCCAAGGGCGGCAGCGCCCGTGAACTGCATCGCAAAGTGTTTGCTGACTAGGATGGGAGACGCGATGTCGAAGCAGGCGGCCTGCGCCCCAACAGACACGATCCAGTCGGACAGCACCTGCTTGACTGCACCGGGGTGGGCAAGCTTCGGCGACGCCACTCGAATGACGCTAGCGTCGACATTGCGCTCGCAGCCCGCGGCGGTGATGAGCCGCTGCTTCGGCTGCGTGTTCGCCAAAGCGAGCGCGCCACGGAGCTCGTGGACCTGCCCCCGCGGCGCGTTGATGGAGGCGTCGTGCTCGGAGACCTTGGTGTCGAGGGCTCACAGCTTGACGGTCTGTCCATCGATCTGTTTCTGGAAGCGCCTTGCGAAGGTGTCCAGCTTGTCACCGCAAAACTGGGAGGATACGCCGGCGCGCATCTTGGGACTGATTTTGACGCCCATCAGCTAGCTCAGAGGCAGGAGCAGAATGAGCGGCCAGTTTCGCGCTGAAGTCCTGGAACTGCTCGGCAACAGTGGAGCAGACGACCGCACTGAGCTCGCCCACGAGCGCGTCGCGGTAGGAGACCGTCTTGTCCGCAATGGGCTTCTCGGCGATGCGGACGACGCAGTCGTCATCCCAGTCTCCATCATCACGTCAATCTTCTTCACGTCCGCCAGAACCCCTGTGAATAAAACCGGGCACAGGAGGAACCGCATCACCAGGGGCACGAGGAGAAGAAGCACCATGATGAACTTCGCCTTGCCCAGAAGATCCAGAGCTGTCGCCAGCACCAGGAGGGAGAGCATCACCGTCAACACCCTGGGCGTTCCTCTTGCGGCGCTGGACAAACTTGGCGCCAGGGGCACTGCCATTGCGCTTGACAAGCTCGGGCATGACGATGAGCGCCGCGGGAACGGGAAACACCTCCGTTTACAAACGACGCCCAGCGTGAGACGGTTCGCGGGCTCGCAGCGGCTGGGCAGCTCGCTGCCAGGATTTGAAGGTGACCAAACTTTGCGAGCTGGCCGCGGACTAGCGGTATCCACTGGTTCCCCTGAGCCAAGATGGCTTCGGAGAAGGAGGAGGAGGACCAGTGTAAACCCAAGACTCGCCAACGCTGTTGCAATACACCCCCCCTCCAAACTCCCCCTTCGTAGGCCCCTGAAAAAATGCATTTCCACTGAAGTAAGCGCCCCGTTTGCATACAACCGTTTGAAAATCCTGAACCGTGCCAGAGCACCACTCCCGGGACATCCACCAGACGAAACAACCTGAACGATCCTTAAACCAGACCTGGGACTTCTTAGTACGAATGTGCTCCGCACGAGAAGCGAATGTTGCAAAAGACTGGCCCTCCATCCGTACACCTCTTGCACACTTCCAAAACGGATCGCTCAGCGCTGAAGCGAGAACTTCCTTTTGAAACTGGCCCGCCATCCATCCGTGAAGCTGCCGCAAATTTCAAGCAGGATCAGGAGTGGTGAGGAAGTCTCAAGCGAAACGCTCGGACCGCCCTACCAACAAGTCTCGGTGTGCGACAGGGGTGAGTCACTTATAAGGACAAGGTGCCCTGGAACCCTCTCTCGGGCCAGCTTGGGCTCCCCCGAAGGCCCTCCCATCTTGGGCGGCGCCGAGGGCCGGTTCGGGGACGTGGGGCCCCTATGCAGGGCCTCCTTGGAAACGAACCCACCGTGGGACCCCCCCAGCGCGACTTCGCCTGGCGAGGCGACTACCCTCCAAACCACCCCAACCCAACTCCAGGTCACCGTTGGACCTGTTCGGCAAAAGTGGAGGAGACGACCGCACTGAGCTCGCCCACGAGCGCGTCGCGGTAGGAGACCGTCTTGTCCGCAATGGGCTTCTCGGCGATGCGGACGACGCAGTCGTCATCCCAGTCTCCATCATCACGTCAGTCTTCTTCACGTCCGCCAGAACCCCTGTGAATAAAACCGGGCACAGGAGGAACCGCATCACCAGGAGCACGAAAAGAAGAAGCACCATGATGAACTTCGCCTTGTACGGAAGATCCAGAGATGTCGCCAGCACCAAGGGGGAGAGCATCACCGTCAACACCCCGAGCCTTCTTCTTGCGGCGCTGGACAAACTTGGCGCCAGGGGCGATGCCATTGCGCTTGACAAGCTCGGGCACGACGATGCGCGCCGCGGTCAAGGGAAGCACCTCCGTTTACCCACGACGCCCAACGTGAGACGGTTCGCGGGCTCGCAGCGGCTGGGCAGCTCGCTGCCAGGATTTGAAGGTGACCAAACTTTGCGAGCTGGCCGCGGGGTAGCGGTATCCACTGGTTCCCCTGAGCCATAATGGCTACGGAGGAGGAGGAGGGGGACCAGTGTAAACCCAAGACTCGCCAACGCTGTTGCAATACACCCTCCCTCCAAGCTCCCCGTTCAGCCCCTGCAAAGATGAATTTCCACTGAAGTAAACGCCCCGTTTGCAGACAACCGTTTGGAAATCCTGAACCGTGCCAGAGCACCACTCCTGGGACGTCAACGCCACGAATCAACCTGAACGATCCTAAACCATGCCAGAAAACCATCCCTGGGACTTCTTAGGACGAATGTGCTCCGCACGAGAAACAAATGTTGCAAAAGACTGGCCCCTCCATCCGTACAACTCTTGCAAACTTCCGAAACGGATCGCTCAACGCTGAGGCGAGAACTTCATTTTGAAACCGGCCCGCCATCCATCCGTGAAGCTGCTGCAAATTCCAAGCAGGGTCACAAGTGGTGAGGAAGTCTCAAGCGAAACGCCTGGACCGCCCTACCAGCAAGTCTCGGTGTGCGACACGGGGCGAGTCACTTATAATGCGGGATGACGATTCATAAAACATGAAATAGAGCGATTACAACTTAGTCTTCTGCCATTTCTGCAATTTTCTGACTGGAGGAGAATGATTAAAACACAATTTTCCAACCCGCGGCCTGTTTTTCCGAATCGTCATCCCGGGCGCCGCCGCGTGAACGCGACCCCCGGTTATGTATTCATCGTCATCCTCCAGTACACGTCGTTCCCTTTCTAATCGCGCTCGTGTCTAATTGTGCTCGTTTCTAGTTCTTCCTGGCCCCCTGGTGGCCAGGAAGAGGCTCAGGCCGGAACAATCAGAAATGAGAGCATCTTGGCCCCCCAGAACATCGAAGAACAGCGTGAACACGACCCCCGGTCATGTACTCATCGTCATCCTCCATTCTATAGGGAGCCCACTAAGGACGTACGCGCCCAGCTGTGTACATGAACACGGCCCCTCGATCTGCGAGACCGGCCGCGTGATACGAACTTTCGGGCGATACGTACTCTCGAAACCAGCGTGGATTCATGTACGTGTACGTCCTTCTTTCGTTCCTGATTCTAAGGACAAGGTGCCCTGGAACCCTCTCTCGGGCCAGCTTGGGCTCCCCCAGGGGCCCTCCCATCTCGGGCGGCGCCGAGGGCCGGCTCGGGGGCGTGGGGCCCCCTATGCAGACCCACCGTGGGACCCCCCAGCGCGACTTCGCCTGGCGAGGCGACTACCCTCCACGCCACCCCAACCCAACTCCAGGTCACCGCTGGGCTCGCCGACTTCCTGTGGGGGGGGTGGGGCACTCCAGAGCATTCTGGAACTACGATTGAACCCGTGCACCCCCCAAACCCAAAATTTGGGGTGGTCTAGGTCCTTTTGGTTGGGTGGGGGTGGCTTGGTAGGTGGTGGCGAAGGCCCTCATCGACCGACCTCCAGACGAGCCCTCGATCCCCCTCCTCCTCCTCCTCCTCCTCCTCCTACTCCTCCTCGATTATCCTCCTCCGTCTCGGTCCTCCTCCTCGATCCTCCTCCTCCTCATCCTCCTCCTCGATCCTCCTACTCTTCCTCCTCCTCTTCCTTCTTCATGAAGAATCCCCCAGCGCGGCTTAGCCTGGCGGATGGCCCCACCCGATGCAGCCGCGTGTAGCGCAGGATGTGGCCCTCTCCCTAATCCTCCCCGCGTCGCGCAATGGGTGCTGGGCGCGGGGACGCACGTGAACTAAGACGGAGCCAGGTCGAGGATAAATCGGGCGAGGACAAATCGAGAATCTCGTAGATCCGGCTGCTCTGGAAGATGTCTCGGGCGCCGCGGCCTTCTCAGCCTTCTCGAACGCTCTGAGAGCGCTCCGGAACGCCCTGGAACATGTTTATCCTCGTCCTGGCCCCGTCCGGTGAACGCGCCCATATGGGAGCGGGCAGAATTGGGATTCATCAGGAGGGGAAAAACACACAGACACAATTCATCGTCCACTCCCAAGAAAATATGCGAACATATGGGAAGTGGGGGGGAAGGCAAAAAACCAGAAAATATGGGAAAATATGGATGGTCCTTTTATTTGTGTGTACTTATTTGTGTGTCCCAGGGCCCCTTCAATTCATCGAGTCGCGAGACCGGGTCGGATCGGATCGCCAGCAGATCGTCCCCCAGTGGGGTCGAGGTCCGACCGCCGCGCCTGGCTCCGGCAGGCCGCGGCCGATGCTGGTGGACCCTGCCGAACCGAATCGGATCGGACTCGCGGCTCTGGCCGGCGAATCGAATCGCATCGAGCCGGATCGTAGGCGGCCCTGGTGGAGCTCCCTGTGGAGCACCAGTCGGATCGCAGTCGGATCGTAGTCGGATCGTAAACGGATCCCTGTGGAGCTCCCTGTGGAGCACCAGTCGGATCGCAGTGAATCGAATCGCATGGACTCGGATCGCAGTCGGATCATAGGTGGAGCTCCCTGTGGAGCACAATCTGCGGGACGAGTGGCCCAAATGGGCGCGAGAACAGCATGCGAACGCACCCACTGGGACCATGGGTGGAGCTCCCTCTGGGGCACGGCTCGCATGAAGCTTGTGCCAAAACAAGCACAAAAATACACATGAACGCCCTCACTGGTAGCGGAGCTCCCGGTGGCGCCACGATCCGCGTGAGGAGCGGGCCCGCATGGGTGCGGGGCCATGGGTGGGGCTCCCCCTGGGGCAGAATCCGCGTGAGGGGTGTGCCGAACCGCTGACCGCTAATCCACTGGGCCCATGAGTGGAGCTCAATGTTAAAGGGAAATTAGGACACACAAATAAATACACACAAATAAAAATAGTCCCCATATTTTCTGGGTTTTTGTCTTCCCCCCCACTTCCCATATTTTCCCATATTTTCCTGGGAATCGAGGATTAATTGTGTCTGTGTGTTTTTTCCCCTCCTGAAATGTGATGGGGGCACGGCGTGTGGGGAACCGCACGTGCAGGCCCAAGTGGGAGCCGGCCGTCGGTGGAACTCCCGATGGCGCATGGTCCGCGTGAGGGGTGCGCCGCAACGGGCTCCGAGGCGCCAGACGAGCGCACCCACTGGGGCCACGGGTGGAGCTCCCTGCGGTGCACGACCCGCGCGAGGGATGCGCCCGCGCGAGGGCGCCCTCTGCGTGGGCGGAGCTCCCTGGGAAGCAGGATCCGCGTGAGGAGTGCGCCGACACAGGCGCGGGGGCGCAGGCGAACGCCCTCACTGGGGATGGGCCGCAGGCGGAGCTCCCTGGGAGGCAGGAGCCGCGCGAGGAGTGCGCCGAAACGGGCGCGGGGGCGCACGCGAAGGCCTTCACTGGGGATGGGCCGTTGGTGGAGCTTGCAAGGAGGCAGGATCCGTGAGGGGTGCGCCGAAGTGGGCGCGGGGACGCCATGCGAAAGAACCCACTGGGGCCATGGGTGAGCACTCTTGGGGCCACGATCCGCGTGGTGGTGTGCCAAAGTGTGCGCGGGGACGCCATGCGAACGCACCCGCTGAGGCCATGGGTGGAGCTCCCTGTGGTGCACGATCCGCGGGAGGGGCGTGCCGAGGGTCAAAGCTGGTTGGCATGCGAAAGCAGAGGCGGAGGGAGGCGGAGAGGGAGGGGAAGAGGGAGGGGGAAGGCGAGGAGGTGACGTGAGATTCGCGGCGCTGCCGATTCAAATCCAGGGCTCGACAAGAGCACAAAGCAGATCATGATATTCATACTTGATTTCTTCATAGCCCCCAGGCACACACTGAGGTGGAACCTAAGCGGACAAGATCGGTAAGCGCCACGCATGCACAATATCATCGCATAGACAACACGCGCCGAAAGACAAATTGAGCTTCAATGTGCTTTCGCTCTTCCAGAGCCTTCCAGCCTCTAGTGGGAATTTGTTGGGGGCCTCTTGCACCGTCGCCGTCTTGAGCACCTCTTGGGCTGCCGTGGGCTTCTGGGGCTCTCCTCGGTGCCTCGGGGATATCAGGAATGCTCACTGGGACCTCTCAAGGAGCTTCCGAAGGCCCCTCAGGGGCGAAACGGGCATCTCTCACGACGCCGGCAGAGAAAAACGGAGGGGGAGGAGGAGGAGGAGGAGGACGAGGAGGAGGAGGAGGAGGGAGGGGGAGGGGGAGGGGGAGGCGGAGGAGGAGGAGGAGGAGGAGGAGGAGGAGGAGGGAGGAGGAGGAGAGGAGGAGGAGGAGGAGGAGGAGGAGGAGGAGGAGGAGGAGGAGGAGGAGGAGGAGGAGGAGGGAGGAGGGAGGAGGAGGAGGAAGAGGAGGAGGAGGAGGAGGAGGAGGAGGAGGAGGAGGAGCGTCGCGTAGAGGGGGCGAGCGTCGCACGGCGGTGCCAAGTCGCGGTCTGGCCTCCGCGGGGCCCTCAAAGGGCCGGCTCGCCCGCCTGGGACGTTCTGCGGAGAGATGAGCGTTCCTAAGTGTGATGGAGGGGGGCAGGAGGAGAAGGGCGGGCGAGAGGAGTGGGAGAGGGAGGGTCAGACGGGGAGGGGGGAGGTGGAAGAGGAGGGAGCACGAGAGGAGGGGGAGCTGTGGCGCGGGAAGGGGTGGGGAGAAGGGAGGAGAGGAGAGGCGGGAGGAGGGGAGAGGGACAAGGGGAGAGAGAGGGGAGAGAGAGAGAGAGAGAGGTAGAGGGAGGGGGGGGGATGGGGCGGTGGGCGGGCGAGCGCACGTGGGGTGCGGGGGTGGGTAGGAGGAGCAGACTTCGGCCCGACGGGGTGACGGCGCTGCGTCCGCTTCGAGGTCGGAGCGGGACCGGCAAAATGACTTGCCTTTTTGTAAAGCCGCATGCTTTTGCTGGAGGGGGGATCGGACGCGGCGTCAGAAGCGAAGGACAAGGATCCTGAAACCTCGAACCTCGAACTCCGATCTTCGAGCCTGGATCCTCGATCTGGGGGAACAAGGAACGACCTCAGGATACACTTCTGGGGGACCGAGCGGTTTTACTGGATCTGCGCTGAACCGCCTCTGGCGCGCGGAGCTCGCCAGCTCTGTTTGTGCTATGTCTTGCTCCTTCTTCAGATCGAGGATCCACGCTCGGAGGTCGGAATTCTAGGTTCGAGGTTACTTCCTGGATCCTCGATCTATGCTCGATCCAGGATCCACATTCGATGATGGGTCCCTCTTCCAGGATCTGCGGCCTCAGGAGGCAGCTCCTGGGAGGTCCTCGTAAGAACGGCCAGGGGCTACCAAACTCTTGCCGTCGCTCAGACGTCCATTCCCCGTGCGTGTTTCGGTTCCGTGCGTGCTTGTTGCTCGATGGTCCAGGATGGTCCTCAAGGGTCCTCGCCAGGGAAAAAATACACACGTCCGAGCGATGCCAGGAGCTCGATCTGGAGATCTTGAGGACATCGGGCCGAACTACGCTGGATTTGGCGGGGGACTGAGCCGAATGAAACGGGATTCGACCGGATTATGCGGGAAGAGGCTGGATTCGGCTGGCTTTCGGCTGCGGATCTGCAAGCGCAGGTGCGGAATTTGAATCTCCCAGAAGATGCGTCCGAATCGACCCGAAACGAAACTCCGGGGGCAAGCCGCGCTTTGGACACCCGAGATAAGACCGGAGAAATACTACGATGACCAACAACAAATGTCGTCGCGCCGTTTGTTCTCGATGCGCCCAAGTGGGCGAAGCCGGTACCGCGGCACACCTCTTTGCTAACATTGTGTCCAAGACGGAATCTGCCCTCTAAGCCGAGGCGCCCTTCCCGAGACGGAAGGCCGCGCGTCGGAACAAACGGCGCGGCGACAAGTATCACTCAAAACCGACAGCGGCCGCTGTTGGGAATGTTGCCTTCTGTCTCAGATGCACCACGTCCGCGGCGACACCGACAGCGAGTCCTGCTCAAAGCGGGCAGGAGATGCCGTCGGTCTTCTGGGGGAGCAAACGATGACCTAAACCATAAGCTCTCGGACGCCCGCGCTTATGTCTCCGATCGGCGCAGGAGCTCCCTGGCGGCGCCGCAAACCAGGGGGGGTCAACACCGATCCAAGAATTCTACGCAGACCTCCGAACGTCCATGTGTAAATCATTATTTGCGCGTCGGTCTTCCCGGAGATGCATCGGTGACATCGGCGTGAAGGAAATCGGGCCCCACATCGACCCGAATCGCCGATGCATCGTCGATTCGGCGCGATCTTCCGACCCCATCTACTCCGACCCGATCTGCGAGTCCTGTTCAAAACTGTACTTTCTTCGTCTCGGGAGCGCGCCGACTTCGGCCAGGTCCTCGGGGCCCTGGAGGATCCCCACGCCCTCGTGTCCCCCGATCTCGCCTCCGCGAACAACGCACGCGGCGCGACCCCATGCCCGCGCCCAGGTGTTTCTTGTGGGCTCCAGCGGCTCGGCAAATGCTCGACTCGCAACTTGCACCTCCAACGCAGATCCGTTACTCCGCTGGAATCGCATCCCGGCAGGCTCCGTGCAGACCTGCAGGAATAATAATGCAGCCTCATGAATGCTGTCGGTCTACGTACGGCCGAGCTGCTCAAACAAGAAACAGCATATTAAGAACGAAACGCATGTTCTTCCAAGTTGAACCGTAAGATCCGAAGGAACGGTCGCAAAGTCCAAAGGAGCACCGAAGAAGCTCGCCACCAAAACAGCAACGGAACGCATGCACACCATTAGGAATCACCGAGCCCACTTCCGACCTCGAATGAGACCGTATCTCAACGAACAGACTGTCCCTTCGGTGGCAACTCATGGGAGCCTTCCCATACCATCCTGTTGGCCGACGGGACTTGAGGCGCAATCGAGGCTACATGACGTCAATCGACGCTAAATCGGCGCTATCTCATTGAATACCAGAGACTACTCGATGCAGAAGATACAAATAAGACTGTATACAAGGCTCCCATAAAGACAAACGGCATTGTGGAGACAGCAAGCGACCACAACCACATGGAGGACACAATTTTTGGGACGTCTCGCGCATGCCGAGAATTCTCTGAACACCGACACCAGCTTCGTGCTGGTTGTGGTCGATGTGGCGTCACAGGGCGGACAAATCGACCACAACAGCAACCAAAGTGATCATGTCGAGGTTTCTGGAAGGGCCCTCCACAATCCAGTAGTTTCCTCTCCGTGCACACTTTCGCCCGCGCCGCCGCGCGCCGAGCGCCCCGCCCCCTCGAAGGCGCCCCCGGATCCGGCGGGTCCCCCGCGGCGGCTACCCGCGAGTGCCTCGAGCCACCTGCTGCTGGCGCTTGGCCGGAGGTCCGCGAAGGCGCGGGCTGCGGAGTCGCGAGTCCTCTTCCTCCTCACCCTCCTCCTCCTCCGCCTCGATCCTCGATCCTCGATCCTCGGTCCTCGACCCTCGATCCTCGATGCTTGTCCTCGAGCATCGTGCTGCCCTCCTCCTCATGCTCCTCCTCCTCTTCCTCGTCCTCCTCCTCCTTTTCTTCCTCCTCCTCCTCCTCCTCCTCCTCCTCCATCCTCCTCGACCCTCGACCCTCGACCCTCGACGCTCGACCCTCGGCCCTCGCGCCTCGGCCATCGCGCCTCGACCCTCGCTCCCCGACCCTCCTCGGGCTGCGGGCGCGAGGGCGTCGGGAGCGGCCGGCAGCACCTTATATATAAACTATAATATATATATATATATATATATATATTATATTTATATGCATCTATATATATATATATAAACGTACAGATGATCTTCGGCGGCCAGACAGCGACAGCTGAGATATACCTCTCTTTCCTGCGCACGCGCTCGAGAGCCACTGCAGAGGGCCGAGGTCCCCTCGACGCCCGAGCCGGCGACGAGGGCAGAGACAATAGCCGAAAGCACGCACAGCACCCATTCTCCCAAACGGGCAGCCTGGCCGAAGGCCGGAGCCCCCCAAGGCTCAGAAAACAAAACACGAGAACAGCAAAACTATACACACATCATGTCAGCTAGCTTGAGACCGTGAACTTGCTCGGACGAGTGGGCGAGGACGGCAGCAACGGCAGCGGCGAAGGGCGGAGGATATTCGGCCGCCAGGTTGGTCCACTTCCGCCCGCCTGGCGCCGCGCCCAAGAGTTCGATGTGCTGCACCCCTGTCCGGGAGCAGATTCCGTTTTTACCTTTACACCTGCACGTGAGCGGGGCGAGAGAGCTAATATTCCAACCTTGCATTCTAGTGGCTTTTCGCCACCTGGTGCCGTATTGACACATGTGGCAGACAGAGAACGAAGCTTCTGAGGCCATGGCAAGCTTTTGGAGCCGGGGAGCGGCTCACATTAAAGAGGCCTGCCGATTTTCGAGCAGGACAGGCAATCCCATGGCTAAGCTCAAGGCAAAGATTCTACAAGAGAAATGGAAGGTGGCATTCCCTATCTTGAGGCGAGCTAATTCACTATCGTTCAAACCAGCGCGGCCCACCGGGGCCTCCGAGTCGCGCAGAGGCTTTCGGAGGGCCGGGGCCCAGGTGGTACACGGGGTCCCCAAGAACCGCGCCGAGGGCGAGGCCGCTTTTGAGCCATCCCGCAATGATTTCTTCAAGAGCACCATGCAGATGGTCCTCCAGGGGCCCATGCAATACATCTAGGGACAGCGCGGCGAGGCCGGCGGCCCTCCAGGCCTTGGCCGCTCTCCCCGACCCGGCGAAGAGTTCCAAGAAAACTCCAAACCTCCTGTACCGAGCAGACTTTAACTGTAGCTTTAGCTCCCTCCTCAGATGACGACGAACCTGCGCGGCCGAGGCCGCGGCAGCCTGGCAGCGATCAGCGCCTGGACGGGTGCCAGGAGAGGCGGCCACACGCGCGGTTGGTGCCGGGCGCCTGGTCCCAGCGCGACAGTCTGCTGCAGGCTGGCGTGAGCGATCCGCCCGAACGTGAAGACCCAGTCCGGCACGCGAGCCATGGCCACCAGCAGGTCGGCGCACACCTTGAACTGCTCGCGCAGCGCCGGCAGGGTGAAGCCCCAAAGGCTCTGCTCGAGGCCCACAACGTCCTTCAGCGCGCCGAGCGGCGACCAGAGGTGCAGGTCGAGGTCGATCTCGATGCTCTCGTTGAACCGACCTGTCTTCCCTGAGCGCTTTTCGCTCGTAGGGTGGGGCCGCAGGCCCGGCCCCCCGCCGAGGCGGCTGCCTCCGCGGCGGGCCGCGCCAGCGGGACTCCGCGGAGTCCCTGCGCCTCGAAGGGCCACAGGTAGGAGCTGAACGTGAGCAGGGCCCAGATCGCCATGCGCCGCCGCCCGCGGATGGCCAGCAGGCCGGCCAGGGCCAGGGCGGCGCAGTACGGCAGCGGCACTCTGGTCATCGCGGGCACCTGGCGCTGCCATGCCACAGAGCCCCTCGTGGCCCGAGGCGGCCGGGCCTTCCACGAGCCCTGGAGGCCAGGCAAGAAGTGGGCAAGCGAAGCCAGGAGCAACGACCCTTGGCTCGCCGGCGAGCCGTGAGCGAACTGGTAGTTCAGGACCACGGTGACGACCTCGTCCAGCTGGCTGACGCTTTCCCAGTCCAAGTGGTTCGCGGAACAGAACGCCACGAACCCCTGCAAGATCCTGCGGCACTGCTCCTCGGCGCTGGGCCTCCCCGCCAGGGTCTCCCGCGCGCGCAGCTGACCAGGCGTAGGCCTCTCGACCATCAGCGGCGGCCTCTGCCGCACTGGCATGCTGCGAGCGCGGCCGGGCGGGCCGCGGCCGACTGCGGGAGTCTGAGAACCAAGAGCGGCGCCCTCGAGACAGGGCGTCTGCGGGATTGCGTTCTGACGGTATCCATCGGCAATGCAATCTTGCCCCGGTAGCAAGTGACATCATGCAAATCTTCAGCAGTGGCAATTGAAAGTAACTTGAAGCTGCTCGACCTTTTGCGACGGCAAGGCAGAGGGGCATATTGTCCACCAGCGCCAGCACGTTTCCCAAGACAGGCCGAGGATCTCAAGAAGTGCTTGTACGCAACCACGAGGGCGTCGGCCTCCATGCCCAGGATGTTATGGCCCTCCTGGACCTGAGTAGCGATGACCCCCCCTCCAAGCGTTGGCGTCCAAGAGCCCCGCGGGAACCTCGTCAAACCCCACCTGCCTCTTCAACGAGCCCTCGATGCCCAGGTCCCCCTTGGCCTCGTGGAAGCCCTTGAAGTCCTCGTGCGGGCCCTCGCAGACCTCCGGCGAGCCAAAGGCGGCGTCCTGGAAGGAGTCCTGGGACATGTCCGGCATGCATGGCGAAGCCGTCGTGGTTGCATCTGGGGTCGATTTCGACGGCGGCCCAGGAGGCCGGGCAGTGGGGGTGGGCAGGAGGGGAGCTCTGTCTCTCGCACGCGCTCCGCCGGCGACTCGGTAGCGCCAGCGCTCGCACTGCCGTCCGCAGCGGGCGACGAGGTCTACGGGCGCCTGACGCCGGCGCACCCCGAGCCCCTCCTCACTGGCATCACTGGCAACCAGCCCCGAAGCCCACGGAGCCGTCAGATCGGCCACCAGGAGCGGCAGCAGGCAACGCGCCCGCCAGAGCTCCGTGGGGACCGCCGGCCGCAGCGTCTGCACCTCCGCGCCCGTCGAGGCGATGAAGGCGTAGGTGGCGTTGAGCAGCCCGAGCGCCTCGCGCCTGACCATGGACGCCCAGGTCAGGTGGCCGACGAGGATGCGGACCGAATGCCCCGAGGCGCGACCACGGCGCAGGAGCTCCTCGATGGCGTAGCGGAGCCTCCACACCGTGCGCCCCTTGATGGCCAGCCAGCGCCCGTGTCGTAGCTCCATGCCCAAGAAGCTGCAGCTGTCCGAGGCCTGCTCGGGCGTGCGCACCCGCAGCCCGACGCCCCCCAGCTCCGCCGCGACGCTGGCGAGGGCCCGGTCCGCCTCGGCCTCGACCGAGCTGACGGCTTGGTAGTTGTCGACGTACCCGGCGACGGCCGCCTGCCCCTCGGGCTGGATCACAACGCCGGGCAGCCCATCCTCGATGACGAGCTGGCGGGGCACCCCCGCCCGCTCAATGCCCGCTCGGAGCGCCAGCTGGCACATGTGCGGGGCCCACGAGAAGCCCATGGGCAGCATGGCGAGGCAGGCCTGCGCGCGCTCCGACGGCGGGAGCCCAGCGACGCCCCGAGCCTCCAGATGCCGACGAGCGATCGGCGGCAGCCGGAAGTAGTCGCAGAGCCCGTCGGGAAGCTTCAGCCGGTAGAACGCGTTGTCCACGTCCCCGGCCGCGACGACCACCCGACCACCAGGCGCCTCCATGTTGGCGAAGGCGGCTGCGCATGGCAGCGTGGTGGCGGGCGGATCGGCGAAGTAGGCATTAGCTGTGCGAGTATCGAAAATCAGTCTCAGACGGCCGCTCTTCTTTGCCACGCAAAAGACTCCAACTGGCTTGATGCTGGGATTCTCCGCCTGGCAACAGACCATCTTGCGCTTGAACATCTCGGCGAGGAAGTCGCCGTGAGTGACGGGCGAGAAGGAGAGGCGCGGGTCGACGTGCGGCCCGCGAGGGCAGACCTGCTGCAAGAGGGCATCAGCCTCACCTCGGTCACGCAGCATGCTCGAGCTCCAAGCCCTAAGCCACGGAGCGTCCGGGTCAGTAACGACGTCCGTGATGGGAACGGGGCCCCCACCAACATCCGGCCACGCCGCCGCGGCCCCCCCGAGCTGTGCAGCGGGGAGCCGTCGAGGAGCTCAATGAGAGCTCCGCCCTCGAAACCTTCGCCAATGGGAGCGGTTCCAGGCTGGCGAACGCGGACTGGATGTGCTCGAGCGACGCCCGCTGACCTTCGGCAAGTCCGACGGTCGACGGCTGAGTCCCAGGGGCGCACACAGCGTTCATGACATCGATAGCGTCATTGGCCCAGTCTCGCCTGTGCTCGGCGGCGCCTCGGCGGCGACGAGCGCGACGACTGCGTCCGAAAAGTGGGCCCCCGCCCGGCCCCGACAGATAAGGCAGCGGGAAGAGATCTTGCTGCCGCTCTCCAGCAGGAGCAGAGCGAGGGGAAGAAGGTGACTGGCCGGCAGCAGGTGCGGCGCCAGCCGGTGGGCAGGCTGGGGGGGTCGGGCGCCCATCTCCGACCCCCGCTCCGAGGTCGCTTGTCATTCTCGCCAGAGCCCTTGTCGCCGTTGACCTTCTTCTTGTCTTTGCCTGGCTTTCGGGACAAATCGCGCTCCTCTCTGGCTTTTCTCTGCTCCTTGCGGTGCGCATTCTGCCTGGAGAGCTCATCCCTGCGGAACCCTGCAGCGCCGGGGCGACGCGCGCGTTGCCGCGGAGCTGGTCCGTCCCCAACATCACGTGAGCGTTCTCGTTCGCCGAGTCCACGGCCGGCGCGAGCCTGTCGCGGTACCGCTCCTCCTGGAGCTGCACCGCCCGCGCCAACATCTCTCCCGAGGCGAGGTTCGCGACGTTCAGCTGGTCGTACACCGCCATCCGCTCAAGGATGCGGCAGGCCCTCTCGTGCTCATCGACGCCGGGATCATGACCAGCGAGCCGAGTCTCTGAGAGCCACCTCGAGTGACGGCCAGTGGGGGTGCCCCCATGCGCCTCCATGAACTTCAGCGCCCACAGCGCCGTGCGGGGGCCATGGACAGGCCAGTCCGGGAAGGCCCCCTCCTCCATGCTCGCCACCGCCGTCCTGTAGTCCACGTGGCGCTGGCCCTGCAAGTCGTACGAGACGGGCCTGCCATGGCGTCTGCAGGCGCCGCCCCCGCCGCGCCGACTGGGGCCGCAGCTGCGGCCGCCACCGCGGCCGGCGCGGGCGCCCCGAGCAGAGGAGGGGGCGCCGCCGCCGCTGCTGCTCCCGCCGCGCCGTCGGGCGGCAGGGCCAGAGCCGCCGCGAGCCCGCACGCCGCCGCCCGCGGCAGGTGCCGCCGCCGGCGCTGCCAAAGGCGCGAGCGGCGCGGCCACCAGCACTCCAGGGGCGGGAGCCGCGGCCGCGGCCGGCGCCGCCGCCGCCGGGTAGCCCCCTGCCGCCGCCGCCGCCGCCGGGCCCACGCGCGGGCCCGCGGCGCCGACGAGGTTGGGCACCACCTCCGCGCCGGGCGCCATCACCGCGCCCATGCGCGCCGCCGCGGCGGCGAGCACCTGGGCGACCCGCGCCGGCGCTGGCACGCCGCGGAAGCCGTGCACGTAGAGCGCCGCGACCGCGGCTGGACGTGCACCCATGCGCCCGCCCTCGCACGGCAGCCACCTCCGCACATCCAAGCCCCCGAAGATGTCCTCCTCGTAGCTGTCGTCGTCGGGCGTGAGTGTGCACACGAGCGCATGCCCGCTCGGGGCGAAGACCACCAGCCTCTCGTGCAGCACATCCTGGTGGCCGACGTACTCGACGAGGATGAAGTCCCCTGCGCGAAGGCCGTAGGCCTCCAGGGGATGAGCGGCCGCCGCCGCCGCCATCACGCCGTCACCTGGGGCTTCCTGGCCCGCAGCGCCGCCGCCTGTGCCGCCGCGAGCTCAGCGAGCTGGGCGCCTCCTGCGCCGCCGGGGAGCCCTTGCCCGGAGCCTCTGGAGGCTGCGCGGGGGCCCTGGGCGTCGGCGCCTGGCGCCGCGCAAGGGCCCAGCCGCCCCGCGCCCCTGCGCCCGCTGTCGCGAGCCCGGCGAGGATGGCCGTCGGAGGGCCCACGAGCGGGCCTCGACCACCGAGCCGCCTGGGCAAGCCCGCCACGGCTCGCAAAGGCAGGGGCGGGCCGGGCAAGCCTCGCCAGCGAGCACTGTGAGCCCGCCGCAGCGCCCCACGCCGCGGCCCCGGCGGCGAGACCTCGCACGGCCTCCAGCCCCACCGCTGCCGCGAGCTACAGGGGCATGCAGGCCCGGCGCCTGCAGCCTTGGGGGGCCTCGGAGCTTGAGCAGCACGGCGGCGAAGCCGTGCGGCCGTCTGCTCGCTCCTGCCTCGCTTCTCGATGTAAAATCTTCCATATATATATATGTATATATATATATATATATATATATCCGCACAACTCGGGGGGGCCGCCCAGAAAGGCACGTCACGTGGCCCTCAGAACGCGTGTCAACGCCGACGCGCGGTTGTCCATGGATCCTCGATGAGCGATCCCCGATCCTCCTCGTCGTCCCCGAGCACCGTGCTGCCCCTTTTCCTCCTCCTCCTCCTCCTCCTCCTCCTCCTCCTCCTCTTTCTCGATCCTGGATCCTCGATCCTGGATGCGCGATCCTCGATCCTCGATCCTCGATTTCCCCCCTCCCCCTGCTCCTCTTTCCTCGAAGCCGCGCGCGCGGGATGCGGTCGCCTCCTCCTCCTTTGGACCGATCTCAGGGGGAGGGCAGGCTCGATGGCCCTCAGAACGTGTCGGCGCCGACTTGTCCCACCTCCTCGACCGTCGCCGTCGCCGTCGCCGTCGCCTTTGGAGCCGCCTCGACCCGAACCCCACCCTCCTCGTGGTGGGGCGGCGCGGGCGCGGGGCGGCAAGGGGGGGCGGCGCGGCCAGGACGTGCCCCTGCCGCTGCGCCATGGGTCCATGGTCTGCCATGGGACCATGGGGTTCCTGTTCCCCATGTCCAAAGAATGACGCTCTTGTCATTGCCGACCGCGCGCGGACCTCCTTCTTCCTCACCTCCTCCCTCTCTTCCCCATGGGGTTCTTGTTCCCCAAACCCAAAGGCAATTCCTTCACACTCCTCCTCCTCCTCCTCCTCCTCCTCCTCCTCCTCCTCCTCATGTTATGTTATGATACGGTATGTTTTGTCATGATGTAGTGGGTTGTGGTATGTTGTTTATGGCATGGTATGGGTATGCCATGTCACGTCATGCTATTGACTGCAATGTGTTGTTATGATATGGAATGTATGATACCCCACGATGTGATATGATATGACATGGTGCGGCATGTTGTTATGGTATGATAGATCATGGCACGTTATGTTATGGCACGTGCTGTTGCGACGGTGGTGATGGTGCTGGTGATGATGATGGCGATGATGATGATGATGATGATGATGATGATGATGACGATGATGATGATGATGATGATGATGATGATGATGATGATGATGATGATGATGATGATGATGATGATGATGATGATGATGATGTTGGTTACGAAGATGGCGGAGGACAATCTGAGGATGTCTCGAGCGAGGCGCGGGTTTCAGCACCCCCAGGGGGAGCCGCCAGGGGAAATTGCACTCCTCCGTTCGCGCCAAACTCGCGGGGGTGTCCCGAGCGGATTGTGTGTTTTGGTGCCCAATATCCTCCGCAATCAAAGCAGATTTGGAAGATGACTCGAGCGAGGCGCTCAGCTTCGCCCCCAAACAGGGCCAGACGTTGAGGATGTCTCAAGCGGTTTGCCTATTTTGCTGGCCTGACTCGTGGGTATCTTCACGATGCCACAGGGGCTCCAGCAGGCTCCAGGAGGCCAGAGCAGTTTCTCAAAATGTCTCTGGCGACTCTTCCTCCCTCGCCAAGATTGCATGGATGTCTCGAGCGGTCTGCCGGCTTGCGTCCGCAACGCCTTCGGCTTTCGGAATAGATTTGGAGGATGTCTCCTTCCCACCAGACCACGGGCAGGACATTCTTGGTGAACCGGACGCACAAAACATCCCATATCCTGACGCACTCGCACTCATACTTACTCAAACTCAGAATCACTCACAGTCAGACCCACCTGCCCTCAGTAGCCAAACCCACTCGTATCTAGACCCAGTCCGACTCAGACTCGTACCTGTTATACAGACTCATACTCACTCACACCCAGACCCACACCCAGACTCACTCTCACTCAGATGCACGCACACTCGGACTTGTGCATTCTCAACCCAAGCGTACTCAGACACTCCCACACCAAGACCCACTGGCACTCGCACTCAACCAGACCTGGGTTCACTCACAATCAGATTCTAACAAACCCAGATCATTCATGCCCAGATTCGTTTAGTTTTCTCCCCTTTGGTTGTCCAGTGTCCCCTCGCTGTTCCATTTGCGCTTCGCTCGTCTCTCCTGGAATATGCCCACTGAAGTCGCTGTGCATCGTCGATGTCGCGGTCGTCGTTGTCGCGCCCGTCGTCCACGCCGACTCGCGCTCACTCCCAGATGTTCACAGACAGAGTTCTTCCGCGATAAGCGATCTTTGACTTCATTTGCCCCGCGGAATATTCCTTCATGTCAATCCGCTGCATTGTGTTCCCCGGCAAGGGCATAGTGAAACCCGGCTGTGATGAGGCCTGCGCCTCTGCAGATGGCACATGGTGCCTCAATTGGGGCACCTTCCAGCTGTCGCCCCACGCGTGCGCGTGCTACACGGCCCCAACGCCGTGCATGGAAGATATCGCCGTCACTGATGATCGGTGGCGTTACCGACGGCGTGACGCGCGCGTGCCGCTCAAGCGTGGTTTCTCCCATCTCGGAGCGGCTAGGCGGGAATGCAGGCGCCGCTGGCGGCTCCACAGGCATTGATCCCATCGTAAGCATTGCCTAAGCAATGCAGGCCCCGCAGCTGGAGGAGCAGCGGGCGCCCCTGCGCGATTCATCTTGCGGCGTGCCTGCCGCGCCTGATTACGCTGCTGGCGAGCCAGTTGTATTGAGAGGTTGGCCTGCTGAGCCTCATGGGTGGCCAATATTTCGGGACGCAGTTCTCCGATCGATGTAGGCGCAACCTGCTCTGGACCGCGTGGGTTCACTTCTTGGTCCACGGGGGCTGCCAGTTACCCTTCGTGGGGCACCTGGCCAAGAATACCGGCCTCGTATCCAGCTCCCCGTGTTAGCTGGGGCCTGCAGAATCGTCAGCTGTCGCCCGTGCGCGCGGGTTTTTCGGGTTGGCAACCGACCCGAGGGGCCCCCGTCGTTTGCACATAGTAATCAGGAACACTGGGTGGATCCATTTGTGGTGCCAGTGGCCTCTCGGCAGCCGTCGGATCATAAGTCGAATGGCTAAAAACCACCGGCCTGTGTCCATGCCTGTTTGGATGGCTCGGCGATGGATTAGCATCAGGCACATATTCCCAAGGTGGAGTCAAGGTGGATTAGCATCAGGCACATGCTCCCAAGGTCTATCCCGCCACGCCTCAGGCTCTCCATGGCCTCTTGCATTTGCCTATAATTCCACGGGCAGTCGGTCCTCCGGGCAGCTTCCTGGCCCATGACAGTAGGCTGCCACGTCGGCGCAGTCTGCGACGCAGCAGCACGGGGCGATGCATTGGGCAATGTGGCCTGCAAAGCTTGGTAGAGCTGTGGATCCAGCCAAATGCTGTGGAGTCTGGCTTGCAAGCCGTTTATGCCCCCAGCACTCTGTGGAGCACCAAATGGGGTCGTGGTCCTGCTCGCGGGAGCGAATGCAGCGGGTTGCCCCGCGGTAATATGCATCTGCTGCGCCTGGTTGCGCCACGGGTCGTTCGCGTGGAGCCCGTCATTCGGCGCAACTCCACTGGGTGTCACACATCCGCACTCTGGGCCTGGATCCATGATAAAACCGAGCCGTCTGCTGCAGGTCTCCCCGCACGTCGGGCGGGCTTCCCCAGTGCATCTGTGCTTCTTCACCTGAAGTCGATTCTTTTGCATGCCGGAGTTGTGGACCATCTTGCATATTTTAAGCACAGCCAGTGCTTGGCATGCCCAATGTCTACCTCGGAGGCATGTCTCGCTGGCCTCCAAGTGATGGCCATGCCAGTCTTCGTAGTTCCTCGGCGGCCAAGTCTCCAACAGGTCACTGCGGTCCATCCAACCGTCGAACGCGTCGAACGAGGTGACGCAGTCCGTAAAACGATTCGAGATACCACCTCTGCAACATGGCACGTGCCGAGTGGCTGTAGTGAACCACTCCGAACACTGGCGCTGGTCACTCCCATTCGGTAATTTCGTACTAACGTTATCATGGTACAGTGTCCTCGACAGGTATTCAGCCTCAGTGCTATGGCAAAGCAATGGGCTGTGTCCGCAGATGGTTGCGGACACGCTGGCGCTCGATTGCCTTCTGTGTCGCGCACGTTGCAGTTCATACTGCTGTGCACTGTGCTACTCTGTAGCGGCTTGAACCGTCGACGGCATTGGGCCGATATGCTGGATTGACCATCATCTGCTGGCGAGCGCACAAAGCCTCCCAGTAGCGCCCGCTCCCCTCGATTTACTCAAGGTTTGAAGCAGGTTGCCCCGCAGATGCAAATGCCGATGCCGCAGGCGTCCCCGCTGAGGCCGAAGCATCAGCGGGTGCTGCGGATAAGCTTGCGCCCCCAGATGACCTTGTGGTATTCACGAAAACCATAGAATTGGCATCCAGTAGTCTTCGGAACTGTTCCTGAGGCCTTAGATGTCGCCTGGGGTGCCGGCTCGTCTTCATCTGGCTGCTAGGAGCGCGTCTTAGAAGCGCCGCCCAACGATGGCGCCCAGCCAGCTCCCCCATGGAACATGCTAGGTGCGGGGCCGCGAAGGGCCGCCGGTTGCTTCGGCGCAGGCGCGCGACCGCGCCGGAACGCTGATGCCGCGGCAGCCACTGCTGGCCCCCTGGGGCGCTGTCTGCGGGCAATGTACCCCGCGGCTCTTTGCGATGCATTGCTTCCAGGGTCGGCCTTTGCCGAGCCCGTCCTCTTCTCCTGCCCGGGTGGCGCTGCAGCTGGTGGCCTTGAATTTGCCGAGCCTGATGATCGAGACGCGTCAACTTCTTTCTCGGCAGGCCTTTTTCTCCGGGGGCTTCGGGGCCTCGGGCTTTTTTCTCCGGGGGCTTCTCTGCGGGCGCCCCCGCGCTGGCGGATGCAGCATGTTCCCCCGCGCCCCTGGATGAGGGTCTGTCTTGCGGATGCTTGTTGCGCGGGGTTGTGCGGGTTGTCAAGAACCGCGCTGTCAATCCTAGCCCCGGTCTTAGAATCCAACTCGCATCGCCCATCGCAAGGTTGGCCAAGTACCTTGCAGGTTATCCTACCGATCTCCCTGCTATTCTGCGCTGCTGTCATGCCTGGTGCAATGCCCATGTCCTCCGCTACCTAAGCAGAGATGTCTGCTTCTGTTTTCCTAGAACCGCAGCTGTCGGTGTCTTAGGTGCACTCCGAATCAGCGGCAGGAGCAGTTGGGTCAGCCGCTGGAGCGAAGGCAGGATTGTCACCCTTTTGATCGACCTTGCATTTGCCAGCACCTTCGCGAGTGGAAGAAGCGGGTTGCCCTGCAAATGGCGCTGCGGACATATTCGCGCGATGTCCTCCTCGATTGCATCGCTAGAGGCGGTGGTCGTCATCTTGGTCCTTCCACTGTTGCCCAACGCGTTTTACCTCATTTTCAATGAGCGGCTGGTAATCGTCTTTAGTCATGCATGCTGCGGGGGGATTCCAAGTCGAGCCCTAGGCCGTCCCCATGGGGCCAGGCCCGCGGAATCAGCGCAAAATAAAAGCTCCTTGAAGGGCGCCCCGTCGGACAGTCTGGTCCGCGGTCCTCGGTGCTCTCCTCGATCCTGAATGATGGCCCATTCCGCGCCCCTATTTTCCGACGCGGCGGCCGCCCCGGCATCGGGCCCTCTGTTGGAGCGGGCGACGTTGCCGCGCTCATCCCGCGACGCCTGGTGTAGTGAATGCCAGAGGCGGACGGCGTGCTCGACGTGACCTCGGTCGCGCCAATGCTGCATGTCTGCTGCTGATACATGTTTGCGGGCAAGCTCGCAACCCTCGCGACTGACGGTCGGTCGGCGCTGGCGAGGGCCATTGGGTTCACCTGGGCGATCGCCGCCCTGAGGCGGTTTCCCCCCGCGAACGCCCCCTTCTGGGCGGGGCGGCTGGAATCCTCCGATCAGGCGTTCGCGGGCGCCGTGCGCCACTGGAGTGGGCGCGCGAATGCCTGCGCGAGTGACTCCGCCCATGAAGTCGTGGATGATGGCTCTCAGCTTCCCATGGTGGCTTGTAGACGGGTCGCGCAGTGCGAACGTGAAGCGCGAGCCCTCGCTGCGCCCGAGTTCGCATTGGATGCGCCCGGAAATCGCCAGAATCACGCGGATTGCCCCGCGCAAGATCGTCGCCGTAGGGCCCCCCGTGCGCAGGTATCCCAATGACCTGCAGTCGGGGCATCAGTCGGAGCTCCTCCTCGGCAGCTGGCGTCGTCGCATCAGAGTCCGCAGGTGCCCCCGCCATTTTGCGATCCGAACCGGCGGGCGCCTTGAAATCCTCGACGAACTCAATTTGTGCAGGTTGCCCCGCGATAGGAACAAGGTTGATCTCATCGCGGCCGACGAAAATCTCCTCGAAGAGATTATCAGCATATCTCTCGAGGGACACGCTGGCGCCCAGATCCCTCGCGGCCGCGAAGTGGGCAGCGGCAGTGGGGTTGTCTTCGGACGCGGCGAGAAGCATTTCCCAATCGACATGCTGAGAATCGGAATCCGTTCGGGCCAAATGCATCGACGGACTCCTGCCTGTCCCATCGCCAAGGGCACTCGCGACGAACATGTAGTGTACTATGGCAGATATCACATTCCATGGTTTTCCCGTTTTTGTCTTTCGGGTTACCTAGGCGCCCCCTGCTTTTTCTTGTTTCTGTCCCGGGGCGCGCCTGCGGCCTGTGCCTGTCAAGGAACAGTTCTTCATATTGTGGGCCCGTAAGGGATGCCAAGAATGCCAGCGCACCTTTGTCATGTAATCTCAGTCGTTTGCCTTCACCTTTACCTCTGCACTTGCGATTTGACCTGGGCGCCCGTCGGACCGCGCGTCGCGCCTTACGAACTGGTTTCTTCATGCAGCGTCTCCATCGGCTTCTGCGTTTCTGGCATTCTAATAATGACCACTGCGCCTGCTGCTCCCCAGTGAGATGCGCGGGCCTGTCGGGGAAGTCCAGGGCGCCAGTTCCCTCATCCGATGACGCGTCGGCGTCGGTTCCGGAGTCAAGTTCTGACGCAGCGGGTGGCCCCGCAGAGCCTACAAAGGTAGTGGCGTGGGCAGGGGCCGCCGTTGCTGACGGTCCCCGGTTGCGAGCCCAGGAGTCTTGCGACCCCGTGGGCTGGCAACCCTGTTGGCTTATTAACGTGGTGGCTTCAATTTGTTGTGGATCGCCATTCCTGACGCCGTTAGCAAGTTGCCCTGCATTGACGCGGGCATGAAAGGCTTCGGCGCGATGACCTTGGCGATATATACCGCCAATGTTGCCAGGGGTTCGCTCAGCAATGCGGGCGTAAGACCTCGTGCGATCTAGCAGGGAGTCGAACTGCTGCTGCGTCCTTGGCATTTGGCGGCTTTGTGATTGCAGTAGTTGCTGCGCACGCGATGTGCCAGCACCCAGAGCTCTGATCAAGAGAAATCTGTAGGATCTGAAAGTTGGAAATTTTAAAGGCTGCGGTCTCGGCCTCAAAACGCGCTATCTCGAAGCGGGCGAACGTCTGGTCGGTCCACTCCCCCGCGCGGTCTCAAAAGTCGGTGAGAGCCGTTCCCCAGTTAGGTCGGCGCTCTCCCTGTAAACTTTCAAACTTCGCACTGAAGAAAAATATGATGTAGGTGACACTATCGGCGTGGCGACCACCAATATTCACGACAAAGTTAATGACGGCGGGGGGGGCTCTCATGGCTACGGTCCTCGCGAGCCCTCCCAGACCACGCGAGCCCTCCTTGATCCAGGCGTGCACCTCGCGAGCGATTTCGAGGAAAGGTACGTTGCCGGCAGGGTCCCACTGAGGGCCGGCAGCACGCGCGTCGCCTCCGCCACGCTGCATGCGTCCAACAACACATCCGATAGCGACCCATACGAGGCCAAGCGTAGTAATACTTATCCAATGGCATCTTAGGTCGTGACCGGGTGTTTGCGGCTGTGGTTTATGATGTGACGTCGTCTTTCTCCTGCGTTGGAGTGGAGGCAGCGCAGCATCGTATCGGATGTTGCCATGCACCGTGTCTTCGAAGAACTTTCCAAGCGGAGTAGGAGGGTGGCCTTCAGGAGTGCGGTCGCGCAGAATGGTGGGACTCATGTAAAAAACCTCCGCGTGAGAGGGGGGATCCCTGCAAATGTCTTGCGGTCGTGCGTAGATATGTGCACTCTTCCGCGAAGACCCACTGCACCCTGATATTCCACCATGTCAGTCGTCCACCAGATCGCGACGTGGATGGTGAGTAGAGCCAGACCTGACCACCATAGGCCAGCTCCGCTACCAAATTCGCAAAGGGGTTGGGAGGCCCAACCATGCGCCTCGCCGAATGCGACGGCCCAAATCCAACTTTGTTGTACCGTAGTAGCAGTCGTCCCACGAGTAGGAAATCGTCGCGGCAACGGCGGGCCATGTCAAGCGAAGAGGTTTTCGGTTTCGATGGCAAGACGTGTGCCTCGCGATGAGGCGCAGTCATACCTTGGCGGCCACCCGCTTGAACACAATCGGCCGCGGACAAACGCTCGCCATCTCTCGCCGTTGATGGTGGCCCCGAGACAGCCTATGATGGCCCCAAGACAGCCGATCATGGCTTCGAAGACAACCCAAAGGAAGCTCATGGTGACACCGGAACAGCATATGATGGCCCCCGAAACAGCCGATGGTGGCCCTAAGATTGCCTATGATGGCCCCAAGACAGCACAGGATGGCCCCAAGACAGCCGATGAAGGCCCCGAGACAGCCTATGATGGCCCCAAGAGTGACAGCCTACGATGGCCCAGAGACTGCCTCAAAACAGCTTATTTGGGCCCCACAGAGCCGATGATGGCCCCAAAACAACATATGAATACCCCAACACAGCCTTGGATGGCCCGGAGACAGCGTATAGCGCCCCCAAGACAGCATCTGATGGCCCCAAGACATCCTGCGATGGCCCCGCGGCAGCCAACGACAGCCCCAAGATAGCTTTTGATGGCCCCAAAACAACCCATTCTTGCCCCAAGACAGCCTATGATGGCCCCAAGACAACATATGATGGCCCCAATGCAACCTACAATGGCCCCAAATCAGCCCATGCTGGCCCAAAAACAACATATTATGGCCCCAAGACGGCCCCAAGGCAGCTCATGATGGCCCCGAAACAGCCGATGATGGCCCCGCCACAACCTATGATGGCCCCGAAACTGCTTTGGATGGCCCCACGACATCCTATGATGGCATCATGGAAGTGCCCGTCCAGATCTCCAGCAATTGCGTCAGTTCTGCTGATTGAGGCTACGCGCAAAATGAAGACATGAACCGTTTTGTTGTACACGGTGCGTGTGGGAAGACAAGTATGACTTTCAAACAATTCAAAAGAACTTCTATAAAACAACTATTTCAACTTTTTTTTTTCAGAACTCGAACAACAATTTTTAAGGCTTGTAGCTCCTGGGAGGGCTGTAGAGTGACATGCGCGTCATAAACCTGGCCACGAACTGCGACGACAAAAGGGCACCGATACCGCTACCCCCCCCCCTCCCCAGACCTCTCCAGGGGAGCGTTCTGGCCAAGATCTCGAGGCGAGTCCAACCGCAGCGACGAGGGAAGCGCACCGGCATCTCTCCCTCTACTGATAGGCAGGGCGTAGTTCATCGCTTGGCCCAGCGACAAGGCGGAGGCCCCCGCAGGCGAGAGAGAGGCCAGATGCTCGTTCTGGGGGCCTTCCTGGAGCCGCTCGGTTCATTCACGCGTCGATGCTGCGTCGAACGATTGTTTATCGAATTCAGTCGAACTTGAGTCGAGCGAGGAGCTACAGTGAGGGCGCGGCCGCAAGAAATCCTCGCAAGAAACCCACCCCTGAAAACCCGCGCGCGAGGTGCGCATGAAGGGAATTCGGGAGCGCCCTGAACGCAGCAGCTTCTACAACGGCTGCGGGAAGTCGCCGCGCAGCGGGCGGAGCAAAGAAACCCAGGATACGCTGACGAAAAGCACATGGTTTCTTGATGCGCGCCCCCACTGTAGGGTCGAACCAGACTCGAACAAGAGTCACTCGAGTCGAACAATTGCGTTCACTGTCGGTACCTGGGGGTGGGGAAATGGTGCCCTGGGCAATAACGGCAACGCTTGGGCGGGGTGGGGCACGTGGGGGAGGGGCACTGCGATCGCTATAATGTGCGCGTGAGCACGAGTACGAAGGGGTCTCCCCCCTATGACCACAATCTTTACCGCTATGGGGAGGCAGGGGCCGGTAGCGACCGTTACGCGCCCGAGGAACAAGAACAATCTCCATGAAGGCCCCCAAGAGAAAACACCTGAGAGGGGGGAATGAGAGGCCTCCAGGACGGGGTTCGAGCACATGGGGTTGGAGGCTCGCGCCGCATCGCCGATGCATCGGCGATGCATCGGCGATGCATCGCCGATACATGGGCGATGTCGGCGGTGCATGGGCGACGCCAGCGCGGAGAGGCGGAGAAAATTGGGCTCCACACTGAGCCGCATCGCCGACGCATCGGCGAGGCGGTGCGAGCCTCCCGCCCCATCTGTGAGGCCTAGGCGTGCGAGAGTCGGGAGCGGCCAAGAGGGGGGTGTCCAAGAGGGGGGGGTGCAAATCATGACCGGCGGCATGTGCGCGGCCCAGCGGGGGGGCCAGGGACGTAATGAAATAAGAAGAGGCGCCACGAAATCTGGGGAAACATCATGGCCCCCGCCATGAGATCCACCCCCCCCTAGTCGTCACCCCCTTCTTTTCCGCCCCCGAGAGAGAGGCATGCCCCGCCCCCGCATCGGGGGGGGGAACCATTCGCCGGGAGCGGCGCGGCGTAGGGGGGGGAGGGGGGCGCGCCGCCCAGCGCCCCCCCCTGTGGTGCATCCCTGCGCAGGGAGCAAAAAAAGGCAAGCGGCTACGGCACGCCCGCTCGAAGCGGTGGAACCAAGAGGAGGAGGAGGAGGAGGAGGAGGAGGAGGAGGAGGAGGAGGAGGAGGAGGAGGAGGAGGAGGACGAGAATGGCAACTACAGCAACGACGACGACGGCGACGACGAGGAGGACGACGTCGAAACGTGCGCAGATGAACACTTGTATGCACTTGTCGATTTGCGCGTGCCGTCCATCCATGCGCCATGCCACCCTTCCCTGCATCGCTCCAGCTTTAGTGGCTGATCCCCGAAGGGAGTCCGCAAGGACGAGGAGGAGACGAGCGTCAGAGAGTCCAGAGATCCTTCCCGCCCGCTTCGCCGCCTCGGGCGTCTCGACGCCGTGGCCGTCGGGAATTACGACGGGCGCAGCGGAGGCGAAGAACGACGGGGCGAAGGCGAGCGAGGAAGAGGAAGATCGGAGGAAGGGATCGGAAAAAAGACAGAAAACGGGGCGGGAAACAGAACGCAAAGGTGAGGGGCGTGCTCGAAGTTTCAGCCGTGGTCTCACTCCCTGACGTACGAGGAAGAAGAGGAGCAGCAGCAGCAGGAGGAGCAGGAGGAGCAGGAGGACAAGGGGGTCGACGAGCCGAGCGCGCGCCGTTGGAGGTCTGGCGCCACACGGAGGCTCAGGACCCACAAGTTAAAGGCGCACTGACACCGTGTGCCAGCGTGCCAGCGTGCCCCATGGTACCTTGCTAAGCTAGGCACGAATTCACTTCACTTGGCATCCAAGTTGTGGCATGTAAATGAAGCTGTGTTGGGTTTCATTTGAGGCAAATGATTATCCGTGCCGTGCCATGTCAATAGCCTGTCCCACGTGCGTCCTGCATGAATCGCGAGGACGTCTCGAGCGACAGCTCAATTCCCAAATCAATCGCCAGAAAATCCACAGCGAGAGCGTGACTCCTGAATGTCGAGGGCGCGGCGTGAGAATAAATTGAAAGGAAGTCCCGCACGAGAACACGACTCCTGAATCAGTTGTGAGGCAGTCCCGCACGAGAGCGCCATTTGGGAAGTCATTGTAAGGAAGTATCATGCGGGAGCCGTTGTTGTTGTAGTTCGGGAAGGCAACAACACAGTTTGACCCTAGTGACCTGCCTTTTTTTTTTTTTAAAAAAAAAGGTGGGATCCTGGGGGAAGCACTTCAATTGAAAAAACACAGTGGTCACCTGAAGGGGGGATCAACAATAACCATTCTTCATTAAGGAGAGTTCAACAAGAAAGACGACAACCACAGCAGCAGCAAAAACAATAACAACAACAAATGGCTTGGAAAGATGAGGGCAGAATGGGGGAAGAGAAGAGGAACAGAAAGAGGAGAAAGAAGGATGGGGGAGACGGAGGGAGGAGGCTGGGGACAAACTGGCGGGGGAAACACGAGAGGTAGAGGCTGGGGCGAGGCCGTGATTGATTTTCAGCGCCCGGGATCATGCCCGCAAGAAGTTGCCGGCATAGCACCCCCGGCACGCCTCATCTTTTCTGCCGAGCGCACGGCAAGATCTGGCACCCGAATTGCTGCACAGTGCACAGGGGGGGGAGATGTTGGGGAGGAGAAGGGAGAGTCATTGGCAGCAGCGCGCGCAGCAAAGACGCACATTACACGACTCGCTACGATTCTCACTGAGCCGTACACGCAGATGCAAGCTCAAGAGGACCAGGGAGAGAAAGCCACGAGGACCCTAGGAAGACTTGTAGTCGGCTTGGCTCGGGAATCACTGCAAAAACCCAGACAGAAGCATCGGCTGTTTTCTTCAAGTCCGTACGCCTTGGGCCTTCCGGAAAGCATGAGCCCAAAAGCTAAGTCACGATGACCGGATCGTGCACCTGCTTGGCTGCCCCTCCCCCAGCTTCGCCCAGGCCACCACGTTCCCACTGCCACTGCGATGCCTCCCCCGGCCTCCTCACAGCGGCAGTGGGAAAAACTACGAAAGGTAAGGGCAACACGATACCAGCAAAGAGTAAAGCCTGAAGCCGAAGGCCAAGCCAAACCACAGAAGCTGAGAGCTGAGCCTAAAGCGCACGCCATGAGGCAGCAGCAGAAACACCTGCGACCCTGCAGATGCGGATAGGTGTGAGCGGCACTCATCTGGGCTCGAGAAGAAGAGACACAAGCCCGCCACAGGCACGGACTCCGCCGTCTCGAAAAGAGAGAGATTTACCCCTGGACCCAGCGCCAGTCGGGCCGCGGGCAAGCCCTCAGCCTGGCCCTGCCCCAAGCCTTACTGAGGATCAACGTTAGGGGGGGACCGGCTTAGAGAGGGAAAGATTGGTCTGGAATCGGCGATACATCGCCGATAGATCGGCGATATGCCACCGATCGTAAAATTACACGGTCTAGGGCGGGCTGGGCTGTCGGGAACCCATGGGCGATTAACGTGCGATTCGGAGTCGATGCGTTCCCACCTGAGCCTCTCCTCGCGTAACGCTGCCCCTGACGCCAGAGCTGGCAACGGACCACCAACGTTGACCCTGACGCCAGACTTGGCCACCGGGCGATGAATGGGCGATTGGATGTCGATGCATGCCCCCCTGAGCCCATCCCCTGTGACGTTGCCCCAGGCCTGGCCACCGCACGATCCCCCCGGGCCCGCCCAGCCAGCAGCCACAATGCCTGGGGGATCCTCCCTGGCTGGACCCCGCTCAACAGGCCAACTGTGGAGACTCAGAGGGCCGTGCACGGCTGGGCACAAATGGTTGTGTGACAATCGATTACTAAGTTTGAAAGATTTGGCTGTCAATGTGAATATTACTTCGCAACTCCCCCACGCTATGTTCTTAAGCATAAGCCACGTCTTCAGAGCAGAGCGAAGGGGGGCTGGGAAGGGACATGCCACTCCTTGACAAAAACCGTGATCCGATGTGTGGCCGCCGCGATCGCCGCGGCGACCTCCAAAACCGACGCGGAGGTTTGCTTGGGGATCGTATACCACGCAACGAATAAAACATATCGCATCACTGAACAAGCGCAGGACTTACCGATGCGGGCCCAGAGAGCAGCCTGCGAGCGCTGCGCCTCGGCCGATAACGGAGGAGGCGTTGGCGCACATCCCCGGACGAGACACCCATCGTCCGTGGATGACCCGCAAGACTGCGTCATGGAAGCAACGACCTGCCAAAGAACAACCCTGGCCAGCTCGGGTCGGACGGAGGGGGGGGGCGCAAAGGGGTGGGTGGGTTAGCGAATCGGCTCACGGAGAGCTGAGTTTCGAGGCGCCTCCAGGCGCCCATGCATCGAGGAAGTCGCCGGGCGGCGAGGCCGAAACCAGCTGCGCGCAGCGGACTTCGTAGCCCCGGCCCCGTTTCCCTAGTCCCCCTTTCGGCCGAACCAGCCAACATCGGGGACGCACTGACCAGGTCAGCAACAAAAATGGGGCGGCCAGAGCCCTGTCGTGAAGCCCAGCAGGCCGCTCAGTAGCTCGCGAACCCAGGCCGGCGGAGGGCGGAAAGGGAAGAATCGGCCCCACATGGCTTTCAAGCCCGGGTCAGCCAGAGGGGACTGGGGTCTCCTAGACCCCCGTCACTGAAGGTCTCCTAGATGGGGTCCGAGTAGATGGGGTCGGAATATCGAGCAGCATCGCCGATGTATCAGCGATGCATCGGCGATGCATGGGCGACGTCGGCGGTGCATCGACGACGACAGCGCGGAGAACATCGGGCTCCACATCGGGCCTCATCGACGATGCGTTGGCGATGCGGCGCGATGCTCCCACACCATCTGTTGTTCCCGTCAACAATGCTTTCCGTTTTCGTGTTGTTTTCGTTACCGCTCGTTCTGTTTTCGTTCCACCTTTGCTGCAAAACGATATCAGCACGAAAGTGGTCCACGAAATTGCTCAAACACCGTTTGATTAACCTGAGCCCAACCCCCTCTCGGCAATCCCCTCCGGGCAACCCTGGTCCCCCCCCCCAAAGGACACGAGCAGCGGTGGTGCAAGGGCAGCAGCAAGCCGTGAGCACGCTGCGCGCCCTCGAGATTGCGCGACTATTACAGATCGTCACGTCGCCGCCGCAAATCGGCGAGCCCGGAGAACACGACTCCTGCCCGGGCCCCTCGACCGTGCACAGCGGGATACAGAGATACGTCGGAAGAGTGGCACGGGTACACCCTGCGAAATGCTTACGAAATCATGGGTTAAGAAATTCATAGTCTCAGAACTTGAATAAAAACCTAAAGTTTCCATTCAAATCTTAGGATTTACATTGAAACATTAAGAATAATCGAGACTCTGGCCGAAAACTTAGGTTTTCTTAAGCATCGCCTAAGGTGTACAGACCATCGGAGGTCCGCGCGGACTGCTCGGATAGGTGCTGGACCCCCTCCCTGGCGCACGCAGCTCTCTGGGCGCGGCGCCGGAGGCGCCGTCAAAAGGAGGGGGGCTCAGCGCCGATCCGAGAAATCTGCGCAGGGCTCCGACAATTCGTGTTGATGTAGCTTCTTCCTTCTTCGATTCTCTCCCGCGTTCCTCGCCGCATCAGGGGCACGCAGAAGCATCTGAGGTGGACGCCGAGGGGTTCACGCGGGAGCAGGGATGAGCGGCATATACAAACGTTATTGGAGGTCCGAACGAATCTCCGAAAGTCTTTCTGCTTACGGGATTATTGTTCCCCACATATTCAGATGGGGCTCTTCTAATTACTCAGACGCCTCTGGGTCCTCTGCCCCTCCTTCCGCCTCCTCTTTCTTCCTCTTTCAAACTCAACATTCAGACTCATTCATACTAATTCGCCCGGGTATAAATTCATCCGGCTTTAATTCCCCCGGTTTGGATTCATCCAATTTTGATTCGTCCGGTTAAAATTTATCCGGTTTTGATTTTCTCTGCGTGCCACTGCGTGGTTCGCGTTGTCTATTTGGTCATTCAAACTTCTCCCGTTTAAACTCGTCCGGCTTCGATTCGTCCAATATTACTTGTTCATCCAATGTTAATTTCGTCCACTTAAATTCATCCGACTTCAATTCGCCCGATGTCATCCGATTTTAATTCACCCGGTTAAAATTCATCTGGTTCTAGTTCGCCCGGTTTAAAGTCATCAAATTCTATTTCGTTCGTTTCACTTCATTCAATTCCAATTCGCCCTGTTTAATCTCATCCGGCTTGAATTCGCGCGAATTAAATTCATCCGGTTTTATTTCGTCTGGTTTTAAATCGCCTGGTTTAAACTCATCCGGTTTTAATTCGCCCAGTGTGCAATTCTCCCAGAGGGCGCCCCGTGTAGGAAACGGCGTGTGCGCCAGAACGCCTCAATTCTGACCTCGGAATCGGGCCGAAATCGGAAAGTAGGGGGATGGAGTCGGGAACGCAGGAGCTGGAGTAGGAATGACGAGCGATGGATTTTGAAAGTTGGCCGCCGGAAGCGGGAAACTGAGAGACAGAGCCAAAGAGACGGGCGTCGGAGTGGGAAAATTTGAGGCTGAACTCGGAGAGATGGGAGCTGGGGTCGGAAAGTTGGGTGTCGGAGTCGAAAAATTTGGAGACTGAGTCGGAGAGTTGGGAACCGGAGTCGGTTGGGAGCGGGAGTAGGGGAGACGAGCGTCGGAGTCGGAAAGTTCGGGGTTGGAGTCAGAAAAGTGTGGGCGGAGCAGGGGGAATAGGGAATTGGAAATTATTAGGGGGACCACAATAAGCGCCATTTTGAACGACGGGAGCACGGCGCCGATCCGAGGAGGCCCACGCTGTAGCAGCAACATCATTTTGAAACGCGGGGAACAATCGGATTGCACAACGAAACGTGTAAAACAACAACAGGTGTTGACGTCCTCCGTGCAAAGCACACTTGGCGGAGTGGGAGATCTTCTGCACAACTTCGGTGGAGGAAGGAGAATCGTTTGACTGGTGAGGGAGGAAACAGGAGAGAGGAAAAAGGAGCAGGAATAACCAGAGAGGAGGAGGCATGGAAAAAGGAGGGAGGAAAAAGGAGGGAGGGATGGAGAATAGCAGCCATATCGTGTGACTGTGGAGGGAAGAAAAAGGAGCAGGAATAACCAGAGAAGGAAGAGAGAAGGAGGATGCGGGGGAGCAAGGCGAGCGCAAAGGCCAGAGGCCTCGTGGTTGCCTCTCGGCGTCTCTTCTGATGTTCTCTTCCGTGTTCGATCCGTCTGGTTTTTACTCGCTCTGTTGAAGACCATCCTGCATTACTTCGCGCGTGCATCGCGCGTGCGTCGGCGATGCGCCGGCGATTCGTTGCGATCTCCCGACCTCATCGGCTAGAACCCCATGTGGGATGACCAGAATTGACAACAACACTCGTGTATTTCAGGCGGCTGAAGTGTCTGAACTGAAGAGCCCCGAGAACATCGATTCAAGTTTGATGTAGCACCCCCGCACAACATGCATCCCTGGACCCCTGGGAAGTTCCTGGAACCTAGAATAAAACAGAAAACCTCTTCAAATCCAGTCCTGCATTCAAACCGGGCGAATTCAAACCGGATGAATCTAAACCGGGCGAATTAAAGCAGGATGAATTCAAATAGGTACGCGTGACAAGTGTTTAAACAATTACGCTGCTCAATAATTGATTCCGTTGTTTTGGTCAAGGGGTTGTTGCGATTTGCCAAATTTCAGAGTCCAGCTCCTATCTCTCCGAGCTCAGCTTCCAATTTTCCGAATCCGACGCCCGTCTCTCCGACTCCTCTCAGTTTCCCGTCTCCGGCTGCCAACTTCCAGAATCCGACGCCTGTCATTCCGACTTCAGCTCCCACGTTCCCGACTCCATCTTCCCACTTTCCGACTTCGGCCGAGTTCCGAGCTCAGAACTGCGGCACCCTGGCGCACCAACCGTTCCCTACACGGGACGTTCTCTGGGCGACATCGGCGCCGCTCCGCTCCGCTCCAGTCCGCTCTCCCCTGGACATCCTGTTCATCCCGTTCCATCTATCCAATTCCTGCTGCTGCTGGTGCTTCTCGTCTCGCTTCAGCGCGGGCCACGTTTCTGAATCCGAATTGTCTTCATCATTGTCGCTCCCCTCATTTCCTCTCCTCCGCCTTTCCCTCGTCCTCTTATTCCTCTCTCGATCCTTCCGCTTTTGTTCCGGCTGCTGCTGTTCGTCCTCATACTCCTCTTCCAAGTCACCCTCCTCCTCACCCGCCACCTCCCCTCGTGGGCATTCAATTCCCGTTTTTTCCGATTACGCCCAACACGGCTGGAACCACGTGTTTTTGCTTTTCAATGCCACCCAGTGGGGTATCTAACATGGTTGCCCCGACCTGGAACCACGTGTTGTTTTGTGTCCAAGCCACCCACTGGGGGTATCTAACATGATTGAGGACCGCGTGTTGTAACGTGCCCATGCATCACAGGAGTGTAGTTAACATGGTTGTCCCGAGCTGGCACCGCCTTTTTTATGTCCAGGCCACACAAGGGGTATCTAACAAGGCTGTCCCGAGCAAGGACCACGTGTTTTAACGTTTCCAGGCCACCCAGGGGGGTATCCAACATGGTTGTCCCGAGCTGGCACCATGTGTTTTTACGTATCCAGGCCACCCAGGGGGGTATCTAACATGCTTGTCCCGAGCACTGACCACGTGTTTTAACGTTTCCAGGCCATCCAGGGGTGTATCTAACATGGTTGCCCAGAGCTGGATCCATGTGTTTGTACGTGTCCAAGCCACCCAGTGGGGTGTCTAACATGATTGCTCCGAACTGGAACCACATGCTTTTACGAGTCCAGGCCACCCAGGGGGGTATCTAACATGGCATCGGGCCCAACGCCGAATTATCAGAAGACGCCTGGGGGCCCAAGAGCGCTACCCGAACACATATCCCAATACAGAGAAAGTTCGGAGGTTGGGAAGTGAGATCGCAATGGAACGGAGACCCCCAACTGGGAAAGTGTTTCGATTCGTTCGTGTCGTGGCGAAGCTGCGTGGGCGCGCGAGAGGAATGAACCCGCTGTTGCTAGCGCGAAGTCAAGACAAATGATTGCCCCCCGCCCGCCCGCCCGTCCGGCGGTGGCTCGCGGTGTCCCGCGGTGTCCCGTGGTGTCCGCCGTTGCTAGGGCGACGTCAAGACAACTGATTCCCCCCCGCCCGCCAGACCGTCCGGCGGTGGCTCGCGGTGTCCCGCGGTGTCCCGTGGTGCCCCGAATGATTCTTCCCCGCCCGAGACATGATGGAAGGGTGCGGGACGAAAGCGAGTGCGGGTTGGGGACATCTGCAACGTGAAAGACAGATGTACTCCAGATTTCGTAATAAAAGGGAGGGGGTCTGGACCCTCCAAGACAAGCCATTTCAGACCTCCCCCGTGGGAGAACCCTCCAAAACATCGTCCCCAGACCCCCCAGGCCCTCCAAGATAGCCTGGAAGAGACAACCCCGGAAATAAGACCCCCCTCCCTTTATTACGAAATCTGGAGTACCCATCGAACTGCTCTTACGCGTAATCAACAACAGTTCCTTCAAGAGGCTCTCTTGGGGGGTCGGCGCTGACCGATCAGTGCCGAAACGAGCCCGATGGGCGAGAGAGGAGCCCTCTCAAGCACTATCTAGAGCAAACGTATAGTTTTGGACGGCCATGCAGATCTCCTGGCTCTGCGCTCTGCCCCCGGTCTCTCGCGCGCCGAGCGCGCCGGGGGCGGCGCCAGGGGGCTCCAGCGCCGATCCAAGGAATCCGCGCGGAGCTCCGAAAATTGATGAGCATGCCTTCACTGCTGTTCTGAATATGTTGTTCAAGATATCTATCGGACATCGAGGGAAGCCGCGGCGCCTTGCGAAGGCCTTCCGCCGGCTTCCGCCGGCGGAGGCGGTTTCGTTTTACTTCCGCCAACTTCCGCCGACCTTCCGCCGCCTTCCGTCAAGGAAGAGATATCACCTCCTTCGACCCCTCGAAGGCGAGGACTTGCTCCGAACGCCGCATTTATAACTTACCGAAACAACCTGCTCGACGGCGCGGGGGAAAACGACGGGGCAACAGTAAGAAGCACACGACTGTCCTTCGAAGATGGACAGCGGCGACTGGCCAGTGCGTGCACGGAGGTCTGTATGCGAGCTTCGCCATCGGCTGTTTCACTGGATACGCTGGTATCTGCGTCTGCTGAGGAGTTTCACTACACCACCAAATTGGAAGTCTCCCAAGCTGTCTTGGAGCACTCGTGGGTCGTCTTGGAGGGCCTTTTGAGCCGTCTTGGGGCGATCTGGAAGGCATCAAGGCTCCCAAAGCAAAACAACTAGCCCACATACGGGACCAGCGCAAACGAGCGCAAATCTTCACATCAAGCCCAAGCAACGTGTGACAGAAAGGCCCTCGGCTGCCAGCATCGGCCCAAGGATCTGTGACGGTTTCGTTTCGGAGTCAGTGTTTCCATTCTGGATATGCTGCGCGCTCGTCCAGTACCAAATCGGAAGTCGAACATCGGCATGTTACAATGTGTCATATTGGCTGGTCGTCCACGCTGCCATACCGTGCAATCGCTTGGCCTTCGCTCAACGTGCGCCCCACGATGTGCTCGAACGCTGCCTGACCGTTCATTCGCATCCGGCATCATGATTCGGTCTGAGACATCGTTGCAGCTCAAACGTTGGCGAATGGCCTACAGAAATCACGCCAGCCCTCTGGACGAACGTGTTTTGGGATGCCAACGCTTCCAAAACGACCGCCGTGCTCAGGGGAGAACATTGACGACGAATTCACGATTTAGTGACGATAGATCGGAGATATGGCCTCGATCGCAGAACTAGACGATCCTCGCCAGGCTTGCGCGCCCATCCCCCGATGGGCGAGGAATGGGTGATCGGGGGTCGATGCTTCCCCCACTGGGTCAGTTGCCCTCATCGCTGCCCCTGAGCGTCCCCCTCGCCTCGCCATGCGAAGAGAGCGGCTCACGCAGAAACGCACACGCAGACGAGGTGCGGTGGTTGCTTCCAGCCCGACGCCCCCTTGGGGCCCTCTTGGGGCCACCAGTGTGGTTAACTGAAAAGACTGAGGGGGAACAATAGGAGGGGACTGGCCCGGGGGAGGGGTGAACATCGAGCTGGAGTTTGCGGTACATCGCTGGCAGAAAGGCGATCGGCCCCTGATAGCGACTCCGCACGTTCTTAGGCGGAAGCGGGCTATGGGGACCCTATCGGCGATGTATGGGTGATTGGGGGTCGATTCGTACCCCCCTGAGCCTGTACACCCCTAACGGTGCCCTTGAAGGACCCAAGAGAGCCAAAACATGTGGATCGAGGAAGGACCAATCACGAGGAACAGCGCAAAGCGCCACAAGGGCCGCGACGGGCCAAAGTGAGTCCTCGGCCATCCTGGGTCAGAGCACTTCTGCCGGATCGGATTGTTCGGGGACTGCAGTGGCCCTACGACCAGGCGGTGCCTCGTTTCGAGGGAGCGGCTCGCAGGCGTGCGCCTGCCAAGAACCGAGCAGTGCAGGTCCGCGCGCCGCAATAGTCCGAGGACAACTCGGATCAATGGACAAGCAGGGTTGGAGTCAGGGCTTGGGTTGGACACGTTTCCGTCCAGCCTCGCTCCGCCGCGCTGAGGTGACAAACCTCGCCACGCTGTGCCCTCTCAGCCATCCTGTGCGCCTTCCATTTCCACCCGTGCGCAGGACGACAAAAACATGGTTTTGGTTGAGAACCCGCGGCGACGCAACGGTTGAACCGTGGTCCCCTGAGCCTGTTGCCGAAATGACCCCCCGAGCCTGCGTCTCCCCACCTCCAAACAGCCTCCCAAAGCTCTTGGAGCACCGGAACCTCCTGGGACACCTCGAGAACTCCCTCCCCAATATCTCAAAACGCCCAGGTGGGTAATTAGGAAGCGTTACATCATCCGGGCGCGTGGGCGGCTGAAAGAATGATCGCGGGCCGAACTATGAGAGTAAAGCTCAAACAAATTGACGAAGAGACAAAAGACGTGGAAGCAGGGTGGTGATGATGATGATGATGATGGTGATGATGATGATGATGATGATGATGATGATGATGATGATGATGATGATAATGGTCGTGCTGATGATGCTGATGCGATGAGTCGAAATGATGGTGGTGCTGACGAAGGTGGTGATGCCAATTAACGCAGTCGACCCTGTGCGCAAAAAATCCTCTGGTGAGAGCCGTCCTCACGGGTCTCTTTCTCTTGACGATAGCACGGGCGCGGGCGAGGAGGACGGCGCGGATGCACTCGGGCCTCATCCTGTCTTGCACCAGGGAACAAATTATGCAATTCGCGGAAGTCCAGACAATGCGACAACGCGCACAACACTTGATGGTCAAGGGGGCATTCGTTATAACTGCGGGGGGGGGAGGACGAAAACCAAAACAAGAGAGGCACAACAACAGGGCACTCGAAGGAATGAAGAAGCGCGTTCCTTTCCGCGGCGCGGCATCCGTTCCTGCAGGGTTGTTTGCCTCGTCTATACTTGGCAAACGTGGACCACCCATTACACGCGCGGCTTAGCATGGCCGAAGCAACGAAAAGACCCAGACTGGTACAGGCGAACCTAAGCCTGAGGACAAGAAGGCCTACTGCGCTGCCACTGCGCTGGGGAAAAAGCATGGCAAACCCCCGGCGCGAACAAAAGAACACCAGGCCTAGGGGGAAACCCGGAACGCAAATGTTTCGGGAACAATTCTCTGGATCTCATGCGCGCCCTCATCAGACCATCCACAGGAGAGCCGCAAGGCGCTCATAGCTCTGAAAAGAGTTCCTGGCCATGCTTTTTTTTTTTTTCTCTCTCTCTCTCTCTCTTTTTCTCTTTCCTCCACGCAGTGAAATGGGTGACCGCGAGAACGCCCCAACCATGATGCTGGAACCTGTGGATTCTGGCGCGAGTGGCATCAACTACTCGGGAACGGAGGGCATCTCGAAACATGGCTTTTTTGGCGTTTCGACGTAAGCAGCCGAAGGAGCTCAGGACGCACAGGCAGCCGAGATTCATCAGGAGCTCGGACGGCAGGCAGTAGCTCCGAACCAGAGGACAAGATCTGAAGCCCTTGTCACATTGGTGCTGGACGTCCAAGACGGTGCAAAACCGAGTTACATAAGGAAAGTTGGGACAGAGGAGACGAGGGAGTTGCACGCGCGCGTGCTTTGAGCGAGTCCTAAACCGAAATATCAGACGTGCCGCGCGCGCCACAGGGACTTCTAAGCGAGCGCATCCCAAGTCTTCGATTGCCCTCCGGGCCCCGTGGGCATCTTCAAACTCACGCGCGCGAGCATGCACTTGCGCACAGGGAGCATCAAAGCCGTGCGTCGGTTGGCGCGGGCGGCGGAACTCAAGACCACTGGCACGACAGAGCCACGAGGGGCAGCTGAAACTTCAAGCGTCGTGCGAGGGTGAGGAGATGATGAGGAAGAGGAGGAGGAGGAGGGAGAAGGAGGAGGAGGAAGGAAGAGGGGGAGGAGGGAGGAGTTACGGAGTTACGGATATTGCGACCATGTCGGTTACTTAATAAAGACCCAACCAGCAAACTTAAACGGGCTTGCCCGCCGCGGCCCGCTTGGCTCGCTCAGCTCTGCTATATTGCTTGGGCCATAAACCCTGTTGAATTCGAGAAAGGTAGTCTTGACGACTACGCTTAGGCTCGCATTCCTTGGATAACTTAGCCAGCTGTTCTGCTGCAAAGCTTCCACAGGAAATGCAAAACCAGACCACCAGTCCAGCATGATATTTAAGTCGGTGAGACGGATGGGCGCACCCCCCCCGACGTGCACCCGCTGCCCTGGAGGGGGTTCCCAAACTGCACCATCGCCCGTGGAAAGGGGGAAACACGGAGAGTCCAGCCAGGCCTTCTTCTTGGCCTGGGAGGTCGACCCCTTGCAACGATTACAACTAAGACCTGACACGGACAGTTGATGCTGAGAGCTGAACATACTACAGACCATTGGGGCAGGGGGCCTAGGTCCAGGGTGCCTCAGACGGGGCCTCGAGCCCTCAGACTGTTGCTCAGCCTCAATCGCTTCTAACGTGCTCAAGAGACTTCTCATCCGAACTAGGTATGCCATGCGTTCAGTACGATACAGACGTGCACGTGCATCAGCCTTAACACGCACAGAGCTCGCTGCTACAACTGCTAACTCGTCGGCAACAGCATTTCCGAGAATGACAGGCACAAGGGTCCTACTCTGGCACATGTCTATAGCTTCCTGGTGTGAGTGCACAAAGATGACTGTGACGGACAACCGGGTGCCACGGGCCTTCAAGACAGCTCCAATGAGAAACCACACATCTGCATTTTCACCTGACGGGTGGCGGAGTGGCCATTGTACCAGCCTGAGCATACAGCAGCGTTGTCCGTGACGGAGACGGTGCTGCCGTTGCCGCCGCGCACGGCGAGGTACGGGGCGTACAGCTCGCCTCTCGCCACCGTCTGAGCTGTGCCTGGGAGGCCGCCCCAGACGCCGATCCCGATCACCATGTCGTGGGTCAGGTCAGAGAAAACCGCCACTGCGAGTCCGACTCGTCTGAGAGCAGCATCGCTGGTGTCCTTGCCCCCGCTGGCGTCGCCGAAGACGAAGGTAGGCGCATCCTCTGACCCGTATGGGAAACATGCTTCGCCGAAGCCAGCGATGCCGTGACATGTCCAATCCTCCTCCTGGATCGGCTCGGGCACCTCCAGCCATGGCTCGGAAATCAGGCCGCGCACCCAGAAGCACGCCTCGGCCTCTCGGCCCGCATGCGCCTTGGCGACGAACTCGCCGGAGAGGTCATAGATCGCATGATACTTGCGGCCTGAACACTCCCATACTCGATGAAATGCTGTCTCTTTGCATTCATTGCACCGCATACAAACTTCGGAGATGCTCTGCATAGACCTCTGTTGCCGACGGGCTCACGGCCAGGCCGCACCAGCAGCAGACGCCAACAGAAGGCCAGCCAGGCGTCGACCGCCTGGGGCTGCCTCCAGTTGGCGGAGCAGCTGACGGTAAGAAGCATTGCGGATACCCTGCTCCATCCCAGCTCCGTCGACATGAGAGGAAGCTGCAAACCACAACTACCTCTGGATCGTGCGCGTGAACTCCGAAAAAAAAAAAAAAACTGCCCTGGGATGTCAGCACAGCTGAAGCCCGTGAGGTTCTCAACCTTAAACTCCCAACTGTTAATCAAACCAATGTTGTCTGATGGTATCTGCCACTCTGACGGGGCGATTGGGCCCCATCCTGCCCCGAGCAAGTACGTGATGACTGTCCTTGGGGGCCTCGGATGAAACGGTGCCGTCGCTCAGGTGGCATGCTTCTGAGTTCCTGTGCCAAGCGATGCCACGACTGGTTGACTCCTGACCGAATGTGAGGGGCTGAGGTCCAGCAAGACAACCACAAACGCAAACGCTCCACTGGCAATTTGAATGCTGGGTCGCGCTGAGGTGCGCGAAGGTCGAGCAAGGTAGTCAGACGCCTCCCTGACAATCTCGGGGCAACTGCATTAGCAACTTTGCGTCGTACTTGTAACATCTGCTGGCCAAGCAATCCATGAATTTGATGTCCAAACGTGCCTGCAGCCTGGGCGCCCTGCTGCTCGAGACGGCCTGTCAAGCCGCACCGCCTCGTCGCCCGAGCGCGCTGCAGAACTTTCTTACTCATCTTACTGTGTTTAGTGATCCGCGCCGTGCGTGTAGCTCTGGCGTGCCGCTTGCCGCCGCCCATGTCGCCGCCCAGGTGGGCCGTCTGACCCACCGCGTTGATGTGGTAGCCTTTGAGCCGCAAGCGTCGCGCAATCACCTTGGCGTCGCACAGCCGAGCGCAGAGGACCACGCTCTTCGTGGAGACCTGCAGGCCAGCAGTCTGGATGGCCTCACAAGTATCAGATAAACACTGCACCATCTTGGAAATCATAGCCCGTCGCGACGCTCGATAACTCTGAAATCGTCGATCCACAGCCTGTGGGACATATCCACGTGCACCGTCGTGATCTTTGCCATGATATGGTACGTGGCGCACTTGGCGAAACGTGTCCCAGACCCGAGGCCCTGGACGATCGACCTCGCGGGATCAAAAGGTGCCGAGTACGCGCCCGACTGGCGCACGCCGCGCGGGGCCATGCACTGCAGCAACTCCAGCCCCAGGATCTCCGCAGGGAAGTTTAGCCTGAGTGCCGTCTGACCGAGCATCAGCCACCCGATCGTGTCGTAAAAACTGGCGAGGTCGATGAGGCCGTGCCCATACTCCGTGGACAGGCGAACCGCCAGCTCCTCGTCGATCGCGCGCAGGAAGACCTCGCGGATCGCCGAGTTGCCGCGTATGGCAGCATCCCAGTGCGCCTCGCACTGGTCCGTCCAGGCACGGACGTGCTGCTCACGAGCGGCTGACCAGAGCCGCGCCAGATGAGGAAGCAGCCCTATCACGCGGTCCCCCTTGAGCTCCTTGGGAAGCAAGGCCCCGATGGCAATCAAAAGCTGGCGTGGCCAAACTTGCCGAGCCCCACATACATTAAGAAGCGCGGCCAGCTCATCCAGAGCTGATTCAGGAAGGCGGGACGTGTCCAACGGAGTCAGACGATCCACCCCCATCGCACCACATTTCATATGATCAGACGCCTCCCGCAGGGTAACACCATCAAGAGGTGGAACCGCCTCATCTGCAACTCGCTGTCGAATCCCCTGAAAAAGAGGCGTGCAGCTCGCTCAACGGCTGGCCAGGCGGTCCCCGGAGTGAAACCCAACGCTTGCGCTTCTGATCCATAATATCTTTGGGATGCACAAGTGGCTTCCCAATCACTTCCAAAATATCGCTGACAAGAGGCTGCTCACGGATGGCCCTGTGCAAGGCACTCACTGCAGGGGCGGTATCAGCCCAGGTACGGAACTCGCTCATGGCCTAGCTAAGCGTGCGCCGCTGTGCTCGTCGTGCCACCTTGTCAGCTGCCTCGGAGACTATCTTGAGCTCCTCAAGAGAACTCTCACTTACGCGACCAAGAAACTGCAGCCAGAAATCCCCAGCAAATCGATCAGAAGGCCGAACCACCTGATGACCGCGCTCGGGGGCCTCCTCCTTCAGTCGCGCCGCTGCGTCGACCAGGAGGTGCTGCTGCTTGATGCCTGAATCCCTGTCCCTGTAACGTGTCAGCGCGATCAGCACGGTAGCCGCGCGAGTCCACCAGCTGGCAATCTTGTCCGTGGGGCTACCTCTCGTGCTGGTTTCGCCTCGTGGACTTCTGTCTCGCGAAACTCGACAGCGTCGCCGCGCGATCTGCCGAGACGGGCCTGACCGTGATGGGAGTGCACGGTTGCCTCCGCTGCCTGAAACCAGGCTGCGAACAGGGCTCAAACGACGCCTGAACCGCTCGAACAGAGTTGAAAAGGCTACGGATGAAACAACAGCAGGAGCAGGGGGGGAGGCAGCAGCAGGGAGAAACCCTACAGCTTTCCGCTGATCCATCCACGGCTGCTCAGGAATGAGAAAACTCACGGTCTCAGAAAACTCGGGGGACCCTGAACTCTCCGCTGGTGGTGCAGAACCTGACGCGACAGGGGCGGTGCACGGGGCGGGGGTATCATGCTGGACCGAATTCGACTGAAACTGATCAACCACAGGAGAGGCAGGGGCGGTTGGGGCGGCCAGTCCGAAGTTGGCCTCGTGGATCCACGGGTCCTCCTCGCTGCCGTCGGAGTCAGGGTCCTCACCACCGAAACCTGCGTCCGCCTCGCTGCCTACTCTACTGTGGGACCCATTCGACACGCAGCTAGTGCGCTCCACTTTACTGCTACTACAAAGCTCAAGCTGCTCACTAAACCACCCACGCACTTTGCCATCGCGACGCTCACGTGCTACTTGCTGTGCATGCCTACGCTGAGCCTTAGCCTTACTGGATTTAGACCCTGGGACCGGCTGCTTGGAGGGCCGACGTACAACAGGCAACTGCTTAGGGAGAACATGCACACGCGTGAGCATCTGACTACCTGAAGCTGCTATCTGAATGCTGAGACCGATGTGTGGTCTCCAAGGAACGTCAAAGACAGCCGAGACAGACCGCAGATAGGGTCTTGCTGCTTCATTGCGCACCACAAAGTCAATATGAGACGATTTGTGCTTGCCGCCTGGTGCGCAGGTAAACTCGGCGTCGGACAACCACACAGAGCCGCCGACTCGTGCCAGAAACTCCGACCTCTTCAAGTCGGCGGGGGAAACATTCCAGTCAGCCAGGACTAGCCACGGCAGGTGGATTGCCGTCAGCACGCTGCCTAACTTAGCGAAGCGGTTCACATTCTCATGAGTGAACCCCATGCCAGAAAACCCATAGTAGATGAAAACAGCGAGCGTGAAGCCCTTCATATCCAAAAGGCAAAGAAGAAAACCGTCTAGGACTCCTCCTCGCTCGGCCTGAAGATGATTGCATGTGAAAACGGCATCTAACATGCGGACAGGCCGATGGTTTCGAGCAAGCAGCCACTCGCCACCTTCGTTGGAATGCTGCTGATCATCTTTGGCATAGCGTGACTTGGGCCTAGCTCCATTGTGGAGCAGGCGCAGAGAAGAACTCTTAGCTCTGCCAATCCATTTGCACATATCCCTCTTGCTGACGTGCGTCTCACAGACGCCTAAGTAGTCGTGCGTGTCGCTGAGCTCTTTCAAGCGCCCCCAGGCCTTGTCGCCCATGCACGTCACAGTGGCTTCTGACTGCTGCTGCGCACTCATGCCACTGTCCCCTGGGAATGAAGAAAGAGGTGCCGTACTGCTCACGCCCTCAGGAACAGTCATAGCATCTCCTCCGCTTGTTGTGGCCGAGGTTGCACTGGTTGCACGCGCAACGGGGATGGCGTCCGAGCCCACAGCGGCGCCGGCACTGCTGGACTCCGCCGTCGATGGTCACTCCTTCCTGCCAGCCTCTGGGCTGCCAGGCAGGTCGGCCGTGGGCGTGGTCGCCGCGGGCTCGCCTCCGCCCGCGCCCTTGCCGTCGCCCTTGGCCTTGAGGTCTGCAGCAGCCTGCGCTCTCTTGGCCGCCTCGAACTTGGCCTGAGAGAGCCTCGCAGCTTCCCTCTTGAGCTCCTCCGAGGTCGGCCCGTCGGCCTGGTCGGTTCCCGCAGCCGCATTCGCCGCAGGCACTGCCGCCGCCGTTGCCGCCTCCTTGGTCTGAGTGACCGCATCCTGGCCCTCCTTCGTCTTCCTCTTCTTGCCCATGCGCTCCTCCACGTCCTTCTTGACCGAGTCCAGCTTGGCCATGAAAGCCTGGAGCTCGGAAGCCTTCGCGGCGAAAGACTCCTGCAAGGTCTGCAGCTCCTTCTTCAGGTTGCGGAGGGCGACCTTGTCGGACTCCTCGCACTCCTAGTCCTCGAACTTGTCGAAGACCTCTGGGTTCACGTGGACACTGAAGCGCGCGCCCTTGCCTGACTGGTCCGCCGCCGCCTCCTCAGCGGACCTGGCGCCCTCTGCCTGGGCAAGGGCACGCGTTGCACTCTTTTTATCAGCCTCTGCCTTAGCGAGAGCCAAAGCGGCCTCCTGTTCCTTGGTCTCGGCGCTCTGGAGCTGGCGCCTGAGACGAAGCACCTGGCTCACCAGCTGCTCATGCCGATGACTTGCCTGCTTCCAGGCGCCGTCGGCGCGCTTCAACGAGTCCACCGCCGAGACGCTGGATGCCGCCACCTGGTCCTTCAGCTTGGACCTCTGCTCGGCTAGGGTGGCCTTCATCGCTGGGTCGTCACTGTGCTCAGCGGCCTTGGCCAGCAGCCCGTCGAGGTTCTTGACTGCCAGGTCCTTGGCGCGCCGACGGCCTGGGCTGCGGTGGCGCGCGCCTTGACCTGGCGTGGCCTGGTCACTCCCGTGATCGTCGATGAGCACCGCGTCGCCGTCGAAGGAAAACCCGCCTGTCCACGGACGAGCTTCTCTGCCTCTGCTGGGGCGGGTCGTAGAGCTTCACCTGCTTGCCACAGGACATGCACTTCTTGTTGTTAGCCATCAACTTGGCATTGTACTCGCAAGTCTTGCAATGGATGCACTTGCTCCATGGATATCTGGATGCGAATCCCATCGCAAAGTTTCCCCCGTCTTAGTCGACGCCGCCTGCTGTGGGCCCAGCAGGAGGCGAAATCCCCCAAGCACTGCGTGGAAGTGCAAGAGAGGCCGAAACGCGCGCCCTGCGCGCGGGGGCGAGGAACTCGGCGCTCCAGCCCAAATTGCTTGAGAGGGAGGAGGGAGGAGGAGGAGGAGGAGGAGGAGGCGCCGGCTGCCTTCGCCGACGACAGAGCAGCGGGGCAACGCGGGGCTCGAAAAAGGAAGGCCCTTGGCGGTGGGCAGCCCTGTTCGACGCCTCGCGCGATTGCGCGCCCAGGGGGGGATGCGCCGCGTAAGCAGATTTGCGCGTGGATGCGCGCGCACACACATGAGATTAATGAAGGGGCCCCAGGACACACAAATAAATACGCACAAATAAAAACAAGTCCCCATATTTTCCGATACTTTCTGGGTTTTTGTCTTCCCCCCCACTTCCCATATTTTCCCGTATTTTCTGGGGAATCGACGATTAATTGTGTCTGTGTGTTTCTTTCCCTCCTGGATTGGAAACGTCGATCGTCTGCAAGGGCACGCGCATGAACGCGGATAAAGCAACGGGCCAATTCGTGGCGCCAAGACGTGCAGGTGGCGCGGAAGTCCAGGGTCAGCAATTCAGCGATCGGCGAGCCGCAGAAACAAGCAGCCTCAAGCATGTCGGCACCGAGCGACATAATGCCACCCAGCAGGAACCTCCTCCGAACGCAGCCCGTCTGCTTGGAACAACCACCTGATTGACACTGCTGGCAACAGGGTTCGCAGTGGGCGAAGGCGCGAGTTTGTCGTCGGCACTGCCGAAGGCGACGGGGCGAACCTGGGAGGATTCCCAAGACCCTGGGGCGACCGCATTCGGCATGGCTGAGAGTCACTGGGCGGAACGCAGCGGGGGGCCCGTTGAAGCCTGCGTGCTGGTGCCTTTTTTTCCGCGGCGCCCATGGCGTAAATGCGGGCATGATCGAGGACCTCGTGAACGCATTCGCCCGCGCACTCCCAGGCGCTGCAAGGGGCCGCGTTGGGGCCCGCCGCAGAGTCCTCGCGGCTCGCCACCCGGAACAGAAATTCGCCATGCTCAAGCTTCCAGAGGAAGCCAGGCGCAACTCGGCGCGCCTCACAATGCCGACGCAGCCCTTCGCCACTGGCACCTGTGAAGCGCCGGCGACCTGGCGCGAGCCTGGCCCCCGTGCGGGGAGAGACATCCGGCGCGGGCGCCTGGCCCAGAGTCTGGGCGAGACCTCGAAACAAAGGATTGCAAAAAAACAAAAAACTTTTATGGAAGTTTTGCAAAAAGGTTTTTTTTTGTCTCGCAATCCTTTGTGTATCCTTTTGGGCGACCGCTGCCTCGCATGCTGAAGTGACCTTCGGCCGCGACCCTCGCGGCGGCCTCCGCCCCCTGCAGCGCGGTCGACGAGATCTCGCGAGGAATCATGCCCCTCGAACAGAGGACGGCGGAGCCCCGAAAACAACAATCCCCCGCAACAGAAACCAGCGGTCTGAGCTGCGGCGACGCCTGGGCGCGCTGCGCGACCCCCAGGAACTCCCGCTGCAAAAAACGCGCACCATTCTGTGGGAGACCGATAACCGCTTCATCTCCTGTCGAGGCCCGCGGGGGAACGTCCCGGGCAGGACGGCGCCCTCGGAGACGGGCGCGGCATCTTCGCGCACTTCGACTCTGCTGGAAGGGTCGGGCGGCGTTTTGGCGGACGAAACAGCCGGCAAGATTTCGTTTTTCAAGTCGGGGCGCCTGCCCGCGCGCGGGGGGGGTCGCCAGGGCAGCGCGCTCGCCGAGCGAGATTTGGAGCCGAGCGAGACTGCGATCGCTCGGCCGTCATGCGTCACGAGCCACGCCAGAGAGACCGCTGCGAGGCGCAGCGCTGCGCGCAACTGACGTTGGCGCATTCGCGTCGAGCCGACCTTGCAGCAAGAAAGAGCCGCCAATCCAGCCTCCCCCAAGCGTCATATGCAGGTTTTGCAAAGCGAGCACGGCGAAGCGCCCGAACAGACGAGCGAACTTTCGAATCGCAGCTTCTCGATCGGTAGCTGGCAGGTTCCCATTGGCGCAAGCCCTCGCCCCCCCCCTCCTCCAAGAAGTCTGAGCCGCCTCCGAGGGCGACAAAGCTTGGTCTGTAGGCAAGGCAATGCCCGCTGCAGCTTGGCGGGCCGCAAACGCTTCCGAATCGCTGAGAGCGGGGCCAGGGCGCAGGTTGATCGGCCGCAGCTGGCCACCTGCAACGCGGAGAGAACACCCGCCTGGCACGGCGTTGCCAAGCACGCGCAAATCTCGCACTGAGCGAGCAGATGGCGCAGCGGCCCAGCAGCAAACGATGCGCAAACCGACCCGAGGTGGGCATGGGACGTCAGGTCCCGCTTCGACGAATATCTGCGTCGGACCCTCGAGCTTCCTGAGAAGAAGCTGCGCGGCACCTGTCATTCAACTTCCTTGGTGATTTCTGCATTTTGCTCCGACGTCGAAGATCGCCGCGAACGCGGCAAACCAACAACGCGCAATTGCACAGGGAGGGGAGGCCGAGAGAATTGACCGGCACAGTAAAAGCGCAACCGCTCGCGCGGAGCGAACTCCCCCCCCTCCCCGGGAGATAGGGGGTCGAGGGCGCGGTCGGGAGTAGATGGAGCATGCGACATGGGGCAAGGCAACGTGCAGGGGGCAAGTGAAACGCGGGCGCGCCGTTCAGGTCGCAAGACGCCGAACGAACCAGCACTGGCATTGAATTCATGTCAGGCCCCTGCTGGGAGGGCCCTCTCACCTGAAGCTGGCCGCCGCCGTTCGTGAAGTTGGCGCGGCTGGGCTCGACGCCGGGCGCCTCGCCCTCGAGCAAGGCCTCGAGAGCGACCATCTTGTCCACCGCGTCGCTGTTCACCAAGAAACGCACGCACCCCCAGGTATTCTTTGCATCTGAGCTGCGCAGTTGCACTCCACAGGCCTTTGGAGACCATGACCTGCTTGCTGCGCTGCCAGGCCAAGTCCAGGATCCAACCCTTGCGGCAGACGTCAAGGGGGCCATCAGTGCCAACTCGAAGGCGATGCCTGACGCCGTTGCCGATGTCCTATTCAAGAATAAGGGCACGAAGCTGAATGAGCGCATACTTGGCGCCGTTTGCGGCGGACTCAGACTCAACGAAAAAATTTTGCTTGCAGCTTTTGGCGATGGCGGTGCGCTTCTCAGGGTGGGTGGGAAAGAGGACTGGCTTGAGCGAGGAGAAGTGCCTGCCGAACGCGGAGGCATCAACTTTACGGGAAGCGCTCAAATTCACAACTCGGCAAGATCAGACGAATTGACAACACCGGCACGAAATTCAAGAAGACCCGACACCTTGGAGCCGAGGGATGCGACAGTGGTATGTTTCGACGCTATCGAAGTTTCGACCAAACCAATGTTGGCGTCGGTCTGAACTTTGATTCTGGCGATGGCAGGGTCTCGACACCCGCTGTGCCGTCGTCGACGGGTGTGTTGGCAGGGATTCTGTTTAGCCGAGTCTGCATCTGCATGAACTTGGTCTCGTGCTCGGCGAACCCGTTGCGCATGACGCATGATCCATTTCATCATAGACATGTATGAAATGATGGCGTTACGCCGGGCACCATGATTCGCGATGGAACCCAGAAGCTGCGACATCATGCCGAGAAACCTGTCGAGCTTCTCGTCGTAGGTCGCAAAGCAGAGGCTTGTCTGCAAAATGCACGCGGGACGGTCCTGCGGCCGCATGGGCGGCTCGGCGCAAGGATCGACTGATAAGAAATTCTAGATGCTTCGCGTATGCCCACCAGTCTGACACGCCCTCTGGACTTTTCCTTGCGGGCCGCCGATAACAAAAATATGCCCACCAGCCCATCCAGAAACTATGTCCCGGCGAGTTGAGGTGATCAGGGAAGCGCGGCAGTAAAGAGGAGGACGGCCGAACCGTGCAAAGGAGCGAGGAGGAGAAGGAGGAGGTGGATGGATGGATGGATGAGGGAGTGGGGAGAAGGAGGATGAATAGGATGAGGAGGGGCGGAAGAGGAGGAGGAGGAGGAGGCGGAGGAGGAGGAGGAGGAGGAGGAGGAGGAAGAGAAACAGTAGGAGCAGGAAGGAGGAACAGGAGGAGGAGGAGGAGGAGGAGGGCAAACACAAGGGCCAGAGGTCTCTTGGATGCCTCTCGGAGCCTCTTGGGGTATCTCTTGGGCGATTATTGGTGGCCTCGTGGGACGTTTTGGGGGTCTCTTGGCGATCCTGGGGGGCTCTTCGGGGTGTTTGGTGCCTCCGGGGGGGGGGGATCTTGGGGCCGCTGATGGTCTTCTTGGGGGCCTCCTGGGGGCCTCTTGGGGGCCTCTTGAGGCCATCTTGGGGCCATCTTGGGACCTTTTGGGGCCCCCTTGGCGATTCTTGGGGCCATCTTGGAGGAGATCGGTGAATGAAGGGGGGGTCCTCAATTACGCCCCCCCCCTCCAGGAGACCAACATGGGGCCAAAACTCTGGTAAAATCAATGATGTTGGCTTCCTCGCCGAGGCCGTTTTGGACGCTCTAACTACCCGCGGCACCCACTGTCCAGGTCCACGGGGAGGGGGTCGGGCAAGGTAGGTGCGATCGCGTCATATCCGACATCCTACCCCTCCCTCCCATCCCTTACCATGGCGTAGATCCCCTCTCTACTCGCACCGTCGGATGTCGAGCAGGGCAATGATCCCGAAAGGGTACGCGATGCATTGTAGAGCACGGCATGGCATGGCGTAGAAGAGCACCGCAAAGCGTAGTATGTCACGGCATGGCGTGGCGCGGCGTAGTGAAGAATTGCATCACAAAGCTTTACAACGCAAAGCATGGCATCGCACAGCGGCCCCGAACATAACATTGCATAGCATGGCGTTGAAAATCAAAGCGTAGCATGGCATAGCACGACGTGGCACGTAAGTACCGCATATCACAGCTTCAGCTCAAGGCATGGCATCGCGCAGCGGAACGCAACCTAGCATTGCATTGCATGCCGTGGCCTGGCACGGGAAATGACGCCAACCGCTGCAGCGGGAGCACGATTCGGAACGAGCGGAAGCGCGGAAATGATGCCAGCGCTGCAGCGGGAGCACGATTAGGAACGAGCGAAAGCACGGAAATGAGGCCAGCGCTGCAGCGGGAGCACGATTCGGAACGAGCGGGGCCCGAAAATGAGACCGGCGCCTCAGCGAGAGCAGCATTTCGGAAAAAAATGCAAGCGAAAACCCAACTCCGGGAATCCAATTAAAAAAACAGTGCGCGGGGGGGGGGGGCGAACACTCCCAACCCGTCATCAGGGAAAGGAGGAGAGTAGTATTCATATTGAGTAATTGTGGAGAGAAAACCCCTCCCCGAAGGGGAAGAGGGAGGGGTCAAGAGAAAACGCCCTAAACCACCGACGCCCAGAGGGCTGGTGGGATTCCTGAGGGACGAACACGCCGACGCAACGCCCTCGAACCAAAACGGTTTGAGCCAAAATGATTGACTACGGGTGGTGATGATGATGATCAGAATGGCGATGGTGTTGATGATGGTGACGGTGCTGATGCTGCTGATGAAGATGCTGATGATGATGCTGATTGTGATGATGATGGTGATGCTGATGTTGATGATGCTGATGATGATAATGATGGATGATGATGATGATGATGATGATGATGATGATGATGATGATGATGATGATGATGATGATGATGATGATGATGATGATTATGATGATTATGATGATGATGATGATGATGATGATGATGATGATGATGATGATGATGATGATGATGATGCTTCTGCTGCTGCTGCTGCTGATGATGATGATGATGCTGATGATGCTGATGATGATGATGATGATGATGATGATGATGATGATGATGATGATGATGATGATGATGATGACGACGGGTAGGCTCCGGATAAGGCACGGAATAGTCTAGAGGGACGGGAAACAACAAAAAAACAGAAGGAGGAAGAGGAGAAGGACGAGGACGAAGACACAAACAACGACGACGACGACGGCGGCGACGAAGGCCGCGGCGACGACGACGACGAGAAAAGAAAACGAGACGGGCTTGGGCTGGGCACGGGCCCCCTTCCCCGCGATGTACCCTCTTCCTCTCCCTTGCCGCCCTCACCTTGGAGCCGCCAGGGGGTCTGACCTGACTGGAGCCCCAGAAAAGAAGTCAGGAGGGAGGGACGAGGCCAGATCCAATCAAAATCGGCCCCTGGACCCCTTCTCGGGGTACACCTGGTGCAGCTTGTCGTCCCGGATCCGTTCTTGGTGGTCCCGGGGCCCGAAAGCGGCCCCTCCGAGGACGAAAAAACAAGAACCTTCCCGAACCCAGAGCCTCGAACCTGCCCGCCTATTTGAAGGGGCCCACAAACACACAAATAAATACACACAAATAAAATATTCCCCATATTTTCTGAGTCTTTGTCTTCCCCACCACTTCCCATATTTTCCCATATTTTCCTGGGGATCGACGATTAATTGTGTCTGTGTGTTTCTTCCCCTCCTGACTATTCCCACTGGCTGGAACCAGCGCTGGGCCACCTCCGACCCCCAGCCCGCTCCAAGCGCTACGGTCGGACTGGATTGCGCAGGACACGCGACAGGAACTGAGGCCCCTCCGAGGGCCACACTGCCACAGCAGTGTAGGAAGCATGGGTCGCGAGACACAGGACACAAGGGTACCCTTGATTTGGCAGGGTCGACCTACTAAGCTAAAGTCGGGCCTGTCCCCATTGCAGTGGGATTTTCGACGAAAATTAAAACATACGCCAAAAATGCACCAAAAAGGTCAAAACGTATTAAAAAATTGGTCTCCCGCCTTTTCTTGGACTATTTGTTGTGCACTTTTGGGGTATCTTTTATTTTTCGTCGAAAATCCCCCTGTAGGGGGACAGGCCCGGTTTCATACGAATCTGCGGGACGGGGAAATGACCACAGCCACTGCTTCTTGTTTGCGCCGCCTTCCAGCCGGACGAAAAAGAGGCAGTGGTTGTGGTCACTTCCCTGGTGCCCAGCTCCACGAAAATGACCACAGCCAGTGCTCTGTTTCTGCCGGCTGGAAGACGGCAACACAAGAAAAGCAGTGGCTGTGGTCGTTCTCGCGTCCCGTATAATCTGTTGGAGGCCTGGAAATGGGCACCAACACCAAGACACGGGGCTGCCTCCACAGGGTGGAGACGATCCTTGGAAGCCTGAATATTACCGAGATCGGGATTTCCTTCCCTCGGTGGAGGAACGCCGCCGATCTTGGTGTTGGTGTCAACCTCTAGGCCTGCGAATCTGGGCCGACTGTACCCCCACCCCTCCGACGAGCACGGCGGCAGCGGGGACTCCGCGGCTCGGGCGCGGGAGAGGCCGCGGGCGGTGGCCAGCGCTAGCGCCTCCGCGCGGCAGGCGGGCGGGAGGGGGGCGCAGGCGGGGGGCGCCGGGAGGGCCTGGCGCCCACAGCTCACGCAGGGGCCCCGCGCCGCGCCAGCGGCAGCGCGAGACCGAGGAGCGGGTGCCGCGCGTAGACGGTCCCTCTCCTCCCCCTCCTCCTCCTCCTCCTCCTCCTCCTCCTCCTCCTCCGCCTCCTCCGCCTCCTCCGCCTCCTCCGCCTCCTCCGCCTCCTCCGCCTCCTCCGCCTCCTCCTCCGCCTCGTGGACAGGACACGCGAGAGGACACGAGACCCTTCCGACGGCCACCTCGCCACAGGAGCGTAAGAAGGCACGCGTCGCGAGGCACAGGACGCAAGGGTACCCTTGAGCTGGCAGGGTCGAGCTGGCAGGGTCGACCTACTGATCTGGGCTGACTGACTGCATATGCTAAGGTGTTTGGGCCCTGTCCCGTGGGGCTTCGTGGGGTGTATGTTTCTGGCTGGTTCGCCCAGCGACAGGCGTGGACACATATACATCCACTGCGTGTGGGCCGCCATTTGCCAGCGAGTGGTGCTCAAAACAAACACAAGACAATACAGTGGACATGTTCCTGGCCCCGAGAAGGGCGGGGAGGCTCACAAGGGGCCCAGGACTTGTCGTCTGTGGAGCAAGAAGCATGGACCACAGATCTTCGTCTGGCTTGGCCTCGATCCCTGTAAGAAACAAGAGGTCGCCAGGCAGACCCGGGAACACCACAGGAGCCGACCTGCGACATGTCACAGGGGTCCAGGAGAGGCCCGCATCCTGCGAAACTCCTCATTCCATCTCTCTCTCTCTCTCATTCTATCCTGAAGGGGCCCAGGGACACACTATTCCCAGGATTCCCCATATCTCTCCATCTGTTCTGGGTGTTCGTCTTCCCCACCACTTCCAAGCGCATTCCCATAATTTGTCCCGGTAGTCGACGATTCTGTGTGTCTGTGTTTTTTCTCCCCTCCTGGGCCTGCTTGTCACTCCGGGCCGTTCCTCGACTGTGTTGGGGGGCCGGGCGAGGACCCCCGAAGGCCACGAGGGGCGAACAGCACCGTAGAACAAAAAATGCTAAGACCCTTGGAGGTCTGGGTTCCCCCCTCGCCTTCTCTCGTCCGCTCTCTCCCTCTCCATCTCCCCCCCTCTCTCTCTCTCTGTTGAGCGGGGACCGACCGCCCCGGCACTCCTATAGTCCTACCACGACATGTTCCTAGAACCCAAAACTGTTCTGAGGACAAGAAACAAAGCTCCTAGAACATTAGCCCGATGAGTGAAATCAAGACGCTCCCAGCCAGAAGTGTTCTAGGAACATTTTGTGGTAACCACAAAAAGGTTCTCAGAACAGTGCTTGGTTGGACTATAGGCACGCCAGGACGCTTCGCCACTGCTTGATATCATCCTCTTTCTCTCTCCCCCCGTCTCGCTCTCTCTCTCTCTCTCTCTCTCTCTCTCTAAAACAGGGCTAAGATCGGGATATATCGCTCCAGAGCGTTCCGGAGCGCTCTCAGAGCGTTCCGGAACGCTCTGGAGCGGCCGCGGCGCCCAATACATCCTCCAAACCCGCCGGTTCTCAGAGATTTCGAGCTGTCCCGATCCGATGTTGTCCCGATCTTCACGTCGTTTGACTCTCCCCCCCTCTCGCTCTCTCTCTCTCTCTCTCTCTGGTTCCTGTGTGAACCTCCGTTGCCTCTCCCCGTGGCCGGCTGCCGGCAGGCGGCCCTCTTTGCCCTCACCCTCGCGCCCCGCCGGAGGTCCGACGGTCGACGCGGTCGTCCTCCCAGATTCGCGGATGCCCTGACAGTGGACACCCTGATGCGGGATGACGATTCATAAAAAGTGGGGAAGAACGACTACAACAACAGTTGCCTGCTATGTCTGCATGATTTTCTGACTGGAGGAGAGCGATTAAAACAATAGTTGTCCAGCCCGCGGCCAGTTTTTTCTAATCGTCATCCCTGGCGCCGCCGCGTGAACACGAACCCCGGTCAGTTATTGACCGTCATCCTCCATTAACAGTCCTACCATTGAATTTAACATGTGTTTAAAATGTCGGAACAATGTTGTTGTAAACATGTTTTCACCCTGTTGCTTTACATGTTTAAAACATGCTCAACACATGTTTAGACATCTGGGAATTATTTGGCAACATGCTTCCTCTCAATTGATCGCCCTCCACAATCCTAGATGGAGTCGGAGGGTCGCGTCGCATCGCATCGCCAACGCGTCGGCCGATGTCGGCGATGCATCGGCGCCGTCGGCATGGAAAACATCGGGCTCCACATCCGCATCGGCGACGCATCGGCGATGCATCGGCGATGCGGCGCGATTCTCCGACCGCATCTGCACGGACTCCAGCTAAGAGACCTAGACATACAGACCCATGGGAGGGGAGAGGGGGGGGAGGTCAACCTACCCACAAACCGCAAACTGTCTCGCTCATTCCCGCTGGCCCCCCAAGAGAAGCAGGCACCATGCCTCAGCACACTCAGAGGTCGCCGTTGTGTGGGCAACGGTGGGAACCGATCAAAGAGGCGGGTGGCGTCTGGCCTCGGAAGGGATTCTCCTCGAGCCTGGATCATTACCAGCCTCGAACGTATCCCTATCCCTAAGATTGACACGCCCAAAAGCGAGGACAATCTTAGGGATCCGCCCTCAACGAATACGGGAATCCCTAAGATTGGCATCGTGATGAGAGGAGGTGCCCAGCATAGGGATAGGGACATGTTCCAGGCTGGTAAAATCACCACGGTCTCCGACCGTGTCCTGGACAGTGGCGAGGGCCGTGGTATCGGCCCTGGGCTGCGTGGAGGGGGTGGCGGCCCGAGCCTGACCGAGGGGGGGGGGACCTCGGGGGCCAAACGGAGGGGTCCAAGAGGGTACCGATGCCCCGACCTCTCCAGGGGGGGGCTCTGGCCAGGGCTGTGCGGCGAATCCAGCCGTGGCAACGAGGGTCTTCAGCGAGAGAGCAGTGGGCACAGCAACCAAAAAAGCGGCCTGCCATCCAGTACCACATGGAACAGTCTTATCCCCCCGATGGCCCCAGGGAGCCCACGGAAGCTCTGGACCACCTTAGGGCCCTCAAAGATCGACGGAGAGCGCGGCACAACCATAATCATAGCAAGGCTCTGGCTCGCTGTGCGGCGTAATCCAGCCGTGTCTTCGAGAGAGCAGTGTGCCATGTGTATGATGTGTGTATGTAGCGTCGCGGGTGTCTGTTGTAGCTGTCGGGGTGTATGTGTATGTGTGTGTATAGGTTGCGCCCCCCCCCCCCCCCCGCACGGTTTCTCGCCTTGCTGCCTACGAAATTCAGTGCACCTGTTCGGTGCCACCCCCCATCTGTGGCCACCATCAGTGACCCGCTCACGCCCCCCCAGCGCGGTGCCTCTGGCGCCCCCGCTCAAAACAAGGGGCCCCTCGTGCCGAGCTCCTCGGCTCCTCTGATCGCGGCGCGCTCCGGCCCTGCGGAAGCCCCCGCCTTGGTGCCCACCGCTGGCCACTCCCTGATTTCAAGGGGCCCAAAGACACACAAATAAATAGACACAATAAAAAAATCCCCCTGGTTTCACATATTTCCTGGGTTTTTGTCTTCCCCCCCACTTCCCATGTTTTCCCACTTTTCCCAGGAGTCGACGATGAATTGTGTCTGTGTGTCTTCTTTTCCCCTCCTGATGATTACGCTCCCCGTGGACCCTCACCGAGTCGAGCCTTGGTTGGGGTCCGCGCACCCGTGCCCCGTCTCCAGGGCGTCCGCACCTGCCTCGGCGCCGGGTGGGCTGGCGTGGACGCCCGCCCCTCGGCGCCCGCCCCGTCGCTCCCGCCCACGCCCGCTCCTTGCCGCGGGGCTCTGGACCTGCCGCTCGCCCCGCCCTGCCGCCCTGGGAGGAGGCCCCCTGCCCCTGCCACTGCCTCCCGTGCTCGGCTCTGCAGCGCAGGTTGGCTCGCCGGCCCTCTGCAGAATTGTGACGCCGGCCTCGCTGGCCGCCTCCCCCTCGGCTGCCCCTCCGCTGCTCTGAATGCCGGTGCTACTGTCTCTGCTTGGTTTCAGGCCCCGGCCTGGGGTCTGTGGATGCTTGGCAGGCCACTCACGGCCTCGGCATCCCTGCCCCCCCCCTCTTCCCGCCCGCTCCGCGGGACTCCTTCCTCAGCTCTGGCAGCTCACTCGCATGGCGGCCTGTCTGACTCACGGGCCAGTCCCCCCGCTGGCGGGCTTGTTTCGCCTCAGCTGCTTCGCAGGTCACCCATGACCTCGGCTCCTACCGCCCTTCTGGCTTGCATTCGCGGGTCTGGCCTGACGCGCCTGTCCTGACGGGGCATTGCCTGGCGCCTCCCCCCCTCCATGCCTCCCGCTCTGGGACGGCCGTCTCGCTCCTGGCTGCCTCGTGGGCCATGCTTGACCTCGGCGCCTGGTACGTCTCTGTCCTGGCTGCGCCTCCGCCCCTGCCGACCCGGCCGGGCAGCCTCATGCTGCCCCAGCGGCGGTCGCGGCCCTGCTTCCGGGCCCGGCCGCGTTCACCGACTGGTGTCGGGTCGGGCGAAAGGGGGGGATAGCAAAGGGGGGGTTTGAGAATCAGCTCACGTAGCTGATTTCCCCGGCGCCTCCCGGCGCCGGAGGCGGCCATGTATCGAGGAATGGGCCCCTCGGTGAGGCCGAAACCAGCTGCATGCAGCAAATTTCGTAACCCCCCCTTTCCCAATCCCCCCCTTTCGCCCGACCCGATGGTGGGCTGCTGTCCGTCGCCTCCCCGCTGGCTTGAAGGGTTGCCTCGCCCTTGCCGCGCTCCCCGGGCGCCTCGCAGGTCGCACGTGACCTCGGCGCCCTGTGCTCCCGCTGCCCGCTGCCTTCGCCCTCGCCGCCCAGGGTTGCCTCGAAGGTCACCCTGACCTCGGCACCCCTGGCCACCTCGCTGTGCTGCTTCCGCCTCCAGCTCGCGCTGGACCCGACGCTCCCCCCCTGGGCGCTTACCTGGCCAAATGTTGCCCCCACCGTACTTCAAAGAGCACATCCCGTAAATAAGTTCGAGCACCCGGAAAAGTGTCGAAACAGTGTCGAAATAGTGTCGAACGAGTGTCTCCCAGGGCCCGACACGCAAACACCCTCGAGTCTCGGTGCTCCCCTGGTGCTCGAGATTCTTCCTGGTGATTCGGGCTAAAGCAGGTTGGCACCTCAAAACCCTGGCGGCCAACTTGGCTGCTGCCCTCCCAGCCTCTGCCCTGGCGCTACGGCTGGACCTGACGCGCCCCCCCTGAGCGCTTGCCCTGGCGGCCAACTCTGGCCATCGCTCGGACGTCCATTCCCAGTGTTTTTTGTTCGGCTTCGCGCGTGCTTTCTTCGCAGGATGATCCAGGATGCTCCTTCATAATCCCCGCCGAGAAAGAGTGCACACGTCCGAGCGATACTAATAGCTTGGCTGATGCCCTCCCAGCCGCTGCCCTGGCGCTGCTGCCCAGCCCCCGGCCCCGGCGCCCCCCCGCCGCCGCCAAGGGCGCCGCTCCGAGCGGGCCCGGCCTGCTCTCCCGCCCGCCCGCGCCGGGGCCTTCCTCCTGCTCTCCCTCCACCTCCTCCCCCTCCTCCTCCTCCTCCTCCTCCTCCTCCTCCTCCTCCTCCTCCTCCTCCACCTCCTCCTCCTCCTCCTCCTCGCTCCTCGCTCCTCGCTCCTCGCTCCTCGCTCCTCGCCTCGCTTCCTCCTCGCTCCTGCCTCCTCGCCCTAGCTCCTCGCTCCTCGCTCCTCCTCCCTCCCTCCTCCTCCTCCTCCTCCTCCTCCTCCCTCCTCCCTCCTCCCTCCCCCTCCTCCTCCTCCCTCCTCCCTCCTCCCTCCTCCCTCCTCCCACCCCTCCTCCCCTCCTCCTCCTCCTCCTCCTCCGCCTCCGCCTCCTCCTCCTCCTCCTCCTCCTCCTCCTCCTCCTCCCCTCCCCTCCTCCCCTCCTCCTCCTCCTCCTCCTCCTCCGCGTCCTCCTCCTCCTTCCTCCTCCACCTCCGTCCTCCTCCTCCTCCTCCCTCCCTCCTCCTCCTCCTCCTCCCACCTCCTCCTCCCTCCTCCTCCCTCTCCCTCCTCCCTCCTCCCTCCTCCCGCCTCCCTCCTACCTCCTCCCTCCCTGGCCCCTCCTCCCTTCTTCTCCCTCCCTCCTCCCTCTCCTTCCTCCTCCCTCCTCCCTCCCCTCTCTCCTCCGTTCCCCCCCGTCCTCCCGCCTCCCTCCTCCTCCTGCATCCTCACTCTCTCACACTCCTCCTCCTCCTCCTCGCCTCCCCTCCCCTCCTCCTCCTCCGCCTCCGCCTCCGCCTCCTCCTCCTCCCCCTCCTCCTCTTTCCTCCTCCTCGCTCCTCCTCCTCCGCTTCCTCCTCTCCTGCTCCTTGCTCCTGCTCTCCTCCTCCTCGTCCTCCTCCACCGGCCTCCGCGCCATCCTCCACCTCGCTCCTCCTACCTCCTCCTCCTCCTCCTCCTCCTCCCCTTCCTCCTCCTCCTCCTCCTCTCCTTCTGCTTCTTAGTATTATTATTATTACTCTTCTTCGTAGTATTATTATTCGTATTATTATTAGTATTATTATTATTCGTATTCGTATAAGAATTTGTATTCGTATGTGTAGCATTCGTCTTATTATTATTACTATTATTATTATTATTATTATTATTATTATTGTTATTATTATTATTATTATTATTATTATTATTATTATTATTATCATTATTATTATTATTATTATTATTATTATTATTATTATTAGTATTATTAGTATTATTAGTAGTAGATGTCTTATTAGTATTATTATTATTATTAGTCGTCGTCGTCGTCGTCGTCGTCGTCGTCGTCGTCGTCGTCG
>CAUYUJ010015428.1:278093-323093 GCA_963575745.1 Prorocentrum cordatum
GCATGTAACACTATTCCAGTACGACGGACAGTTGCACGCCTCCCATGGAAATTGAGCCCCAGTGGATGTGAGTAATCACCTTGCTGACGGCCCCATGCAACCAAGAAGAATCGTTCCGATGCGGTAGAGACCAATGTTTTCAATTGGAGATCACACCCACGCCCGGGCGTGCTAAAGACCGCCACTCCGAGGCCTGGCGTTCAGGGCACGCGTGTGCGGTGTTTTCGCGATGTCTATACATTCACATGAGGACTGGACGTATCGGTTGCAACATCTTGAGCCCATCATTAAAAAGCGATCTCTTCTCAACCAGAACGAACTCTACCGATCCGAGGCCCCAACCAACCATGGCACCTGGGGCGAAGTCCTGATGATGCTGGGAGGAGATCGAATCTGAAACGCAGTGCTGAGGCAGACCTGTCTGCGACGAGGAGGAGCCCTGCCCAGCCGAGAGGTCCCCTACCTCCACTGTGCATATCCGAAGAGACTCCCCGAATCAATCGCTCGTCCCCTTGGCCCCTCCTACGAGTCCCAAGACACCTTGACGAGAACGAGCGACGCTTACGTATTTCATTCCCATCGCGTCGGCTCTGGATCACTAACTACCATTGTCGAATGGCTGAGAAGGATCAATCCTTCACCGTGTTTCATTGCCCCAAGGGTTTCAAAGACTGTCGGATCATCAGCGGTCTGGAACACAAAGGTGCTGGAATTCTGGGGCGTTCCTGAGCTCTCTTTGACGCTGACGGCGATTCTCGCGTAGGCCTCCAGCAAACACAACCAGCCCACATCTACACCACCGTACCCGCAGACCCTTTCAAGAAACGCTCAAGCGTCGTTGGACCCCTCGGTAGCCCCCAAGCCCAAGGACCTTCCTGGGGCTCCCTTGGGGGGCATCTTAGATCGTGTTGAAGTCCTGGGTGCTGGTACATGAGACCAGGCAGCGCCAGTCCAGATGTGCTGAAGCACTTCAGCCACAATGACCACTGCTGTAGACGACAATGATGGTAACAATGACGGTGATGATTATGCCTGATGACGATTTCGTGACGCTTGCGATGATGACAACGATGTTGCCTAGAGAAGGTATTGATGACGATGATTTAGCTTAGCCGCCACAGAATGCGCATCACATCTCGCTCAGCGGTGGAAGATTTGGAACAATATATGTATCCACCAATTGGTTGTCGTAGGCGAACGACTTCAAAGACCGCAGGACGAGCCACACCGGAATTATGAAAGACAACACTTGCATCCAAGCGACCTTCAGCATCTCCCACGCACTTGGAACATAACGCACCTGCTGTGGTGGCACAGCTAAAACCAAATTAATGCTGATATAGTCCTGTGGACTATAATCCCACGACGGCGGCAACTCGCTGGCGAAGATAACCGACTCATTTCTGACGGCGTACCTCTGTAATAAAGAACGCATGCTGATTGGCTGATTCGCAGAGGCCCAGTTTGAAGCGAAATTCAGCGAGAGCGGACTCTCATCGTAAATGTCGCGTGCCTCAGTCCCGACGTGCAGAGGAAGCGATTGCTTCAATCGCAATTCGCCCTGCACCCAGACGCCTGATGAAAGATACGGGCTGGAAACGTCGACAGCAACCAAACCACTCATCCTTTCTCGCACCCTGTCTCGCAATTCAAATCCATACACTGCCATCAAAACGATGTGCCGCACGCCCTCAATGACTTTCGGCATCTGCAGCGAAAGAGTCCACACGTCTGGCAGGCCGTCGTGATTATTATCTATCGAGCCTGACCGCACGACAGGCACCCGAACCTGCCCAGGGACAGAAAAACTGCGATGACGAACCCTCGAGGGATAAAACGCTGGACGCTCGCGGGCTACAATCGAAAGCCACGTGATCGCAAGCCATCGCAACAAATCTGCCGCCTCACAAATGTCGTGCTCCTTCTTTTCCCAGTCTGGCTTTGCCTAGGCGTCCTGACATCGGCTGTCCTGTTTTACGAAGAGCCTTGCGGTGATTGGTCAGCGAGGCCAGGCTCCTTGAGCCACCTCAGCTCGTCGAGAAGCCCAACCCAAGCTCCTCAATACCATCCCCGCGAACACGCTTACACCGCAACGCTTGCAAACGCCAAACCAAAGCAACGCAACGCAATGCGGAGGTTTGCACAGCATTACAAAACAACGCCATGCAGTGCATGGCAAAGCAAACTAAACCACATCGGCCCAATACTTTGTTCGAGTATACACATAGCAAAAGAACGCGACTCACGACAATTATGACATCGTACCACAATGCCAAACAACGCAATGACTCGCACTGAAAGACAAGCGAGCACGTACTGGCTCGGAGAAAACACATACATTTTCAGCCAAACAGCAAAACATGCAGCGCAATGCACCACACCGAACGTGGGGTCGTCATTCATTTACCAACGCCCCCATTGTGGCAAACGATCGCACTGCGAAGACAAAACACCTCGATACCCCGAGCGGGGAGCGAACATTCTTGAAGTTACAACCATCGCACGCGCTTCGCGCGCGCTCAAGATCTAGCTCGCTTGGGCGGCAAAACATAGCGCGAAAGACAGACCGTGCTCTGATCATCCAGAACCTCATGGTGTCCATTACGCCTCTGGGTAAGGAAGGCTGGGGTCCTTTCAAACGATCCGTGGCCCCTCCTGGGGACGCTGTGGAGCTAATTACGTCAGCTGAACAGTTTGAGAACCCAACATTCGAAACAGAAGAACGCAAAGGAAGAGTGAGTAGGAGACGGAGCAGGAGGACATGCAGGAGTCGGAGAGCTGTGAATGAGGAGGGAAATTACGAAGGATGGGGAAGGACGGGTTAGGAGGAGAATAAGGATGATACTATCACCGTGCTACCATAAGGGTAGCGTAAAAGGAACGAAGGCTCTTTCCTGGCCACGGTGGTCCTAGGCCACGAACAGGTCCCACGACATAGAGCTAAGGAACGGCCCGAAAACCAGAGACCCTCCTGAGCCCAACGCAGTCCTTATTTCAGCGTCTTGGCTATAAGGGGCAGGAGAACGATCATCGAAGACGCTTGCGTCGAGCCACCGTCGCCACCTGTCATTGAGAGGGACCCCGGGCCTATTGAATTGAAACAACTAACATGGGACGGAATGCTGCCCAGGTGCTGGATACGCTACGCTGCACGCTGCTAACACAATATGCTGGCTCTCGATGGAGGCCCTCGATGGAAGCCGCTTGCTGTGAGCGACCTCCGTGAAACAAGAGAGTCCAGCGACATTCGTGGGATGTAAGACTCACTCGACTGTGATTGAGTGCTCCCCCGGATCGTCTCGGGGCCGCCTTCGGCGGTCCTTGGCCTTCCTGGGCGGGCCCCAGACTCTCCCTGCCGCCATGGGGTTCCATTGAGGCCGTCCTGGATGCGTCTTGGCACCCCCTCGGGCCGCCCTCGAGCTCTGCTGGGCCGTTCGGGGGCCCTGTCGGGTACTGCTGTGGCCAGCCGGGGGATCGCGCGTGTGTTGCCAGAGCCGTCTGCGGGAGATCTTGGGTACTTCTGAGGCCGCCTTGGACGCTCGCTCGGCCGACACATCCAGGAAGGGCAGCTATTCCAGAAACCTGGATTGGGACATCTTGGCAGCCTCCAGGGCAGTTTTGGAACATGATTGGGACATGTTTATATCTAGTTGGACCGTCTTTCGGGCATCGTGAGCAGCCTTGAATAAAACGACGCGAAGATCGGGACAAAATCGGATCGGGAAAACTCGACATCTCTGAGAATCGGCGGGTTTGGAGGATGTATTTGGCGCCGCGGCCGCTCCAGAGCGTTCCGGAACGCTCTGAGAGCGCTCCGGAACGCTCTGGAGCGATTTATCCCGATCCTAGCTCTGTTTTGTTGAAGTCCTCTAACGCTGAATTGGAAGCTAATGTAGGCTCAAGCATACGAATATTTCCCGGTTGCAGGGATTACATCATGTCTCGGCGACCTAAGGTTGCGGGCGACGTCGGGCGACAGGAGGAGGAGGAGGAGGAGGAGGAGGAGGAGGAGGAGGAGGAGGAGGGGGAGGGGGAGGGGGGGGATGGGGGACTGGCCATCGCTCGGACGTCCAGTCCCTGTGCATTTTTATGTCTCGTGCGTGGATTCTTCGCCAAATGATCAAGGATGCTCCTCGATGGTCCTCGCCGGAAGAAAAAGGCACAAGTCCGAGCGATGCCAAAATGATCCCGGCGCGGCCCAATTCCGGAACGGTTTTTCCCCTTTGCCGGCTGCGTTCCCCCAATTTGTCCCATGCGATGATGACCGGCTTGTGTCCACGCGCTGGCAGCACTGACAGATCTCGTGCCGACTTCGACAAACAACCGCGTTGAGGCACCGAGTTCCTGCGCCTTCTCCCGGCGTCGAGCGAGGGGGGGAAACGGGACGGAAAAAAGGCCTTCTCATCAGAAGGCGGCGGGGCCTCTCAGAAGCGCTCAGGTTTTCTGAGAAGTGTCCTGTGCCTTCGGGGAAGGCGCAGAAAGCCTTCGAGGGAGGAAGGAGGAGGAGGAGGAGGAGGAGGAGGAGGAGGAGGAGGAGGAGGAGGAGGAGGAGGAGGAGGAGGAGGAGGAGGAGGAGGAGGAGGAGGGAGGAGGGAGGAGGAGGAGGGGGAGGGGGAGGAGGGGGAGGAGGATGAGGAGGAGGAAGAGGAGAAGGAAGAGGAGGAGGAGGAGGAGGAGGAGGAGGAGGGGGAGGAGTCCGTAGCCATTTTGGCTCAAGCCATTTTGGCTCAAGGAGGGGCCGGGACCGTCGCGGCTTCGCCCTCGTCGGTCGCCCCTTCGGTCGTGGCTCGCGCGCCGCGGAGCCATCAAAGAGAAGATAAAAAGGCGCCGCAGCCGCGGCGGTCACCTGACCGCCACGCCCAGGACCAAGGAGGAGGCCTGGCACCGCCGCGCCAGGACCCAAAGAGGACAAGACAGGCTGCTATTCAGGCTGGCTGCGGCAGCCAGCAGGCTCGAGCAGCACCACAGCTCGCAGCAGCCCCAGCGCCACTAGCAAAACGCCATGACGCAGAACTGGAAGCAGCAGCGCGGCGCCTCGAGGGAAACGTGGTCAGGAGCAGGAGCCACTCACCTCGAGGCGTCGCAGCGCGGCGCTGGGAAAGGTGGACAGGAGCAGGGTCCACAGCCCAGGCGCCCGCGCAGGGTCCAGGGGAAAGGTGGTCAGGAGCAGGGACCACACACCCTGGGCCCGCAGTGGGTGAGCAGCCATGGCCTTGGAGGAGCTCCACTTACCAAAACAAGCGTCCCTGGAGCAGATCCGCTTGAAAAAGAAAGCAGCCGTCCACATCCAGGACTACATCCTCAGCAAGAGGCAGCAGGCCATCGCCGACGCCGTGCTCGAGCTTCCATTCTCCAATTCTCGCGACCACGAGTCCTTCGGCCTTCCGCCAGAGGACCCAGACATGAGGAAGCTGTGGACGAGGAGCCTCCAGCAGAGGCTCGGCCGAGTTGCCGATCAGATCAATGGTGCGCAGTCCGCCAAGGTCGACGCCAGCAAGCTACTCACGGAGGCCTCGGTGATCAAGTGTATGCTCGCGATGGCCACGGATCCACACGTTCGGCTTCAACAGTATCGGTCTCAGATCGAGGTGCTGGCAAAAGAGCAGAGAGCCATCCATGAGAAGAAGGAGGCTCTGCAGACCAGGGCCGATGCCAACATACAGCGCACCGCCGACTTCAAGCGCCTCATCGCGGACGTCAAGCTCGAAATTGCCGCCGAAGCCGACACTGATTGTGCAGCTGACTCCAAGGACGACAAAAAGCAGTACAAAAGAAAGACCCAACGCCCCATTTCGCCGTCGCGCCAGTCGAGGGCATCCATCCTCGTGCTCGAGCAGGCCGGCCTCGCCATCAAGCAGCATCGCAGAGCAGCTCAGGAATAAGGATGAGGAAGCACGCCGAGAAGGAAGGAGTCAGGTCAAAATCGCCAATGCCGAGCTCCGCAAAAAAAGGCAGAATAATACGAGGAGGAGGTTGAGACCATGCGCCAGTGCTTTGCGGAGATGAAGATGCAGAGCCGAGACAGACTCGTGCACCACGAGCAAGCGCTCTCCAAGACGGCCATGAACGCCACGGAGCAAGCCATGGCAAGGAACAACGATGCACTCCGCCACCAAGAAGCACAGCAAGAGCGCGCGTTCCAGCAGCGAGAAGAGCTCGCCCATCGGATCTACGCCGAGAAGATGCAGCAGGAGGCGCAGAGGATGGAGAACAACGAGCGCGCGATGAGATACGACCTCGACCGCCAGAAGCTCACCTACGAGCAGAAGCGCCAGGAGACCCACCACGCGCTCGATGCCATCCGAGCGGAAACGGCCTCCCAGACCTGCATCGCATCAACCGCCGAGAAAGCAGCCCGCCAGCAAGCACAGAGCGAACAACTTCATCGTGAGTACAAACGCCTGCAGCGCGAGGGCCAGAGGATAGAGCAGATGAACCAGGACCTCCGCCTCGAGGAGCAGGCCGCGCAAGTCCTGGCGGCCCAGGAGATGCAAAGAAAAAAACGACATCGCCGAGCAGATCGCGGAAGCCCAGGCAGACCTAATGCGAGAGGGGATCCACCAAGAGCATGTGATCCAGCAGAAGACGGCCCTCGCCGCCACGAAGCTCTTGGAGGAGCACTCCGCGGTCCAGAGGGAGCGAGAGGTGGTTTGCCAATAGGCGGAGCTCCAGCTCGAGGCGCAGCGCCACATCCAGAACAAGTGCGACCAGCTCGAAGCCAAGGAAGTAGAGCACCAACGGGCCACCCTACAGCAACAGCTCTTCTTCAACGAGGCCCAGGCCTCCAGCAGCAGCTGCAGCACAAGACCGAATACGACCAGCACCACCGCGAGCAGTTTCTGGAGAGATACGGCCAGCGCGAGGCGGATATCCACCAGCAGCAGTTCGCCAACACCGAGCTACAAGCCGCACTGGCACAGGGACAATCACAGGAAGAGCATCACCGTGAACAGCTGGCCCGACAACAGGAAGAGCATCGAGTACACCAAGCACTTCTTGAGAAGGCCCTGCGGAAGCAGCTCGACAGCATCGCGCCCAGGATCGACACAGACATGCTCGACAGCGTTGCCAGCGCATTCAACACGGAAAACGAAGAGCAGAAGATGCAAGCCCAAGCCGACGACGAGGAAGCCCACCAGCGGGACAACATACGCTCCGCCCTCCACGCCATCGCCCCGTCGCACGAGCTTGACTACGACGTGACCCGCGAAACATACTTCGCCGAACTCGACCAGATGGCAACCCCGAAGACAGCAGAACTTCGTGGCAATCCCTCATCATCAGGATCTCCGAACGGTTTAACGCCGCCCTTCTACTGCAGCCTCTGCAAGTCTTGCGGCAACTACACCAGCGGCAAGACGGATATCACCAGGTGCAGGCACTGTGGGAGCGAGAACATCGAAGACCGCTCCGCGGATCCCGGCTACGACGGCACGTACCCAGCGACGCAGAAGCTCGACCAGGTCACCAGCCTGCACAACAACCAGCAGCCGCAAGCACCAGCACAAAGGCCATCACCACTCCCACCACTAGCGACGCCACCACCGCAACCTCTCGGCCCCTTCATCGACCTCGTATCCCCCACGGAAGTCGCTCCGACGCCAGTTGCGGGAGACGGCACGCCCCCGAAGACCCCGAAGACGCACGAAAGATTGGCCGAGACATCCACACCACTTCCCACGCGACACGCAGAAGACCTGAGCTTCGACGACCCCAACGACTGCGACCTCGGCGGCCAGACACACACACGCACACACCGACAGTCCAAGCATCGCCGACCCTCCCCCCGACGAGCCACCGACGCCAAGTGCTCCCTGGGGCGCAGGCCCCTTCCTGCCCCCCCGACCCCCATGGCCGCGCCCCTACAGAGGGCACAGTCCGTGCCGCTCCCCGACGACCCCATCTCCCCACGTCCCTTCCGACCGACTCACGCACAGACCACCCTACTGGGGAACCCAGACTTCCCCTTCCCCACGCTCCCCTATCACGCTCGAAGTTGGCTCTCCCTTCGCGCCGGCCCAACCCTTTTCCCCGAAGCCACTTCCAGCGCGATTCCACATCGCCACCCCTGGCCGAGCCAGATCTGCACCACCATCGGCGCTCCGCAGAGCAAGCACCCACCGCAGGCCTGCGCGCAAGGTCCGCGTCCTGGACGACGGCGGCGGATTCGACGACCCAATGGGCCGCGGGCGCTTCAACCCCGAGGGCCGCGAGGGCAGCTCGGGTTCAAGCTCAGACACGACAAAAAACTAGCAGGACCCCCCCCCGCTGGGGGGCCACTGGCCCAGCGGGGGAGTCCCACCACCACGTCTCCAGAAGACCGAGCACCTAGCGCGCTCAGAGTTGCTATACGTAACTACCAGCTCGACGGAGCAACCGCTGAGCCCCAGCAGCCGTGCTGTGCGACCCGTGCGGTGCCAGCCACTCAGCGACAGGCCCAGATGCCTTTACAGCAACACGCCCCACTCGGGAGGCCGCCGACCGCCTCAGCGGTGTTAGCTTGTGGGTTAGCACACCGCTTGACGCCGGCGGCAGCACGACCTAGCATGCCACAACCAGCGACAGCGACAGCGACACAAAAAATCAAAAACCAATAAAAAGATGAGCTTCAACACTACCAGCGAGTGGGTAATCTACTCAGCCGCGGCGCCTTGGGATCAGCATCGCGACCCTGGCAGCTCGCAGGCACTAGCAACCGCGATTGCACCAACTGTCAGACCGAGGACCATCCCCTCGGCCGACCACCACCGCTGTGCACCAACAACCCCACCTGGGCGGCCAGCGAGGCCAGAGGGGCAAGCCCCCATCGACCCGACCGACCCGCTCTCCTGAGACGAGCCCAGCAGAGGGCGAACCAGGCGACCAGCCACTTTGGCCCCAAGGCGCCGAATCATTTCTCTCCAGAAGGGCCTTCCGCAGCGCCCCACCAGGAGGTCCACCGACGTCAGCAGCAGCAAGGGCTGCAGCAGCCGCAGCAGCAAGGACTGCAGCAACCTGAGGAGCAGCACCAAGACTTACTCCACAGGGCCCCGTCAGCTGGACCTCGGAGACCCCCCGAGGCCGGCCTTACAGCATCGCCACATTCTCCCCCCAAGGGAGTCCCCTAGGACCTCAGACGGCCCAGAGGCCAAGACTGCCAACGCCACGGGACCGACAGCGGCGACACTGCAGATGCCCTGGACGCGCCGCCATGCGGCCCAGACGCCCAGAGGAGTCGACGGAGCACCGCCCGCCCCTGCGGCTTCCAACAGCATGGATCCAGGAGAGATCCCCGACATCGAAGCTACACACATTGACGCCAAGCATACCAACAGGGGATACGCCATGCAACCCTTCCGCTCTCGAACCTCTGCCATCCCTCTCCCCCCAACATCGACGCACCTGTCTGACGCCCAAGCACAGCCTCACACCGCGGGCCAGCGTCCACTACGAGCGAGAGGGAAGGCCATTCAACCCTTCAGAGCTACCAACGTCAAGCCTCCAGCACAACCCATCCAGCCAACAACGGCACCCGTCACGCCACCCCCACCGCTAGAGCAGCGCAGAGTACACTTCGACGAGCGACCTACCATCCGACAAACGATACAGCGATCCCCACCTCCCCACATCACCGTTGACCTATGTGACGAGAGCCTCAACGAGACTGCCGACTACATGCTCCGTCACTACCCACAACGACCACTCCAGGAAGGAGCAAGGACCCATCTCTTCACGGACGGCTCCAAAAACCCGAAGCAGCCGAGCGACGACGCCTGGTCCGTGGTGACCGTTGGTGACGACAACCACGGCTTCAACCTCCAGGGAACCATCGTCGGGAAGCACAAGGGTGGCACCGACATTGCCCTCAAAGACAACATCGAGCACGAGACGACCTCCACGACCGTCGAGATCACCGCGCTAATCTGGGCATTCGCCTGGGTGATACACTACAACCCCCACCACATCACCACTATATCCGCGGACTCGCTCGGCGCCCTGCAGCTCGCGAAGATGCTCGCCTTCGCCGCCCGCGACCCCGAACTTGTCAGGACTCTCTGCATCCTCTACGAAATGGTCAGCCATAAGATCGACCTGCAGCACGTCCATGCCCACGGCTACAACCCGTGGAACGAGGTTGCCGACGCCGCCGCCAACCACGGACGCCTGGGAGAAGCTTCAGTTCCTCAGCCAGAGTGGGCAAGCGTCTTGGACGGCGCATCCCAGCGGGACTGGGAGTTCCTGATCGACGCAGACCCCAACACTCGGGAGGCCTATCCCGCTTTCGGCCACGGCAGCCTCATAGCCAACAGGGTCGAGACGACCGCCGAGGCCCGACACTTCCACAACCCCACCGAGTCCAGCGACAAGAAGATCCAAGTTGAAATCAACATCGCGACCTTCAACATCCAGTCAGGCAGAGAGCCAAAGGAAGGATCGAAGCGAATAAAAGAGAAGACCAATAAGCTCAAGTCCACGATGGCCTGCCTGCACGACGAGGACCTCCACATCATCGGTATTCAGGAGGCAAGGGCGCCTTGGGGAGCGCGCGATGCAGGACACGACGGCGACGCCAGATGCCAGTGGCCATAAAGGGTTCAACTACGGCTGCGAGCTGCACGCTCTACTCAGTAAACCCTACGGCAAGAGCGGCAAAAGGAAGGTAGACTTCAAACCCGACCAGTTCACAGCCATCGTAAAGGACCCCAGACTCCTTATCGTTCGCGATGCCGCCCCTGGCTTCAACCACGTGCTTGCCGCCGCCCACGCTCCGCGCGCGAAGGCCCTCGCGACAGAGAAGGATCGCTACTGGAAGAAGCTCGCGGAGACCACCGAGAAGCACCAAGTGGGCATCATCTTCTTCGACGCAAGCGCCAGGACAGGTAATATCACCAGCGCGGCCATCGGTGACAAAGGCTCCAAGCAAAACGAGGACCCTAACGGACGCCGTCTTCACGAGCTTCTCTTGACCAACCACTTGGCGGCCGCCAACACCTCCGTCAACCATGGACCAGAGCGCTATACCTGACACTCGGGCAAGGGCCCTCATCGCATCGACTACGTCATCATCCCCAAGGGCTACATCGACTCAATCGAAGAGTGCACTGTGCTCCACGGCATCGGCAGCGGCCAGGACCCAGAGACCAAAGACGACCACTACCCCGTCAAGCTGCAGCTTGCCTATCAGATCGTCTCGCCCGTCACCAAAGGAGCCCCGAAGCTAGACGAGAGCAAGCTCGCCGACGAAGGATACCGCAAGAAGTTTTGCCAAAAACTCGATGCAGTCCAACGCCCGTCCTGGGGCACCAACCTCAACGAGCACCTCGCCATAGCCGCCGAGAAGATCACGGAGGCTGCGCACGAGTGCTTCCGTTCCCACGGCCGCACTCCACACAAGCCCTACATCACCAAGCGATCCTTCGCACTTCTGCGAGTCCGCCGCTCGCTACTCAAGGGGTCGCCAAGAAAAAACGGGATCGCCAACCACTTCGGCGACAAGAGGCTACGCTATACGGCCAAGCTCATAGCGAAGGAAGCTCCCCTGCCCGACCCCGCCGACGTGCGTGCCCTGGCCGACCTCAGCGATTATGCGAAATTTATGGTGGCCTCTCTTATTTTCAGCACTCCCAGCCTAGCGACCAGCGTCGTGGAATCCGATGAAGTCAACGCCGTGGATAGCGCCCAGCACTACTTCGACGCCCTCGTTCAATTTTTCAGGACGTCTAAGCCGATCCTCCAGAAGTGGATCACGAGAGGACCGCCGACGAGATGGGCGCTGCGATCGACGACCACGCCCCCCGAGTGGAGGCCCTGCATGCAAAGCGACTACTGGCCTTCGGAGGACGGGAGCCCCAGAAGCCGCCGACGCCCATCATCCGCACCAACGACGACGGGAAGCCCCTCACGACGAAGAGCGACATCGCCGACCACGCCCTGGCCTTCCACGGCAAAGTTGAGCAGGCCACAGCCGCGGACGCAGACGGGGTAGCAGCTGACTACAACAAGAGGACCCGCCTCGAAGGGCCAGAACCTAAGATCCAGAACATAATACCCAAGCACCAGCTGACCAGCCAGCTCGCCGCCGCCAAGCGAGGACGCCGAGGCGAACCCGATCAGCTCACCGACGACATGTCTAGAGCCAGCCCCGAAGGGGTGGCTCGACTGCCCCGCCCCGTCCTAATCAAGACCCACTTCGAGAGCGCCGGGCCAATCGCTGCCAAGGGCGGGTACTCCACGTACTTCCACAAAGGACAGGGGGCCATGGAGCTCCAGAAATCCTACCGCGGCATCCTGCTCAACAACACCATCGGCAAGATGCACAGCAGCTTACTCCGCTCCCGAGTGAAGAGCCTGCTACCCGAGCTCTTAGAAGCAACCCAGTGCGGCGCCCGACCCAAGATGGCCACGGACTTCATTACCCACGCCAACCTTGCCTTCATCAGCGGTTGCCAATGGAGGCCAAGATCATGCAGCATCACCTTCCTGGACCTCAGGGAGGCTTTCCACTCTGTCATCAGGGAGTTTTGCATGCGATTGCCGACCTCAGCCGACGAGCTCAATGACCTCGCCGAAAGAATCGACATCCCAGACTTTACCAGACCAGCGCCAAAGGAACGACTCCAGCAGCCCGCCTACAACAACCAGCACATCGACGACGAACACCTCTGCCACATGATTGCAGATCACCACACCACCAACTGGATAACAGCCAAGAGCGCAAGGCACTGCCAGTTGCCTCGGACCAGCACCCGACCTGGAGTGCCATACTCGGACGTAGCCTTCAACATCCACTTCGCCATCATGCTGAGGGCAATCGACCAGGCAGTCCGAGAGGAAGAGGCCCACGGCCAGCAGATAGGTGGACACGAGATCGACGCCTGCAGCGACCCACTCTTCTCGCCGACCCCTCACGAAGGAAGCGCGCTCAGGAACATGTCTTTCGTCGATGACCTCACAGACTACAACTCGACCGCAAACGCCAGCGACTTGATCAACGCGACCACTCTGGCCGCTGCCAGTCTCTGCACAGCGGCGTTCCAGCATGGCCTGAAGCCACGCCCCGACAAGACCAAGGCCATCCTCATGCACTACGGCGCGGGGGCCAAGAAGGAGAAACAGCGGATCGCCAAGGAGGGCGTCGCATACTTCGAACTGGACGGACTCTCTATCAAGGTGCAGCTAGTAATGCAGCAGAAAGCCCTTGGTACCATCATCGCGGCGGGCGGGGTCATGGGGCCAGAAATCTGCCTAAGGGTCAACCGCGCGCTCGGTGCAGCCCGGCCTCTCGAGAAGCAGATCCTCCGCCGCTAGAAGCTCTCGAAGAAAGCCAAGGTGAAGTACGTCCACTCTTTCTCGACCTTCATCGCTGACATACAACCACCACGTCTGGAGCGACCTGGCTATGAAAGACCTGGAGCACATATCCGCCAAGTACATGGGCCCATATCGCGCGGCAGCCTCGCTACCCAAGACCAACTCACCCGACCGGCGCGTCTCCGAAGCCGAGGCATTCGCCCAGACTGGAGTGCCCGACTTCATCACTCACCACTCGACAGCACGACTACGGTACTTACCAAGACTCCTGAATCACGCTCCAGCAGTCCTACTGCAGCTCCTCGACGGCCAGCGCCAACGAAAGGGCACCTGGAGCCGCCAGCTCAAGAAAGACTTTGACTTCCTGCGAACGTACCTACCACGAGAGAGGCGGCCCAGCCAAACCCAACACGACCGTGACATCATCAACTGGGCCCGACAGAAGCCGAAGCTATTCACCAACGCAGTCGAGGCAGCGGTGAAGGCCTACATTCACCACCTTCGCGACCAAGCTCAGGGCGCCAAGCCCCAGAAGGACATCCAGATGATCCCCGTAGCAGACCAAACTGAAGAGTTCGACCTCCGCGACGACACCAACAACCATAAGTGCGTCTGCTACGCCTGCGGCCGAGTCGCCGCCAGGCAAGGCATGGCAATCCATATGGGCAGGGATCATCCCGACCACGAGGACCCGCGCTTCTGGGCCACAGGCACCGCATGCCGATGCTGCCAGACCGAGCACCACTCTCTCCCGAGGCTCATAAAGCACCTATCGGTGGCTCACCGTTGCCGCAAATCCTGGCACGGCTGGCACCTCCAGACGATGGAGCCCCTGACGGAGCAGCAGATAGCAGAGAACTTCACCGCCATCGCCGAGGCCACAAACGCCAACAAGAAGCAAGGACGACACCCAGCCTTCAGCGACAAGCCAGCCCACCCGTGCGACGTTACGCCGCTGCCGCTCCACGAGACGTCGCCCGTCGTACCGAAAGTATTCGCCAGACTCGGGCCATCGCGAATCAGCCCACCCGCGAGCTCGCCTGCAGGACCAGCCGAGCGCCAAGAGGTCGTCTTCATCACCGACCGCCCTCGACAGGCCGCCGACCTCCAGCAGATCATGGCCAACAGCGGGATCACGAGCATCAGCGGCCTGGACTACATTCAGATCGCAACCCACGGCGATGGCCAGACTTCAGACCAAATGCCAGAACTCCGGCGAGTACAACGAAGGATCCTACATGGCGAGACAGCGGCCATCTACGTAGAGTTCCCACGACGGACCTGGTACCGACACGACGTAAGCGACGTGCTGGGCAGCAGAGCAAGCAGGCGGCGCACCACCGAGGCACCATGGGGAATGCCTCAAGTTTCCGAGACCATCGCCGACGAGATATTCGCCGCCAACAACGTCACAAGAGAGGTCCTGCGGATGCTCTTCGCGGCGACCACAACCAACGTCCCCTTTGTCGCAGCCTTCTCGGCAGAGTCGACCTGCAGGCAGACTCCCGAATATCAGCACATCGCCAACCAGACGACGGTCTACGAGACCTCGACGAAACGCTACGACCTCGGCGCCACACAAATCCTCGACAACGGCACCCGCGACGACCTCCGCAACATAATGATCACGGAAAACGCAGAGGATATCGACTTTGCCATCGCCGACCTGCTCGACGGCAACATAGTGGCCAGATGGGGTCTCAGAACCGCAACCGTTGCGCCCACCAGCCAGAACCTGAACACCAACGAAGCGTACTACATCGAACGAGAAGACGAAGTGCCGCCTCCTGCCGAGGATGACCGCCACGACGAGCGCATTCGACTACAAGTACAACGGCTTTAGGACGCAAGTCCTGAGGAAGCCCCGAGTGTGTGGGAATACCTCAGGCAGCGTCGCCAAGTCTTGCATGAGGCGTTAGGACGCAAGTCCTGGGGGAACCCCGAATGCGTGGGAACACCCCAGGCACAAGTCGCCACGTGTTGTAATATAGACGCAGGCAGCGGACGCACGAGCGCGAGTTCAGCGGCTACCAGCAAGCCACACGACACACGACCTCCACTCTCGCCACCCACGACCCAAAGGACGGCATACCACACTAACACACAAGTCAACGCTGCCCTGGTGAGGCAAGGATCAAACTTCGAGACGGGCTCGAAGGGTGGGGGGGCAGGACGAGTACTGCCCGCGCCTACCAAGGGGGATGGTGAGGGGCAGGGGGGGGTAAGGACGGCCACTACCCGCGCCCCCGCGGTCCGCCCTAGCTCGCCACCCCCACCATCCCCATGCCGAAGGTGGTGCTTACCCGATCGCCCAAGGGGCGAAGCTGAGGGCAGCCGAGACATCCCTCACCGACAACAGCAGCAAACACCAGGCCTGGGGTTCGCCCCCCACCGAGGGCACCGTGACCCCTAGCCATAGCGGGACGAGGTGGGGCCAACCACAACGCCTGGGGTCACCCCCGACCGACCACCCACCCCGCCACAATCACCCCGCCAACAACTACCACCACCTCGACACAACCTGCCCGCTGAAAGGAGGACAGGAGCAGGGTCCTCAGCAGCGCGGCGTGACGCAACCAAGACGGAGCCTGCTGAAAGGAGGACAGGAGCAGGGTCCTCAACAGCGAGGCTTGACGAGCATGCCTGGAAGACGTCGAAAAGGAGGACAGGATCAGGGTCCTCAGAATCGACCTCTGGCATGAATTTCCGCAGAAAGGAGGACAGGAGCAGGGTCCTCAACTGCGTGGCAGTGCAAAGACAAACCACCCTAGCACATCCACCCCACCAACCACGACCATCACCTCGATACGACCCGCCCGCTGAAAGGAGGACAGGAGCAGGGTCCTCAGCAGCGCGGCGTGCTGAACCTACCACAATGACAGCTGAAAGGAGGACAGGAGCAGGGTCCTCAACAGCTCTGAAGGACGTGATCGCATGGAGGTCGCCCAAAAGGAGGACAGGAGCAGGGTCCTCTGAAGCGGTGTCCAGCACGAGCGCCTCAAAAAGGAGGACTCGCCAAGAGAAGGAGGCGGCGCACCGTGCGCCGCGGCGAGGCCGTCCCCAGCCCTCGGGCCGAAGGGGGGCACGGCCCGCCCCCCGTGTAGCATACGGGGGCCGCCAGCTCAGCCGAGCTGTCCCGCGGCAAGAGAAGGTCGGGCGCCCTTCAGCTCGCGAGCAAAGGAGGGGCGTCCGTCGCAAAGAAGGTCGAGAAGGACGAGTTCGGCGCCCACCTGAGGCTGTCGGACTGACGGGCTACGCCGCGCCGCCCTTCGGCGCGGCACAGAGCCCTCACTGAAAGGGTTCAATGAAAGGAAGGGGAGGAGGAGGAGGAGGAGGAGGAGGAGGAGGAGGGGGAGGAGGAGGAGGAGGAGGAGGAGGAGGAGGAGGAGGAGGAGGAGGAGGAGGAGGGAGGAGGAGGAGGGGGAGGAGGAGGAGGGGGGAGGAGGGAGGAGGGAGGAGGCCTTCTGAGGAGGCCAGCCCCTTCTCACTTCTCCCCGGGGCTCGCCGCCGATTCTCTGCTCTTGAGCTGCGGAGCCCACGCCGGCCAGGACTCTGCGCACTCACCGCAGGCTGGCGAGGGGGGGCTCTATAGTCAAGGGCGCTCTCGAGGGCAGGATGAGTCAGAATCGAGTCGGGGCATCGGATCGACTTGGAACGTGCGCCGTATCGAGCTGCATCGGCACGGAGCCGGAATCGAATCGGAGCGGCTGCGCCAGGATGCAAAGCAGCGCACTGCAAGCATCGGGCCGCCTCGGATCCCCAGAATATCGGAATCGAGCCGGACCGATCCAGACAAAGTCGACGTGGGACCGGACCGATCGGACCGACATGGACACTGGAGGGCAAATCAAAAACACGGCACGCGCTCGGCCCCAGACGGAATGCCACCATGCCCAGGGCCAACCATGGTTGGGCAGGAAGCCCGCATCGGCATCAAGATACACAAATCCTTTCATGCGGAGCGCCCTGTACTGGTCGGGGGCCAGTGGAGGCCATCTGGGACTGCTCGGGGGGCCTCTGGAGGCCAGCTGGGGCTACCTTTAAGTCGGGCCTGCCCCCTGCAGGGGGATCTCGGACGAATTTGTGCTTAAAGCAACTAAAGAATTACCCCACCAAATGCCCGAACATTGTATTCTTTTAAAAATCCCCAGACTAATATTGTTTCACTACTTTTTTGAATATTCCCCAAGTAGAGGGACAGGCCCGACCTGAGGCTACCTTCGGGGAGACGTAAGACCCGGGTACGGGGGACTCGGAAATCCCCGACAAGGTCGTCAAAAAAATGACGAGGCCGAGCCTGCATTTTGACGAGGCCTCCCGCTGCAGACATCCCACGAAACTCCTCCTCGTCAAAATCCGAGTCGCGGTCGTCAAAAAACGATGGCGAACCCGAGTCCCGGCAAACCCGGGTCTTACGCTCCCCCGAAAGTAGAGGGACAGGCCCGACCTGAGGCTACCTGGGGGGGGGGGGCTGGCTGTCTGTGCCCCATCCGAGGCCTTACAGCGAGGCCACCGCAGTCTTTCCCCCACGGAAGGGGGACCTGAGCGGGCAGGAGAGGCGAGAGGCCGCCGCTGGTGCTCCAGCCCACGGAGTCGTTCGGGGAGGCGCCCGACAGCACCAGCAGCACCTCGTGCCTGGCTGGCTTCGACGAGCGCTCTCTCTCTCTCTCTCTCTTTCTCTCCCTCCCCCTGCCGCCCTGCCTCCTCGTCTCTCCCTGTCTGTCTGTCTGTCTGTCTGTCTGTCTGTCTGTCTGTCTCTCTCTCTCTCTCTGTGTATATGTACATACATATATATATATATATATATATATCCCTGTCTCTCTGTCTCTCTCTCTCTCTCGTTAATCGCCCGCTCTCTCTATCTCTCTTCTCTCTCCCTCCCTCTCTCCGTATGTGTATGTAAATAAACCGCTCTCTCTATCTCTCTCTCTCTCTCTCCCTCGCTTGTCTTATCATTTCTTTGTTTATCTCTCTTTCTCTATATGTCTCCCTGTCTCTCTATATGCCTTATCTCTCTCTCTCTCTATCTCTCTCTCTCTCGCACTCTATCTCAAGACGGGGCTGTTGAGACTGAAAGAAGAACCACGTAGTGGCTCGTCCAGCTGCATCTGGGACACTGCAGTATAGACAAGATCACCAAGCATAGCACATGCCAAATCCAACGCACCGAGGTCCGCACCGCAACCAGACCCGCGCTGTGAAGTCGTGGAGCTATCTCCAGGCGAGGCTGTCTTGGATACCTCTGAGGGCCCGTTTGAAACTTCTTATTTAGCCGCGTGGGGGGCCTCTCGGAGCCTCTTGCCGTCCACTGACGACAGAAATTCAGATGAGAACGCGTCAGCGACCCGTCCGAACCACATGCGCTCGGTCGACAATAGCTCAAAGAATGGCCTCGCGGCAAGATCCACTACCATGGCGTAGGTACTGAGGGGAGTGTCATCAAGTCCCTTCGAGTTCTCAGTGCTTCACATACGGGCCCAGAACCCGGAGTTCCTCGCGCTTCCGGGCGCTCCTGGGCGCTTTTGAGGATCGTCGCACGAAGTTCCCAAAGAAACGAATGATTGCAGAAGCTTGCATGTGTCCAATGTTTCTGGCCACGGAGGGGGGAACACGAACTGGCCCCACGAGCCTTCTAGTGCCAGGAAGGCCCGTCAGACCGCCGAAAAGAACCCAAGAGGCCCCCAGAAACGCCCAGCAGGCCCCGGAAAGCTCTCAAAACAACCCTCCATGTATTCTCCTCGGCAAACGATGACCCCACCGGCATGCACTGCATGACACCACAGCGGAACGTGCCACAGCGTGCGATGGAGGAACGCATGGGGACGCCATAAGGTCCATGGGCCCATGCGAGAAACGTAGCACAAGGTCTGTAGACTACGTGGGCAGCGGCGGGTGAAACGAGCCCAGCGAGGCAAGACCTGAGGCCAAACCAAAACGAGGCTTGCCCAGAATAGAGGCCTCTTAGATGGGGTCCGAGTAGATGGGGTCTAAAGATCGCGCCGCATCGCCGATACATCGGCGATGCATCGGCGATGCATCGGCGACGTCGGCGTGAAGAACATCGGGCTCCGCATCGAGGCGCATCGGCGATGCATCGGCGATGCGGCGCGATCCTCCGACCCCATCTGCCCCGACCCCGTCTGGGAGGTCTAGACAGAAGCGGAACGGGAGGAGGAGAAGCAGCAGAGGAGAGCGGACGGGGCGAGCCCGCCCGCAGCAGGGGCCGAACCTGCCCAGGCGCACAGCAGCTGCACGGAGCGAGCGCCCGTGGGTGCGAAGCCAACCGGGGCGCGCACACTGGTAATGCGGGATGACGAGTACATAAAAAAATGGGAGGGAACGATGGAAAAAACATAGTTTCCTGCGACTTCTGCAGCCAAGTTTCTGACTGGAAGAGAACGACTCATTTTCTGACAAAAAATCCAGCCCGCGGCCGGTTGTTTCTAATCGTCATCCCCGGCGCCGCCGCGTGAACACGACCCCCGGTCATGTATTAATCGTCATCCTCCATTAGTTGCCCCACACGAGCCGAGAACAGGAGAGGAGGAGCGCGGGCGAAGCAGGAGGAGGAACGACGGACAGCGAAGGCAGAGGCGCGCAGGCCAGAGGACCTGGCAGTCGAATCAACGCTTCGAGTAGACTCGGGCCGGGCGAAGTGGGGGGATAGCAGAGGGGGGGGGGTGAAAATCAGCTGACGTAGCTGATGCTCTGGGCGCCTCCCGGCGCCGGGAGGCGCCGAATGTATCGAGGAATGGGCCCGGCGGCGGGGCCGAAACCAGCTGCATGCAGCAGATTTCGTCCCCCTCCCTTTCCCTATCCCCCCCCCCTTCGTTCGGCCCGAGAGGAGGGGTGGAGAAACGCACGGAGAGCACAGTCCTATGTAATTAGGGGGGCCGTGGGACATCGAGCGAGGCAGGGAACCGCACGGAGACGTCATCGAGCAGGATGGACTGGAGCCGGAGGTACGGAGCCCGAGTCCGAGATGGCGCAATCAATGGAGCAGGCGTCGAAAGCGAGCCAATGTGGTGGTCGGGGCCAAGACCAGGGCTCGAGTTAAACAGTGTTTTCCGTTTTCGTTGTGTTTTCGTCATCCCTAGTTCTGTCTTCGTTCCACACTTGCTGCAAAACGAAGTCAAAACGAAAACGGCCCGCGAAATTGCCAACACACCGTTTCCTCCAGGAAGTTGCAACCGCATCCCCAAAGACCATCACGCTCGCCAAGGTGTCGTAGTACCTGACGTCCGCACGGCGTCCGTGCCGGCGTCGGTGCAGACGTTGGTGCTGGCGTAAGCGTCGACGTTGGTGCCGTCGCGCTCGTCGGACCGAATTCGTGAACGCCTCCCTCATCAAGATCAACTTCGTCAACGTCATGTGGGAGTCGGAGCTCGGGCCAGGTCGGAAGTGAGGCCAACTCAAGGGTCATAGCTCAACCATAGGGAGCCCACAAAGGACGTACGCGCCCAGCTATGTACATGAACACGGCCCCTCGATCCGCGAGACTGGCCGCGTTATACGAACATTTGCGCAATGCGTACTCTCGAAACTAGCGTGGATTCATGTACATGTACGTCCTTCTTTCGCTCCTGAAACCAGGCGTCGCCGACGATGGAGTCGCAGAGCAGTCGTCGGGAGATGAGCTGGAGCGGGCGCCAGAACGAGCGCTGGAATAATCGGGGCTGGTGTCGGAAGCCGGCGCCGGAAGGGGAAAAATGGAGCTGGAGTCGGAGCTGGAGTCGGGAAACGGACCGGAGCTAGACGGATCAGGAGCAAGAGTTGCACAAAGAATCTGACCACCTACCAGACCACCCCAACCCAACCCGAAGACCCGAATTTCGGGTTGGGGGGGTACGGGCTTCATATGTGTTTTCTCGATGTTCCCCGACCCCCCCCACACTGGAAATGGAGGGCAAATCTGAGCCTTCGGGTTGGGTTGGGGTGGTTTGGTGGGTGGTGAGAATTCCTCCCATGCCCCGGAGCAGGAGATGTAGTCTGAGCAGGAAGCGGGGTGGCGGTAGCAAGTCGGGGTGTGGACGACGCGAAGCGCGCGTCGGGGGGGGCTCTCGGATTTTGCGTCAGGCGTCGAAGACTGAGACGGGAGTCGGAATACAGCCGGCGTCGGCAAGGAGGCACCTGGCGCTGGAGTCGGCTGTAGCAGCGCGGCGCTCATCGCGTCTGGCGCGGACGCACCCGTCGTCTTGCCGACGCGACGGAAACCGTGACACCTGCGCAGGCGGAGACCATTGCCTCGCTGCGACTGGGCTGGGATCGGTGTAGGGCCAGGTTCGGCAATGAACAAGCCTCCCTTTAGTAAACCCCCGCCTTAGTGAAAACGGCCTGGGACCGAAACCGACGGACCTGGACCCGCAAAAACGGCGGCCGCGACCCTCTCTCGCGAACCGAAAACGGCCAATTCCCCAATCGAGACGTCAGGGCAGGAGGTCTGTCCACCCCCCGACAGTTGTGGTTCGAGTGTGCTGCGTGGGTTGGTGGCTGCGGCTGTGGGTCGGCAATGGGTCGATTGAGCTGGTGTGGGCTGGCGGCTGGCAGCACGCTGCGGGTCGGCAGGAGGGCTGGAAGCGTTGGAGGTAGAGTGGGGTGGTGTCGTATTGCTGGACCCGTCGCGCTTCCACCGTGCTGATGTCAACTGCCGTGCTTGGACGCCCGAGTTATCCGGGGTAACTCGGGTCCGGGGTAACTCGGGTTTGGGTTCCCGAAAAACGAACCCGAGTTATCCCTGACCCGAGTTATCCCTGATGATTCGGGGCTCTGGACGCCCGAAATATCCGGGGTAACTCGGGTCCGGGGTAACTCGGGTTTGGATTCCCGAAAAACGAACCCGAGTTGTCCCTGACCCGAATTACCCCTGATGATTCGGGGCTCTGACGTGCGTCCGCCCCCGCGCAGCGCCTCACGTCGCATTGCCAGGGGTGCTGCCACACGGCGCTCTGCCCCACGTCGTGCGATCGGCCCGGCGTCTGTCCCAGCTCAGGCCGACGATCGCAGCATAGCGCCAACAGGGTGTGGCTATAGTTTCTGTCCGACGTTGGATCTGCAGGTCGTCCGGAGAGGCCGCGGCGCCCTCGATGCTGGAATCGGCCACTCTCCTAGCGCCGGTGCCGGCATAGGCGCCGCGCTGGTGCTGGCGCTGGTGCTGGCGTCGGCGCTGGTGCATGCGCTGGCGCTGGTGCCAGCGCATGTGCCCGCGTCGATGATGGCGTCGAGGTTGGAGGATGCACTGTCGTAGACGCCAGCATTCATGCCGGCGTCGGGAATGGCGTCGGTGCTGGTGAGGGCGCTGGCGTCGGTGCCCGAGTAGGCGTCAGCGTGGTTGCTGGCGCCGGTGCCAACGTCGGCGTTGACGTAGGCGCTGTCGATGGTGCAGGCGGAGATGCAGGTGTTGAAGATGGCGTCTGGACTGGCGTCGGCTCTGGCGTATGGTAACAGCGCTGGCTTAAGCATCACCGTTGGTTTCGGCAGATTCGCCAGTGGGCGAACAATTCATTGTGCTGCAACTCGTCGTGCTGGAATACATCGGCGGACGTTATCCCATGTAGTGGGATAGCACCAAGGCAGCAGTTTATAGTCCTCGCAGAAGGCACTGTGGATGTCCCATGTTGCCGCAAACATACTGCGGTCGCAGCGCCGTGCCCGAGAAGCACTGTAGAGTTCGCGTCTGCCCGAAAGCGCTTAAGCGGACAGGAAAGTTAGGAATCCCAATGGTGCCTTATTCGGGCCGAGCGCTGGTTTCACAAGTTGGGAAGACTGACCTGGTACACTCTGTCGGAACGAATGTTCGCGGTCGCGGTGGTTGTTTCTGGTCGTGGCGGCGGCGCCCTGCCCGAGAAGCATTCTAGAGTCCGCGTCTGTCGATACTGGAGCTGTTGTCGGTGCGACGAAGCACTGTAGAGTTCGCGTCTGTTGACACCCGTCCAATGCGTGTGCCAAGCTGTTCGCGTCTGTCGATGCTGCCCGAGAAGCCCTGTAGAATTTGCGTCTGCCGATGCTGGTCCTGGCGGCGTCGGTGTTGTTGCCGGTGCTGGTGTCGATGTCGGTGTCGATGCTGACGTCGGAAGCTGGCGTCGACGCCGGCGTTGATGCTGGCCGAATACTGACATCATGTGTCGCACCCAAGGTTCGCAGAAGCATCGCAAACGAAACCACCGCAGGCGGCGAGCTGGTTGTCGCGGGAGACGGAAGAGCTGGCTGGCGCGGGAGTCGGTGAGCTGGTCGGAACGGGAGTCGGCACGCTGAACGAAGCAGGAGTCGGCGAGCTGGTCGGCCCAGGTGTCGGCGATCTGCTTGGCGCCCGAATCGGCCTCTTTGGTGCGAAGGTTGTCCGAACTCAAGCTGGTGCTGGTGGATGCACTCGTGCTGCTGCAAATCGTCCTGGCTGCGTTAGCGCGGCGGTGTATGGTGCTGCTGGCGACGGCGTGATGGCAATTCCACGGCGATGGGAACGTCTGAGATAACAAAATGAACTGATTTGACAAGAAACGGGAAGCACATCTGCGAAATTGTATCAAACATCAAATTAAGCAGGCACCCCCCGTGAGCATCGAAAACAATGTAGGACTCAACACTGGGCGAGGGTGAAGACAAGGAACAGGGGGGCGACGAAGAAGTCGTTCACGCCGTCGAGGCCCATCGCCGAGCGTCCCCTGCAAACGCGGCCCGGTGTCTGCGCCGTCGTGGCATCGACGCCCCACCTGCGTCCGCCCGCAAATTGCTTGAGTCCCGGATCGCCTCGTGCAGCATCTGGTTCATGTAGTGGCGAATCTAATAGGATGTCGTACGAGCGGCGTGGCGTATGTGTTGAGTGGTGCGATATGCTACGTATACTACGATGGCAGCTCTCCCGAGTTGTTCGTCGGTCATCGTGGCCGCAAGCATCCACTGCTCCTTCGCGCGCTGCGGCGGTGTGCCTGCCAAACTCCGCTCGGCCCACTGTCGGATGACATCGCAGCAGACGCTGTGTTCGAGGGAGTCCTGGGCACCCCGCGGGCACCCCATCCGGCAACCTCCGTTAAATGCGCGAAGGGCTGTCACGTGTCGGTCGGTAGTCCATCGATCGAACAGCGCGCCCAGCACTGCCGCCCGTATTCGCGGCGGGGCGAGGCTTTTGAGCCGCTGCAGATTTGCATGGGCGCGCCTCGCCGTTGGTCCAGGCAGCCCCGCGAGCCGCCATCTAGATGCTTCGCGGCGGATCCGCATCTCTGGGCAGAAACCGCACTGGGCGAGCAAACGTCGAGCAAACTAATTACGCGTGCCCTTTCGGAACGGCCGTTCGGCCTTTTCCGTCAAAGGCCCCAATGCCACGCCCCGCGATCTCTCTCCTGGCAGTGGTCATGCTGACATCGCATTCGGTAGCATGTTTGGCAAGCTCCTCCAAGGTAGTTGGCGCGTGGTAGGCGCGCCAGGCATGCCACTTCACCACCAGGCGGCAATGCGTAGCGCATCATACGGTTTGCGCACATGTCTCCTTCAAGTCGGCCCATTGGATCCCCTGCGCACGACGTTATCCTTCCCTGGGGTCGGGAGGGGTCCTGTGCAGGTGCCTGGCGCAAAGGATCACAAATCTCCTCTCCCTCATTGTGGGCCTTGTCCTGGACCGTATGGGAGTCCCCCTCCCGCTTCCTCTCCTGTTGGAGCACCTCCGGGGGCTCGTTCGGGTCCTCCTCGCGCCTCTCTTCGTAGTCGTCCTCGTCGTCGTGGGGCTCCTCGTGGTCGAGCTCGTACCTGATGGACACCTGCGTCACGTCGACGGTCTCCTCCACGCACGTGGGATCACCGTACCTCGCGGTCTGGTCGGTCATCTCGTGGTTCGTCTGGGGGTCGTTTGGCTCCAGCGCGGGCAGCATGGCGGTGTTCGCCAGCAGCGCGGCGCAGACGGCGGGCTCGGAGCTCTCGTCCGTGCGGAGACCGTCGAGGCAGCAGGCGGGTGCCGCCACCGCCGTGGCGCAGCAGGCCAGGGGATGGCAGATTGGAGGGTGCGGGTCTGTGAGGAGGTGTGGGGTATGAGATGTGTGAGACGTGGTCGGCCTCGGGCCGAGGTCTGGGCTTGAGCCACGAAGTCTCCTTGAGGGGCGCCCAAGGATTGGGCTTGAGCCGCGAAGTCTCCTTGGGCTCGAGCCAAGGATTGGGCTTGAGGCCCTCAGAAGAACCCGATGGGCGCCCCAGAGGCGCCCGAGAGGCACTCAGGAGGCATCCCAAGAGACTTCGAGAGGCAGCCAAGACTCTCGCACACAGCGCAGGCACTGAGGCGGGACGGGCCGAAGGCCACCAAATGCGACGCCCCCTGTTGGCTTGCCACAGGGGTGCCCGGCGTGCTGAATCCTTTCGCTTGTGGTTCTTTTAACTCCGTGGGGCTTCGGCCCGTCCCGCCGGGGTCCCCGAAGGTCTAGACACCACCGCAAACCACCGCAACGTCAACAAATAAAAATCCAAGACGCGTCAAGATGGCCTCTAAGATGGTCACGTTGGCCCAAGATGGCCTACAAGATGTCTCGTCCAACACGCCTTAAAGCTCGTCCAAGACGCCTCCAAGACGGCCCAAGATGACTCTAAGATGGCCTAAAACTGCCCAAGAGGTCCCCAAGAGGCCTCCAAGAGCTCCTCCAGGACGGCCCGAAGAGGTCAAAATCATTAATTTCCAGAAGGGTTTTGAAGGGTTTGGGCTTTTGCTCATTTTTGGCCTTCCGACGGCCCAAGACTGCCCAAACGGCAACCAAGATCGCCCCAAGAATATCCAAGAAGCCTTCAAGACGGCCCCAGGACGGCCCAAGAGGCCCCCAAGACGGCCCCACGAAGGCCCCAAGACGGCCCAAGACGGCCCCCAAGAGGCCCAGATGGCCTGCACGACTGCCAAGATGGCCTTCAAGATGCCTCCAAGACGGCCAAGATGGCGTCCAAGACGGCCAAGATGACCCCAAGATGCACCCAAAACGGCCTCAAGATGGCCTAAGACTGCCCAAAAGGCCCGCCGCCCCCCAGGAAGGCCCGACAGGGTCAAATCATTGATATGGTTGTCGAAGCGTTTTGGCTGTTGCTCCTTTTCAGCTCTCCGACGGCCCGAGACGGCCCAAGCGGCCCCCAACATCGACCCTAGAGCGCCCAAGAGGCCTCCAAGATGGCCCCATGACAGCCCAAGAGGCCCCAAGACGGCCCCAAGAAGGCCCCAAGACGGCCCAAGAGGCCCTCAAGGCACCCAAGATAGCCTCCATGACGGCCAAGATGGCCTCCAAGATGCCTCCAAGACGCCCAAGATGGCCGTCAAGACGGCTAAAATGGCCCAAAGATGCACTCAAGACGGCGCGAGATGGCCTCAAGATGAGCTAAGACGGCCCTAAAGGTCTGCAAGAGGCCTCCAAGAAGGCCCAAGAGCCCTCCAAGACGTCCTCGAGGAAGGCCCGAAAGGGCCAAAATCCTTCATTTCCCATTGGTTTTTGAAGGATTGTGGCATTGTTTCCTTATCAGCGCTCCAACTGCCCAAGACAGCCCAAGCGGCCCCCAACATCGACCCAAAAGCGCCCAGGAGGCCTCCAAGATGGCGCCATGACAGCCCAAGAGGCCCCCAAGACGGCCCCAAGAGGGCCCCAAGACGGCCCAAGAGCCCCCCAAGACGGCCAAGATAGCCTCCAAGACGGCCAAGATAGCCTCCAAGACGGCCAAGATGGCCGCCAAGACAGCGAAGATTGCCCAAAGATGCACTCAAGACGGCCCGAGATGGCCTCAACTTGGACTAAGACGGCCCTAAAGGTCCGCAAGAGGCCTCCAAGAAGGCACAAGAGCCCTCCAAGACGTCCTCCAGGAAGGCCCGAAAGCTCGGAAACCACCTGGTCCGATAGCTCGCCCGACTCCGTGTTCCCCGAAGGCTTTCGAAACCTACTCGGGGAACGCGTGGCCCGATAGCTTGGCCAAGCTCAAACCCAACTTTCGGCCACGCAGGCGCTTCCAAAAAGGCAGGGGAGGGCGGTAATTCGCCGTAGGCGTCTTCGATCCGCCACCCTCTGTTGGCTTGCCACAGGGGTGCCCCGCGTGCTGAATCTTTTCGCTTTTGGTTGTATAGCTCTTTTTCCCAACAAAAATCCCCCTGGGGCTTCGGCCCGTCCCGCCGGCCACCCGAAAGGTCCGGAAACCACAGCAAACCACCCCAACGTCCACAAACAATTCTCCAAGACGGCTCAAGATGGCCTCTAAGATGGTCACGTTGGCCCAAGATGGCCTACAAGATGGCCCAAGATGATCCAAGTTGTCCTCCAAAACGGCCCGAGAGTCCTAGATGCCTTCAATTTCGTCCAAGAAGTCTCCAAGACGGCCCAAGATGACTCTGAGATGGCCTGAAGACTGCCCAAGAGGTCCCCAAGATGCCTCCAAGAACTCCTCCAAGAATGTTCCAAAGGGTCAAATTCCATGATTTTCCTAGGTGTTTGGAAGATGTTGGCGTTTTCTTCTCTTCAGCTCTCCGACGGCCCAAGACAGCCCAAGAGGTCCCCAGCCTTGCCCCAAGAGCGCCCAATAGGCCTCTAAGATGGCCTCATGACAGCCCAAGAGGCCCCCAAGAGGGCCCCAAGAAGGCCACAAGACGGCCCAAGAGGTCCCGAAGACGCCCAAGGTGGCCTCCAAGACGGCCAAGATGGCCTCCAACATGCCTCCAAGACGGCCAAGATGGCGTCCAAGACGACTAATATTGCCCCAAGAGGCACCCAAGACGGCCCCAGATGGCCTAAGACGGCCCAAAAGGCCCGTCTGACGCCTCCAAGACGGCCCAAGAGCCCTCCAAGACGTCCTCCAGGAAGGCCCGAAAGGGTCAAAACCAATGATTCCCCTTGGATGTTTGAAAAGTTTTCGATTTGTCTTCTTTTCAGCTCTCCGACGGCCCAAGACAGCCCAGGAGGCCCCCAACACCGCCCCAATAGCGCCCAAGTGGCCTCCAACATTGTCCCATGACAGCCTAAGAGGTCCCCAAGAGGGGCCCAAGAAGGCCCAAGATGGCCCCCAAGAGGCCCAAGATGGCCTCAAAGACAGTCAAGATGGCTGCCAAGATGCCTCCAAGACGGCCAAGATCGCGTCCAAGACGGCTAAGATGGCCCCAAGATGCACCCAAGACGGCCCAAGATGGCCTCAAGATGGACTAAGACGGCCCAAAGGCCCGCAAAAGGCATCCAAAAGAACTCCCCCTGGGGCTTCGGCCGATCCCGCTGGGGTCCCGGAAAGGCCCCGCAACCACCTCAACGACCGCGAACTATTCTCCAAGACGGCTCAAGATGCCGCTAAGATGGTCACGTTGGCCCGAGATGGCCTCTAAGATGGCCCAAGATGGCGTCGAAGTCGCCAAAGATGGTCCAAGATAGCTTCCAAGACGGCCCGAGAGAGTCCAAGATGCCTTCAGGTTCGTCCAAGAAGCCTCGAAGACGGCCTAATATGGCTCCAAGATGGCCTACGACTGGCCAAGAGGCCCCAGGAGGCCTCCAAGACGTCCTCCAGGAAGGCGCGAAAATGCAACAGGCATTGATGCTCCTTAGGTTTTTGAAGGATGTTGGCATTTTCTTCTTATCAGCTCTCCGACGGCCCAAGACAGCCCAAGAGGCCCCCAACATCCACCCAAGAGCGCCCAAGAGGCCTCCAAGATGGCGCCATGACAGCCCAAGAGGCCCCCAAGATGGCCCAAGAAGGCCCCGAAGACGCCGAAGGTGGCCTCCAAGACGGCTAAGATGGCCTCCAAGATGCCTCCAAGACGGCCAAGAACGCCTCCAAGACAGCGAAGATGGCCCCAAGATGAACCCAAGACGGCCCCAGACTGCCTCAAGATGGCCTTAGAATGCCCAAAAGGCCCGCAAGAGGCCTCCAAGACGGCCCAAGACCCCTCCAAGACGTCCTCCAGGAAGCCCGAAAGCTCGGAAACCACCTGGTCCGATAGCTCGCTTCCCCGAAGGCTTCTGAAACCTACTCGGGGAACGCGTGGCCCGATAGCTCGGCCAAGCTCAAATCCAACTCTCGGCCACGCAGGCGCTTCCAAGAAGACAGGGGGCGGCGGTGATTCGCCGTAGGCGTCGTCGATCCGCCGCCCCCTGTTGGCTTGCCACAGTGATACCCTGGCGTGCTGGACCCTTTCGATTCCGGCTCTTTAACAAAACTCCCCCTGGGGCGTCGGCCCGTCCAGCCCGGGGTCCCGGAAGGTTCCCCAGATGCCTGGGTGGTTCCCCCTGTCGCCTCCAAGACGGCCAAGATTGCCCAAGATGGCCTCCAAGACGGATAAGATGGCTCCAAGAGGGCCCAAGATGCCCTCCAAGACGGCCAAGATGGACCCAAGATACCTCCACGATGGTCTAAGAGGCCTCCAAGACGCCCTCCAGGAGAGCCCGAACAGGCCAAAATCATTGGTGTTCCTTACGTGTTTGATGGATTTTAGGGATGTGTTTCTGTGTGCCTGTTGTGCTAGATCATTTGGGTTTTGGTTTTGGCTCTTGTTCTGAAAGAACTCCCCCTGGGGCTTCGGCCCACCCCGCCGGCCACCCGAAGGGCGCGTAATTCTCCAAACAACTCTGCCACGACGGCTCGAGATGGCTTTCAAAACCGCCCTGATGGCCCAAGATGGCCTCCGAGATGCCTCCAAGACGGCCAAGATGGCCTCCAAGACGGCTAAGATGGTCCCAAGATGCACCCAAGACGGCCCCAGATGGCCTCAAGACGGTCTAAGACGGCCCAAAAGGCCCGCAAGAGGCCTCCAAGACGGCCCAAGACCCCTCCAAGACGTCCTCCAGGAAGGCCCGAAAGCTCGGAAACCACCTGGTCCGATAGCTCGCCCGACTCCGTGTTCCCCAAAGGCTTTCGAAACCCACTCGGGGGGCGCGTGGCCCGATAGCTCGGCCAAGCTCAAACCCAACTCTCGGCCACGCAGGCGCTTCCAGAAAGGAAGGCAGGAGGCGGCGGTGATTTGACGTAGGCGTCTTCGATCCCCGGGCCTCCGTGGCCTACCAGAGAGGTGCTTGTCGGGCATCAGCAGGACTGGGTTTAGCGAGACCTGGTCTGGGGGCGCCTCCCAGGCCCCATTCCACTAACACGAACTCTGTCCCCCGAAAAACACAAGCTGTGGCAGACCAAATTTGATGATTCCGGCATCTTTCTTGGCTTCGGGGCTGTATTACTATCCCGCTCTCCTGATAACCAGGGCCCTGACAAAACCCGAGCTTGGCATTCTGGATTTTGAATGCTCATTGGCCCTTCCATGAAGAAACCAGTGCGCGCCAGTCCCGCCGGCCAGGCGTAAGAACCGCGCAATCAAGAAATCTCGCATCGAAGCCAAGATGGTCTCTAAGATGGTCCCAAGATGTCTCCAAGACGGCCAAGCTGGCCCCCAGAGAGCCCAAAGTGGCCCCACAATGCCTTCGCCCAGCACGACCTCAGATGGACCCCAAACGGCCTGAAGATGGCCCAGGAGGCCCCTTAGACGGCCCAAATGTCCTTCCAGATGGGCTCCAGGAGGCCACCACGATGCCATTAGCGTTTCCCATAGTTTTCGCGTTCTCGCGTTTTTCGGGACTCCGACAGCCCAGGACGGATCCAAGGCGGCCGAAGATACATCCGAGAGGGCCTCAAGACGGCCCAAGTCAATCCTTGCAAGTCCGAAGGGAACTGCAAAATGACCCAAGCGGGTTCCAAAACGGCCCTCGAGTGCCCAAGGGGTCCCCACAAGACGGTCCCCGAGTGCGCCGACGCCACGAGAGCACCCTACGACGGCCTAAGAAAGTCACAAGAGGCCCCCAAGTAATGCGGGATGACGATTAATAAAAAATGGGGGAGAACGATTAAAAAATAGTTTTCTGCGAGTTCTGCATAATTTTCTGACTGGAGGAGAACGGTTTAAAAAAATAGTTGTCCAGCCCGCGGCCGGTTTTTTCTAATCGTCATCCCGGGCGCCGCCGCGGGAACACGACCCCCGGTCATTCATCAATCGTCATCCCCCATTGGGTCACAATTGCTCTCAAGCGGCACCAAGCTGGCTGAAGCTGACCCCAGAGAGCCCCTCCGCAGTGTTCCTCCAGTGGTGTCTCCAGCGGATGGGGCACACGCAATCCCACCAGCGTGGCCGCATGCCGTGCGACCTTTCACCGCGCAGACGCTTCCAGAACGGCAGGGGGGCGGCGAGGACTCGCCGCGGGCAGCTTCGACGAGACAACGACCAACGACCCGTGCGCGGAGAGAACCAGGGCTCGGTTTGAGTTGGGTTTGGGCGATGTAGTGCCGTTTCCGTTCCGATCTCGTCTCCTGCAGCGGCGAGGCGAAGCGAAAACGAGGGCAAGCGAAAGCAAACCGAGAACGACGAACACTGTTCAGATCGAGCTCCGGAGAGCATGGCGGACCTGAACGACACAGCCGGCTGCTCGATGTACGAGCTCTCCCTTACCCAGACGTTGTTCGACGAGAACGTCGCGTACAGTGGCAGTGCAATGAGCGCCACGAGGGCAAACAGGTACAGGCAGTCCGCCCGCCCCCACTGGTCAGTGTGAACGTGCCAGAAGGGGCGCAAGTGACAAGGTCGAGGACAGGAGGGAGGGCCGACAGGAGGGAGGGCCGACACACCCACGTTAATACAAACTTTCAAAGGTCCGCGCAGACTTTGGCCATCGGCGACGCCTCAGGCGCCGCCACTGGTGCGACCCGCACGCCAGGGAGAGGGCGGGGTCCAGTGCCGATCCGAGACATCTGCGCAGACCTCCTATATGTGTTGTCATGTTGTGGTCCCTCATCGAAATGTAAAGCGCATCTTCAAACCGGACTGCTAGAAGCTGCTCGCACGCGCCTCTTGAGTCCAAAGCTTCATGCCACGGGGGTGCCCTGGCCGGCGTCGTCCTCTGGGGGTGTTGGGACGAAACCGACGAGGAGGACGACGAGTTCGACGACGATACTTGCCCTTTCACCTCCTCCCTCATCCTCCTCCTGATCCTCCTCCTCCTGATCCTCCTCCTCCTCCTCCTCCTCCTCCTCCTCCTCCTCTTCATCCTCCCTCCTCCTTCTCCTTCCTGCTCCTGCTCCTGCTCCTCCTCCTCCTCCTCCTCGTCCTCCTCCTCCTCTTCATCCTCCCTCCTCCTTCTCCTTCCTGCTCCTGCTCCTCCTCCTCCTCCTCCTCCTCCTCCTCCTCTTCATCCTCCCTCCTCCTCCTCCTCCTCCTGCTCCTCCTCCTCCTCCTCCTCCTCCACCATCCCTCCTCCTACGACCCCTCCTCCTACGACCCAACTCCTCGCTGCCGCGCCCACAGGACGCGTGAGAAAGGCTGGGCCGGCCTCCCCCCGTGCTCCTCCCGATGCCTTCCCCCTCGCACTGCCAAACTTCCGCTCCTGTGGCTGCCTACCAAACCACCCCAACCCAACCCGAAGACCCGAGTTTCGGGTTGGGGGGGGTACGGGCTTCATGTGTGTTTTCTCAGCGTTCCCCGACCCCCCCCCAACTGGAAATGGAGGGCGAATTGGGGCCTTCGGGTTGGGTTGGGGTGGTTTGGTGGGCGGTGATCCTGCTCCCCCGCCCCCCGACAGCATGGCATCGTCAAAGCCTCGACCCCCAGAGGAAAACGACGCGAAGATCGGGACAAATTCGGATCGGGAGAACTCGAAATCTCTGAGAGTCGGCGGGTTTGGAGGATGCATGGGGCGCCGCGGCCGCTCTGAGAGCGTTCAGGAACGCTCTGAGAGCGTTCAGGAACGCTCTGGAGCGATCTATCCCGATCCTAGCCCTGTTTTGCAGAGGTCTCGACCCATTCCCCCAGACCGGCTTTCACCCTGAGTCGTTTGCTTGACGGTCCCGCGGCCCAGTGAGGGCCCCGAAAGGCCGGAAACAGGGGCGGCAGAGTCATTCGCCTTTGTCTGATGAGTCGAGGGGGTCTGGCTCTTAGGGCGACGAAATCTATACATATCCACTGCTCCCAGGCCAGGCCCATCCTCAACCCCGCAGCGGTGTATACGCCACGCCCTCCTGGCTTGGCCAGGAGGGCGCATACACAGCTCCTGGGTTCAAGATGGGCATGGTCAGGGAGCAGTGGATATGTATAGATTTCGTCGCCCGAGCTCTGCCACACGGAAGCTCCCGAGTCCTCGGCAGCATCGGCACATGCGCGCTCGTCGCCTCTCCATCGAGGCCGACGTCCGACCGCCCTGCCGCCCCTTCCCTGGCCCCGTCGTGGCCCAGCAGCCTCTGCACCAAAGACGCGGGGGGCGGACGAGGGGCCGAGCACCACGAACGCCACCGGAGGTCAAGCTCCGACTCGGCGGACACAGGGGAGCTGGTATGATGTCGGCTGTGTCCCCCGACAGGGGGATTTTCGACGGAACATAAACAACACCCCAAAAATATCCCCAAAAGGTCAAAGAATACTAACAAAAATAGTCCCCAGATTATTTTCGGAGTATTGTTTGATTATTGTTGAGGCCTTTTTGATTTTTCGTCGAAAATCCCGCTGTAGGGGGACAGGCCCGACCTGAAGCTCGTAGGGACCTCCCAGATCGGGTCCGAGCAGATGGGGACGGAGGGTCGCGCCGCGTCGCCGATGCGTCGGCGATGCATCAGCAACGCGTCGGCGACGCCAGCGATGCATCGGCGACGTCGGCGTGGAGAGAAGCGGGCCCCACATCAAACCGCATCGGCGATACATCGGCGACGCGGCACGATCCTCCGACCCCATCCGCTCCGGCCCTCACCTGGGAGGCCCAGAGAAACGCAGCAGGAGACGACCAGCGGGAGGGGCAGCACCTCAGGATGTCAACGCGTGGCACGAGCGGGTTCAGGAGTTTGGTGGTGCTCACACGGGGGTGGCGCAGTGGGGCACGGCCTTCTGGGAAGACGGGTTGTCCTCTCAGGAGGCAGGGGACTCTTGAGGCCACGGAGGCTTCAGAGGGGGGCTTCTTAGACGCAGGGGCGGGCATCTGAGACGTCCCCGCCGCCTTTCCAGAAGCCCACCCACCTCGCGCCACACCCTGTTGCGGGCGCCGCCGCGTGAGGAGGCCGTCCTCCCTTCCCTCGTCCCCTCGCCATCGCTCGGACGTCCATTTCCTGTGCACATGTCGGTTTCGTGCCTGGGCTTTTTCCGCAATATGATCCACGATGCTCCTCGATGGTCCTCGCCGGAGAAAAACGCACACGTCCGAGCGATGCCAAGTCCCTCCTCCCTGCTCTCCGTCAGCGGTGCGGCGACAGCCCTCCGAATACGCCGCCGAGCAGCGGGGGGCAATGAAGCTGGCGGCGTACGGCTCGGAGTGGCACACCACGTTCTGGAACGGCCACAGCGGCATCGCCCCAGGGAGCGCCACAACGGCTACTTGTCGGGGGTTGCCGAAAATGTTCCTGGCCCTTCTCCCAGCTTGTCGCACCGCTTTTGTGGAGGAAAAGGACTGTGTAGCCGTGAGACTCGAGGCTGGAGGACTCGCACTCGCCCGTCAGAACAAGAGCGGGACCCGGTCAAAAGCTTGACGCGACTTCCCGCTGCAAGCACCCACCCGAAACTGAACCGTCAGAACTCACGCTGGGGCTGTGCCGCTGCTTGACGGTCCATGTGCCCGGGGAGGTCCCCGCCCCGAGGCCCTCTGGGGCCTCAATAAGGGGCGCACTGAAAACCATGGGGGCCTTCCTGGAAATCCTGGGGGCACCCCTGGGCCAAGGACTGAGACGACGCCAGGACGAGGATAACATCGGGTGGGGACAGAGCGAGAACGTCTGAGGTCCGGCGGATCTGGAGCATGTCCCGGGCGCCGCGGCCTCCGCAGAGCGTTCCGCGAGCGTTCCGGCACGCTTTGAAGCGAACTCATCCTCGTCCTCCTCCTCCTCCTCCTCCTCCTCCCCCTCCTCCTCCTCCTCCCCCTCCTCCTCCCCCTCCTCCTCCTCCTCCTCCTCCTCCTCCTCCTCCTCCTCCTGCCCCTAACCCCGCCCGACCGGGGGCACCCGGGGCCAGGAACACCTCTGGGGAATCCCCGAACTGGGCCGGGGGGCCCGCCGAGACGGGCGCGTCTCGCCCTCGAGGTGGGAACGGCTCGCAAGGAGGCGGTGCGCGGACGCATCCGTCACCACCGCCTGGAGGATCGATCTTCGAGGGCCCCGGCAGGCCGTGGATGTGGATGTAAAGGGGCCCTGGGACACACAAATAAATACACTCAAATAAAAATATTCCCCATATTTTCTAAGTTTGTGTCTTCCCCCCCCCACTTCCCATATTTTCCCATATTTTCCTGGGGATCGTCGATTAATTGTGTCTGTGTGTTTTTTCCCTCCTGAAGGATGTGATCGAGCCCGGGGAGGCCGAAATGACAGAGTGAGGGGGCATTCATCGCCCCGGGTGAGAAGGCTGAAGTGTGATTCCTTTGCGCGGAGTGTTGTGGTTGCGCTGCGCTGTCTTGTTGCTGTTGTTGGTTGTTGGTTGTTGGTTGTTGTTGTTGGTATTGTTGCTGCTGCTGCTGCTGCTGTCGTTGTTTTTGAACACTCATTCCAAGAGAATGATTACTGTTGATCGACGACGGCGCCCTCGCCTCGACGACGGCTGCATTTACTCTGAAAACGAAGATCCCGCTCGAGCGCGGGCTTAAGTCTAAATGAGTCCCCTTGGATGCCCAGCTACAACGACAGCGGCTCCCGCTCGATACTTCCTCACACTTTATCCCGGGACACCCTGGCCAGAGAGGCCCCCGAACTCAGGAGCGGCGCTCTCGCTCAAGACTTCTTCACAACTCAATCAAGTCCACGGAGGCCCAGCCACGATGACGAGGGCTCCTGCTCGATACTTCCTCACGGTTTACTCCGAGAGTCCCTGGCCACGAAGGCCCCCGAACTCAGGAACGGCGCTCTCGCTTTAGATTTTCAAGTGATTCAATCGCATTGGTGGAGGCCCAACTACGACGACACGAACTCTCGTCCGATACTTTCTCAAGGTGTATTCCCAAAGGCCCTGGCCAGAGAGGCCCCCGAGCTCAAGAGTGGCACTCTCGCTTGAGATTTTCTTGTAATTCAGGCAAGTTGGTGAAGGCCCCGGCACGGCGACAAGGATTCCCTTTCGATACTTCTCCATATGTACTCCGAGAGCCCCTGGCCAGAGAGGCCCCCGAACTCAGGAACGGCGCTCTCGCTCGAGAGCGCCTCGCACTTCAGTGGCCGACAAAGAAGACATTCCCCCTGAACGGGGGTGCAATCGAAGACGAAGTGGGCGGGTATCGATGGTTGGGGTATACAGAACGCAACACACGCGTGCCAACAAACGTGAGCAGTCTATAAAAAAAGGTTGCTGTTGTAGTTGAACGCTCACTGCTGACGAATATTTTTTGTTGAGCCCATCTCTCCGGTACCATATCTATGTTTTCAATTTTAGTGCCCCGCCCGGGGCTCGCACCCTGATTTTTTTCTAAACCAACGAAAACCTTCCTCCTCAAACTGTGCTCCTGGCCCTCGGTATATAACAACAACGGTTCCCGCCGAATATGGACTTCCTTGCATTTTTTCCAAAAGTCGCGCTCTCGCCGGTGACATCCTAGCAATCTATTCAGGCGGCAAGCCCTCGCCATTCAGGATTCGCGCTCTCGCCTTGGACTCCGTCATAATTTACTTAGGGTTCGCGCTCTCGCCCGAGACGTCCTCGCGAATTATGCAGGACTCACGCACTCGCGTGACATAGACAATTTTCAATTGAAGTGCCCTTCCGGGGCTCGCTGTGTCGCGCTTTCGACACTCAGGTATTGAACTGTCGCTCAAAACTTCTTCGCAATTGATTCAGGCGCGGCGCCTTCGACACTCTGGAATCACGCTCTCGGCTTTGATTTCCTCACGGCAAGGCTTCCTCGCGATTCATGCCGGACGCACGCTTCAGCAACCCGCCTGCTCGACCTGGCCGCCTGGGCCCGCCTGCTAGGGTCTACCCGCACGATCTGCCCAGCTGGTTCTGCCATGAGTTTTCTGCTCCTAGCCCGCTATCTGCTACTCTCTCTCGTGTTCCATCCTCCTCTCTCCCCCTTGTCCCCTCCAGCCGTCCTGTCTTCCTCTGCCTTAGGTGCTGTACGAAATACACGTTGCAGGCAAGAAATATATCCCCCCAGGGCCCAAGGGGATACGATCGAAACTAAGAAGGGGGGTATCGAGGATTTGGGATATACGTGTTGAATGGCACACTAGCTGTTAATAGTGAACAACATTGAAATGGTTGTTTGTGTTGTTGCTGTTGCTGTTACTGTTGTTGATGTTGTATACTCACTTCTGGAGAATAAGTATAGCTAATTTCCAGAAGCGGTTCCGCGCGCTCTCGCCTCGACGCCGGCTACATTTTCTTTGAAAACGAGGCTCCCGCGCGACCGTTGCCTTGAGTGTAAATGTGTCCCTTTGGAGGCCCGGCTACGACGACAACGGTTCCCATTCGATACAGAATCACACTTTACCCCGAGACACCCTGACCAGAGAGGCCCCCGAACTCAGGAGCGGCGCTCTCGCTCGAGACTTCTTCGCAATTCAATCATGTTGGCGGAGGCCCAGCCACGACGACAAGGGCTCCTGCTTGATACATCCTCATGGTTTACTCCGAGACCCCTAGCCAAGAAGGCCCCCGAACTCAGGAGCGGCGCTCTCGCTCGAGACTTCTTCGCAATTCAGTCATTTTGGCGGAGGCCCAGCCACGACGACAAGCGCTCCTGCTCGATACATCCTCATGGTTTACTCCGAGAGCCCCTGGCCAAGAAGGCCCCCAAACTCAGGAACGGCGCTCTCGCTTGAGACGTTCAAGTGATTCCATCAAATTGGTGGAGGCCCAACTACGACGACAAGGGCTCTCGCTCGATACTTCCTCAAGATGTATTCGCAGATGCCCTTGCCAGAGAGGCCCTGGAAATCAAGAATTGCGCTCTCGCTCGAGATTCTCGGGTAATTCAAACAAGTTGGTGGAGGCACAAACACGGCGACAAGGGCTCCCGTTCGAGAGCCCCTGGCCTGGCCAGAGAGGCCCCCGAACTCAGAAACGGCGCTCTCGCTCGAGAGTTCCTCGCGCTTCAGTCAGTGGCCGACACAAAAGAGATTCCCCTCGAAAAGGGGGGGTACGATCGAAGACGAATTGGGCGGGTATCGAAGGCCGGGGCATGCAGAATACAAAACACGCGTGTCAGTACGAGCGAGCAGTCTTAAACTGATTGCTGTTGGTAAATGTTTTTGTTGGTGTTGTTGTTGTTGCCGCGGTCCCCCCCGCAACCCCCCCGCGACCCACCTGCCCGCCCCACCGTCCCCCACCCCGATCCGCCATGGCGGGGGGCTGTGTACTCAAATCCACCGCTCGCCGATGCTCCAGAGAACGATCCCCCGGGCGGCAGTTTGGGATGAGTCCCCGCCTCGAAGAAGCTACACTTTTTTCGTCAACGGCCGCGGGCGGAAGCGCGTGTCAAGTCGAAGCGGGTACGCGCCACAGACTAATTAACAGCAGAACTGGGGCACAGAACTGCCAGAGTGCGCATGCAAGAGGCCGAGGCGGAAAAGTCAACATAAACGCGGGAAAACACCAACAGAGCGACGGGCGAGGCGACAACTAAGTCGAAGAAGCTACACGCGCAGCGCCAAGCTTGTGGGCTGTGGTGGCCGCGACCGTTCGGCAGGAGCTGCCAGCCGGAGGGAACGCCACTGAGCATCGCTCTCAGTCCATTCCCATCCCCGCTGGCGCGGCCGTGGCACCCGCTGGCCGACTGACCCTCCTGAGTGGGGATGTGTGCTGTTCCCTTCAGGCTTCGCTGGCCCGTCCCACCTGGGGGAGGGGGGGGCTGGTGGGGCTGAGATCCCGTACCGTCGGGGCGTTGACCTAAGGAACGAGAAATGAGGAACGAGGCCCCTTTTGCCCACAGGTTACACTTCGATTTCCAGTGGGCAACCTCAGGAAAACCGAAGGCCAACTGCATAACAGTCAAGGAACACCGAGCCCCTCCCCAACGAAAAGGGTTCCTTCTGCAGCGCCCCGACTGTAGCTCAGTGGGGCTGAGGATGGGACAGACGGTGCTGGGACCAGCTCCTGGGAGCGCCTGCCCCAAGTGCCCGCCCGGAACGCCCTTGCGTCAGCGTTGGCCAGTCGCTCTCGTCCTCATCCGCATGCGCGTCTGGGTTGGCCTCCCCGTCTGCGACGGACTGCACCTCATTTTCCTCCACGTCCTTGTCCTCCCTCCCTCGGTCCTTCCCTACCGACCTCCCTCAGCATCATGCTTCGCAACTTCCCCCTCTTCTTCCACCGAATCCTCCCCACATTCAGCGTCATCATCGTCATATTCATAACCGTCATCATTGTCATCATGATCATCCCCACCATCATCACCATCCCCATCATCCTCATCACTCCAACGCACCAAAACTGCGCAATTCAGGTTGATCAGAAATCACACCTGAGCAAAGGAAGAAACCGCCACCTCGAACATCGCCAGGTCGAACCTTCCTTGAGGAAAGGAACCCTGGATGACGAGGGGGCAAAGAGAAAAGAAATGAAATGACAGAGCCGCCTCGAACGTCATCGGGTCGAAGTGCCCCCCTGGAGACGCTGAAACAACCTGGACGACGCGGGGGTGGAAACAATGGAACCTGGGTGTAGTGGAGGGGCCAAAGGGTCGAAACATTCTGCCCCGAGCTCCCAAGCAGCCCCCATTTCCATAACCTCTTCAATTGTTTTAACGATGATGCGGTGGGCCGCTACGGTCCTCGGAACTTGGCAGCTCTAGTCGTGCGCTGCGCTTCACACTTCCTGCATAATATCATCGGGACCTCCGACCGTTCGATCGTGGCTGGCAAAGCGAACGAGGACAATCAGTCCTGCCTGCTGGCTGACAAAGCCCCCGAGAGACGGGCAAGCATCAAAACACTTCGACTTGTTTAAAAGACAGGCCCCAGTCCGATGACAAACCTTGCGCCTCCAAGCCCCGCCCATCCAGACAGGGTCGTAGGGCCTCCGCGGGGTAGGCAAAGCTCTGGCCGCGGCAACTCTTGGGGAGAACCATGCAAATCCTTCAACGGGGCCCAGTGCAGAAGCACCTTAAATATATGTATGGCAACGTGCTCATACAACTTACGGGTCTCAGTGAAGGCCTTCAAGCATCAGCTAAACACATGTCATACGCTTGCGCAGCTATCTTCGCGTGGTGGTCGTTGAGGTGATATCCATGGACGCGCGTGAGATCTGCATCATCTACAGCCAGGGCCTCATCACGGTGGGCCTTGACTTTCACGCAAACGTATGAGGGTAAACCTGCATTCCGCTAATACCCAGCGCGCGACGATGCGTGACGCTTGGTTGCAACACAGCTAGTGGCCCCCAGACAACTAACTGCCTGGCAAGCCGCAGGCAAGACGGCGAAAAAGGAGGTGGCAATTAGAGGGGGGGGTCGCTCTGGCGTCCCGGGAATTTCCCGAACACGACAGCTGCGTGGTGCTCTGCCGCCGACGCGGTCTGCGGCGCCCCTTCTGGGACGGGCCCCGAAGTGTCCGCGGCCAGCGCGGGCCAGCCAACCCCCGCGGCACCTGGAATGGCCCAGTCGATACAACTCCCATCACTTTCGTGTCTATCCGGCCTGCAAAACCAGAAGTGCCTTCAAAGAAGCGCACCCAAAGACAAGAGAAGAAGGGGATCAGGTGGCCCCGCACGGAGGGTCATGGCTCGAATTTCCTCATCCTGGCCTTCTAACCAGCCGCATTCCCGGGCTCGATGTAAAGCCGCGCCAGGCTTTCCACGCATAGGACGCAGCCCGCTGGCTTGAAAACCCCGACGCTGTAAAGCAAGGCCTGCCAAGCACCGGCCCGACAAAAAAAAAAACTGCTCGCGTAATCGCATCCACTTAAGATGGTAAGTTTTGGCGGGCACACGACGCCATCGAAAGCGCGCGCACAGCTGAGCTGCGTGGTGCGCGGGCACGTATTTCGCGCGCGCGCCTGGCCCGCGCGCAGGCGGGCGAGCTGCGCGCGCGGGCCGCCCCCAACCCCTCTGCGCCTCGCGGCGCGCGGCCCCGCGAGAAGGGTCCGCGCGCGCACGGGGCGGCGGTTTGTTTCTCTGCTCGCATGGCGCTGCGCGCTCTGTGCAGCCGCGCCGCGGGGATCCCGTCGAAGCGGATCGCGGCGCGCCTCGGGGTCGCGCGGGTTGAAGGCATTGGCGCTTGCGTCCTGCAGTCATCGGCGCTCGCGCCCCGCCTTCGCGGGCGGCGCGCGCGCTTTCGCCGTTCCTCGAAGGGGAGGCTTTCCACTCAGATTGGCCCCCCCCCGAGTACGTGCTGCGCCGTTTCAAGGAGGGGCGATGCGCAAATTATGTCCCTCGAGCTCCTAGCGATTGCGCTTGACCTTTTCAAAGTTCAGCGCCACGCTCGCGGGCAGGCGCGTGCGTCTCTGGTCTGACAACGTCGGTGTCGAGGCCGCCACGCGGAAAGGCGCCTCCAAGGAGTGGGACTGCACGTCTCTCATCATTTCGCTGTGGCTGCAAGCGGCGCAATTGCGCGCAATAGGCTTGAATCTGGATGGTATCGCAGTCGGCCGTATACGCACAATGAAACGAATTCCGTGACACTGTGGGGTCTGATACCATCCAAACCGTCCGTTTCTAACCCCTCCAGACGGGAGACCCACCCAGACCTCCTCTTCGCCAGGACCCTCCCCAGCCCTCCCAGGCAGCCCGAAGTCAGACCCCCCCAAAAAAGACCCCCCCACCCACACACACACACACACACACACACACACACACACACACGCACACGCACACGCACACGCACACACACAGACACAGACACAGACACAGACACAGACACAGACACAGACACAGACACAGACACAGACACAGACACAGACACAGACACACACACACAGACACAGACACAGACACACACACACACACACTTTACCACAGAATTGCGAATACCCACTTCGCAGGATCCCCGATGGCCTGAGCCCTGCCTGCAGCCAGCTGGCGAATCGAAGGCGCTGGGCCTTGAGAGATCAGTGGGCTCCCCAACACAGAACATCCGCGAGATCATTAACCGCTTTGTGATCGGCCAGCATACGCCCCTGATCGGCCGAGGGATACGTGGCGTGGCCTTCCATGTGTTATAAGCTGCCGCGTCTCCAGATCACCCCAGTCACCGATAGAGCCCAACGGCGCGCCTTAACTCGGCCCACGGCAGTTTGAAAAGAGCGGTAGCACCGCACTGGGCCTTTCTTACAGTCACCATCGGTGAAGAAGGCTGAGTCCCTGTAAAGCTAGCGCGAAGAACAAAAAAGTACCAGGCTCGAGAAAACGTGTACAGCTCGAGAGCATCGATATCCGCTGCAAGGTGGCGCCGTGAAAGAAATCACCAGCGAAGCTGCATGAGCTCGACGCGTGCTCTCGAGGAGTATTCGCAGAACTCCCCATGTGAGCGACGATCAAAAACGGGTCCTACGCGAGACGACACAGCGACCTTACGCGGTGGCCTACGCGAACCTGGGGCGCGGCACGCCACATCTGAAGCGAGGGCGGCCACGTGCGACCTCACGCGGGCAGCCTACGCGCCGATGCCGGTGAAGGCGACCCAGTTCTCTTCCGTCGCTCGCGTGGCCGCGCTGCCGCCAGGCGCGGGCCGCGCGGGCGTGCAGGGCCTCCCAGGCCCCCGTGGCGCGCCGCCGCCGCGAGCCGCGGCACCCTGGGGGGCGGCCCCGCCGGCTGCTGCGAGCCTTGGGGACGTCGGGCGTTGAGAACTGCGGCCTCGCGCAGAGGGTGGTATGGGTCAGGGGGTGGCCAGACCTCCGACACGTCGATTGAGGAATTGGCCGTTCTCGGTGTGCGCGAGGGCGTCGGGGCCGCCGTTTTTGCGGGCCCCTCCAGGCCGTGGCAGGAAGAACACCACGCACTCCGGGCGAGCTGCGCGCGCGGGCCGCCCCCAACCCCTCTGCGCCTCGCGGCGCGCGGCCCCGCGAGAAGGGTCCGCGCGCGCACGGGGCGGCGGTTTGTTTCTCTGCTCGCACGGCGCTGCGCGCTCTGTGCGGCCGCGCCGCGGGGATCCCGTCGAAGCGGATCGCGGCGCGCCTCGGGGTCGCGCGGATCCCCGCAGGCCGCCTCCGCCACCACCGCGGCCCGCGCAGCCCCTGCGCGGCCAGGCCCTGCGCGCCTCGCCGCGGTCCTGCCGCGGAGGCGCAGCGCATGCCAAGGATGCCACTTGCGAGGCGGCACGGGCCGCGCGGGACGCCATTGGCGAGCAGGCCGTCGCGCCAGGTTCGAACCATCCGCATCCTCCGCATCCTCCTCCTGATGCTCTTCCTCCCTCTCCTCCTCCAAGGTCGCTTCCCCCTCATCCGTCCTCCCTCTCCTCCGCGGTGCTCCCACCCTCCCTGCTGTCGCTCCTCTCGCTTTTCTAGCTCATCTCGCTTCTATTGCCCCTCCTCCTCCTCCTCGTCCGCCTCCTCATCTCGTCCTCCTCCTCCTCCTCCTCGTCCCCCTACTCCTCATCCTCCTCGTCCCCCTCCTCCTCCTCCTCCTCCTCCTCCTCCTCCGCCTCCTCCTCCTCCTCCTCCTCCTCTTCCATTCCTTCTCCGTATACGAAACTTTTCCCTGTCACACCCGGAGGCCAGTTTTCAGGGCGGGCCGGGCGTTTCGCCTGAGACTTCCTCACCATTTACGACTCTGAAGCTTAAGCACTGACAACAGTTTCTTAGATGGAGGGCGGGTGGTTTTCAAAATGTAGCTCTCGCCTCAGCGCGACGCACATTCGTTTAACAAGTTTGTAAGAGTTTCACGGGTTGACGGCGGGTCGTTTTCAAAATGCGGCTCTCGCCCCAGCGCGACGCACATTCGTTTTAAAAAGTTTGCAAGAGTTTCACGAATTGAGGGCGGGTCGTTTTCAACATGTGTCTCTCGCCTTGGCGCGGCGCCCATTCGTTTTAGAAATTCACAAGAGCTTCACGGATGGAGGGCAGGTGGTTTTCAAAGTGTGGCTCTCGCCTGAGCGCGGCGCACATTCGTTTTAAAAGTTTGCAGGATTGTCGCGGATTGAGAGCGGCTCGCTTTCAAAATGTGGTTCTCGCCTTAGCGCCGCGCACATTCATTTGAAACATTTGCAAGAGTTTCACGGCTTCCCATCATCAACGTACCAGACATGGCGTTTTGGTACGATTCAGGATTATGCGGGTGCAACAGTTACGTTGGTTCTCTGTGCTGAAGTACTAGGAATGGCGTTCTGGCACGATTCAGGACCGTCAAGAAGCAACAGTCAAGTTGATCCGAAGCGTTGGAATCCAACGAAAATGTTTTGGCATGCTTCAGGGTCCTCGAACTGGTGTTTCCCAACGAGGCAGATCAATGGAAATGAACCGTTGCACGGGTCTATGTAGAGGGAGCTTGGAGGGAGGGTTTACTCCAACATCTTTGATGACTCTTAGGTTTACACTGGTCCTCCTCCTCCTCCTCCTGCTGCCCCCCTCCCCCGGTCAGCGTGTCTTCAGAAATGGGACTGGAGTTGCCTTGGCGCTAGACCCCAACCCCACCCCGACGAAGTCAGCCAGTCAGGGCCAGAAAACGCGATTCGCTTTGGCTCTGGACTTTATGGAGCCACGAACCGTGTGAGGTGCGTGTCAAAATGGGCGTCCGGCGCGCATGTGGACCCTGCCACTTGGGCGTTCGGTGCAGCTCCCTATGAGGCCACGATCCGTGTGAGGGGTGTGCCGACATGGTGCACATGCGGAGAGCACATGCACGATGCTGACGATGGCGACGATAATGAGGCCTTC
>CAUYUJ010015428.1:328093-334604 GCA_963575745.1 Prorocentrum cordatum
AATTGCACCGGCAACCTCGAGCCGCGCGCGCCCATGGCAGCCAGTCGGCCTCCTGCGCGTCGCGCCGGGTGGTCGTGGCGGGGCGCTCCCAAGCGATCGTCCATCTGGCCGCGCAGACGCATCGCTCATGATTCGTTCGCATCATCGCACTCTGTCCTATCCTCCAGCCGCGCCAGCGGGTTGATGGCGCGCCCCTGCAATGGGCTGGACAAGCCCGCCGCGGCGCTGCAGAGCTCGGCGACGGCGTGGAACAGCTCGCGCTCGAGCGGGAGTCAAGAAGCTCGGGGGCGTTGCCTCGCCCCGCAGCGCCTCAAGCGCCGTCGGCCCCCTGTCGTGAGGGTTGGCGCTACAGCGCACGTGCGCATCTCAGCGTGCACCGCAGAATCGTTTATTGAATCGGTCAATTTGGTTCTCGGGCGGCCAATTTAGCTGGAGCCTCCTGGACGCAAATGGGAGGAATTTGGGTGGTGCGGGCGGAGTCGGGAGGACTCGTAGATTCCAGCGGCGTTCCTTTGTCGACAAGGATTCCTTTCCATTGTTTTCCGTGGAATCCACAAACGCTCCATTTTGTCATAAGGATTCCTTCCAACATTCTATGTGCAACAGTGGTGCTGTGTTGCACACTGTTGCTGTGGTGCACAAAGGCGCCGGGGTGTACACGAGTACTGCAATGCACGCAGGCATTGTGGTGTACACCGGTGTTGTGTTGCACACGGCTGATGTGAAGCACGCAAGCGCTATGGTGTACACAAAAGCTGTTGTGCCCGCCGGCACGGTGGCACAAACTGACGCTGTGTTGCACGCGGCTGCTGTGGTGTTAATAGGGGTGTGGTGTACAAAAACGCTGTGGTGCACGCAGGCACTGCGGTGTACACAGGCGTTGTGGTGCAGATCACGTGCATGCTGGTGCTACCCGTCCGCCGCCATTCCTAGGCATTGCCAGACGCCGCCGGCGCGGAACGTAACGTCATCGACCCCCTCCCCCCCCCCCCAGATGATTGCCGCCATCGGCCCTTAATGAAAAGTAGGCTCCAGCCGCATCCGCGCGCGCGACGACGATGAGCGACGAGCGACGAGCGACGAGCGACGAGCGACGAGCGACGAGCGACGACGACGACGACGACGACGACGACGACGACGACGACGACGACGACGACGACGACGACGACGACGACGACGACGACTGCGGACCAGACAACTGTGCGGATTCCTACGCCGACACCTGCGCGGATCCCAATGCGCACGGCGGCAATGCTCGGAGCGCACTGGGGGGGGAGCGTTACGTCATGGGGAGGGGGGGAGCGGGGGCCATGACGCCCGTCATGCCCCAAGCAATAAAGAAAACAGCTAATGTCACCGCCGACGTCCCGGAAAACAGATGCACGAGAAGCGCAACCGCTTGAAATCTGTAGAACGTTCGAGTCCTCCTCCTCCTTCTCCTCCTCCTTCTCCTCCTCCTCCTCCTCCTCCTGCACGGGCCGCTGGACACCTGCAAGGGCGTAATGTTACCCACCTCTCTGACGCCCTGCTCGCTGGAGTCCGAGTCCTGCGGAGAGGCGCACGTATAGGGGGCGTGCTCCGCACCTGTTTGTACATCGTCAGCAACGAGGGTTACTGCTGTGTTTATACTATATCATCCAATGTATGCCACAGCAGTCAGGTGGCACGACAGAGCAGACCGCGCTGAGGGACAGGCAAATCCTGCCTGACCCCACCACGAGGAAGCAGGTCAGTGAAGGGGGGGAGAAAGAGCGCTGCCACGGCGAAGGTGATGGGGACGACGAAGAAAAAGAAAAATACGAAGATGAACGCGATGAAAACGACGAGGGGGAGCAGCAACAGGAGGACGAGGACGAGAAACATCATAAGAAGGACGAGTACGAGATTAAGGAAGAGGAGGAGGAGGAGGAGGAGGAGGAGGAGGAGGAGGAGGAGAGAGGACAGAGAGAGAGAGAGAAGAAAAAAAGAGAGAGGGGCGGCACAACATACGAGGCAGTGGGACACGACACGCCCACGTGTAGGCCAAACATGTGTAGATTTACGTCTAAATATACATATGTATGTGTGTATGTATGTACGTATGTATGTATGTATGTATGTATGTATGTATGTATGTATGTATGCATGCATGCATGTATGTATGTACGTATGTATGTATGGTTGTATGGTTGTATGTATGTATGTATGTATGTATGTATGTATGTATGTATGTATGTATGTATGTATGTATGGATGTATGTATGTATGTATGTATGTATGCATGCATGCATGCATGCATGCATGCATGCATGCATGCATGGATGGATGGATGTATGTATGTATGTATGTATGTATGTATGTATGTATGTATGTATGTATGTATGTATGTATGTATGTATGTATGTATGTATGTATGTATATATGTGCGTATGTATGTATGTATGGATGCATGTATGTATGGATGTATGGATGCATGTATGTATGTATGTATGCATGCATGCATGCATGCATGCATGTATGTGTGTATGTATGTATGTAGGAATGTATGTGTGCATGCATGCATGTATGTATGTATGTGTGTCGGAATGTATGTGTGCATGCATGCGTATCTGCAGATGTATGCGCTTGGAAATACCTGCACAGAGGACGGATATGCATACGGGCAGCCATGCACGCATACATGCATAGAGACACACGCGCACACACTAGGGCAACCAATGCCACGATCCACGGAACACCGATGCGCCCAAAGCTCCGGGCCCGCCCCGCGGAGCCAGGCTGCCCGCGCTCCCGCGGAGACCCGAAGAGGGCCCCCAGAGGGCCCCAAGAGGCCCGAGGTGACCCCCGAGACGCCCAAGACTGGCCGACGACCGCACAGTGAAGGGTGGCACCAGAGACGCTCTTCCAGGAAGCCGCCTCGTACGTCGCCGCCAGCATGGATCAGCAGGCCCGTCGGCATGGCAATGGACGACCAAGACTGGAAAACGACCACACAAGATGGTCGCAAGATTGGGCAGGAGGCTCCCTCGACGGCCCCAGATGGCCCGAAGAGGACCCCCAAGGGGCCACGAAGAGACAACTCACATTGTCCCATGCGGTTTCGCACGATTTCGGGACCCCCGCGGTCTCAGTCCCCCGAGGCTCCAAGACGGCCCAAGAGGCCCCCAAGCTCGCCCAAATATGGCCCGCAAGGCGCCCCAAACGCCCCAAGAGGGACTCAGAAGGGGCCCCGAACGGCCACAACGCAGACCAGTAGGGCCACCAGACCGCCCCAAGAGAACCACGAGACAGCTCAATAAGGCCCCAAAACGACCCAACATGCCCCCCATACGGATTCACAGTGGAGGCCAGCCGGATTCACAGTGGGCCCGCTCGTAACACTAGAGTGGCACAGCGACGCTTAGAGAAGCAGCACATACATACATACCTTCATATACACACTCGTGTCAAATGTATGAATCGGTGTGTGCATATACATACCTGTGTACATCAAAAAACATACATACATGTCTTGCCGATTTCAGAGGCACTGAAAACACGCACATTTACATGTCACCTCTACTTCCGTCGCAATCCGCCAATCTTCGGCCGTTTTGCTGCTGGCAGACCCGCCGCCGTTTAACTTCCGCCGGCCTTCCGCTGGTTGCCGCCGAAGGCGAGGTGAGCCGAAGGCGAAGCTTTTTCAGAAAGGCCCTGTCAGGAACGCCCCACACATGCATACGAAAGGGCGCGCTCTGTGGACGCTTGGGCCGGGGCTGCATGCCCAACTTTGACGTGGAACTTGAATGGATCGTTGGCCGGTGGTACGGTCGGGGGGGTGACCTAAGGAACCCCAAATAAGGAACGAGGCCCCTTTTTTTCCATAAATTAAACTTTGACTTCCCATCGAAAGCCTAAGAAAAACCGGAGGCAAGCTGTGAAACACTTCAGGAACACGGAGCCCCTCCCCAACCAAAAGGGTTCCTTCTTCAGGGCCCCGACTGTATGCCCAACTTTGACGTGGAACTTAAATGGATCATTGGTCGGTGGTACCAGGGGTGATTGAAAGGGTGTTTTCAGGGGTGCTGTTATCTCGGGGATGGACAGACCTCCCTTTAGTAAAACGTGGTTTAGTGAAAACGACCTCGGGCCCAAACCTGGCAGGCGCAAGCCTGGAAAATGACGGCCGCGGCGCCCTCTCGAGAACCGAAAACGGACAATTCACTAATCGACGTGTCAGGGTAGGAGGTCTGTCCACCCCCGATTATCGGCGGCCAGGAGCAACTCCCGAACAAAACGCTTGCGCGCGCGACGTGCGCACTGCCGGGGAGATGGCGTCGTGGGCGCGCGGGGGATCAGTGCGCGCGAGAGACGCAACGCGGGATTCGCCGTACACCCTGCGAAATGCTTAAGAAATCATGGGTTAAGAAATTCATAGTCTCAGAACTTGAATAAAAACCAAACATTTCTATTAAAATCTTAAGATTTACCTTGAAACGTTAAGAATAATCGAGACTCTGGCCGAAAACTTAAGTTTTCTTAAGCATCGCCTAAGGTGTACCAGGCCCCCCCCTTCGAACTGCAAGGGGGAAGAGGAAGGGTTCGAACCGGGGCGGGGGAGCTCTTCTCAAAGGGGGACCCACCCATCAAGGGGGGGGGGTCGAACCAGGCGGGAGGGCCCCCCCTTAATTGTAGGGGGGGGGCTTCGAACCAGGGGGGGTCCCTCTCTCATCGAGGGGGGGTTCGAACAGGCCTCCCCCCCCCCTGCAACCGAAGGCGAGCGCCGTCGCAGGCGCCCGCGCCGTCGGGCAGCGACGACGAAGGTCCGGGCGCCGCCGCCGCCGCCGCCGACGCAGACGACGCAGACGACGACAACGGCGACGACTTCTTCTGCTTTGGGCAGCGGAGGGTATGACAACATTCGTAACCCCTAACCCCAGATAATCAGGTATACCCCCTCCTTCACCCCTGAGTGGTTATTATCCCCGGGTCAGACGGATTTGAGTGTGGAGAGGGGCGGCGAGGCCGAACTTGATTGTCGCGAGGAAGAGTTGCGAATCGAAATTGCTATCTTCTTAGGTAGACTAGCAAAAATCATCAAAAACGCTGAGCATGGCAATGGAGGTCTCACCATTTCAGCTTTCGCGAATCACGAGCGTGTGGCAGGGCTATGGGACTCTGCCGTGCAAGGACGGCACCAAAGGGTGCCGAGCCTGCATGGGCGAATGGCTCGAAGTGGTACGCAAGAGAGGTTTCTTGGCCAGGAGCGCCAGGGACCTCTCCTGCGCAGGCCACCTTCAAGCGAGAGACTCGAGGACACCAAGGACAGATTTGTGCAAGGATCTAGTTGCACGAGCGCCCAGGATCATCATCATCATCATCATCATCATCATCATCATCATCATCATCATCATCAGCAGCAGCAGCAGCAGCATCATCATCATCATCATCATCAGCATCAGCATCAGCATCATCATCATCACCATCACCATCATCATCATCATCATCATCGTCATCATCATCATCATCATCATCATCATCATTTATCCTCCTCCTCATCATCAGCATCAGCATCAGCATCATCATCATCAACATCATCATCATCATCATCATCATCATCATCGTCACCATCAGCAGCAACAACAACATCATCGACAGCATCATCACCATCATCCTCCGCTGGGAGCATCGTTGATTATCCCCCCAGACCCCGAGATTTATTATCCCCAGGGGTTTAATGTCACAGGTAAGCGAATAGATGTTGTTCGCCCGGGTTGCTTTTCACCCGGTTCGTTTCGCCTGGTTCGTTTCGCCCGAATTTGCTTTTGCCCGGCTGGCTTTCGCCCAGGTTGGCTTTCGCCCGGGCTGGCTTTCGCCCGGGTTGGCTTTGGCCCGGCTTGGCTTTCGCCCGGCTTGGCTTTCGCCCGAGTTGGCTTTCGCCCGGGTTGTTTTTCGCCCAGGGTGGCTTTCGCTTGGGCAGGTGTTTCGCCCCGGATGATTTTCGCCTGGGTTCGTTTTCGCCCTCCTCTTCCCCTCCTCCCGCTCATGCCCCTTTATGCTGCTGATGTTCCTTTTCCTCCTCTCCTCCCCTGGCACCTCTTGCCCGCGGCCGAAAGGATGGAGCTTCGTTGCGTTCCCGTAGCAGCACTGGAAGTATACCCCCCCGCCTTCTTCCTAAACGGCCTGACCTACGCATGCACACCGCCTTTGCGCAGCCCCAGGGTCAGTCACTGCTACGTGCCCCCTGGCAAAGCCAGACGCGTGCTCACACGAGCGTGCCCCATGCTTTGTGTCCCGCCCGCCCGACCCGACCCGCCCGTCAGGGTCCGCCCGACCCGACCCGCCCCGTCCGTTAGGGTCCGCCCGCCCGACCCGACCCGCCCATTAGGGTGCACGCATGCTCACTCGGGCGCGCCCCGCACTTTAGTATCCCGACCCGACGCGTTCCGCACTTTAGTGCCCCGCCTGCCCCACCCGATCCGCCCGTTAGGGTTCACGCGTGCTCGCCCCGGCGCGCCCCACACTTTAGTTTCCCGCCTGTCCGACCCGACCC
>CAUYUJ010015429.1:0-68521 GCA_963575745.1 Prorocentrum cordatum
CTTTTTATGTTGGCATGGAAGCTCAAGGGGCCCCTCCGCAGTAACCGATTGAACTTCCGAGTTAACATGGGGGTTGTCGCGTATCGGCCAGGTGGCTCAGCGTACACGTCGCCCACGCGCGCGCTAGCTGTGAACTTTGTAGTTTTTTCCACCGTACAACGGCCACCATGTTGGCATGGAAAATCTAATTGGCCAGTTAACGGTGACTGATTGCATTCCGAGTTAACATGGGCTTGTAGCATGTCGGTCACGTGGCTTAGCGTACAACGCGCCCGCGCGCGCGAGATGTGACTTCTGGACTACCCACATCAGAAAGGGCCGCCATGTTGTGGCCAGGAAACTCAAATGGTCCCTTAGCGGTGACCGATTGGATTTCGAAGTTAGCATGAGTTCGTAGCGTGTCGGTTAGGTGGCTCGATTTACAATGCGCCACCGCGCGCGCGCGCCCGCGACCGCGCGAGCGCGAGTCGTGAATCTTGGGTTACCCACAAAAGAAGGGCCGCCGTGTTGGCCTGTGAACGAAGGTGGCCCTGAGAGGTGACCGATTGCATCTCCAAGTTAACATGTGGTTGGGGCATGTCGACCATGTGGCTGAGCGCGCAACGCGCCCACGCGCGCGCGGGCGCGAGCTGTGAATTCTGTTGTGCCCACAATAGACGGGCCGCTATGTTTGCCTGGAAACTCAAGCGGCCCCTTCAGCGGTGGCCGAATGGATTTCCAAGTTAACATGGGGTTGTAGCACGTCGGCCAAGTGGCTCAGCGTACTACGCGCGCGCGCGGGCGCGAGCTGTGCATTCGGCGCGCGGCGGCCGCGGGCCTTTCTGCGTGGGAAATAAACACAATATGCGAGCGCGGAAATGCAGCCACACGCACTATGGCCATGGGCCACTACGTAGGTAGGCGAACATACGGTTGCAAGGGGCAATGCCGCCGCGCGTTAGGGCGGGATTCCATATTATGCGCGAGGGGAAAGCGCCGAGGCCATGTGGGGCCCGTGTTCAGCGCAGCCCGGTCGCCCCCGGCCTGGGGCCTGGCCCGGCAAGCAGCCCTGCCCACCCTGACTGGTACCCAGCGGGCTGGCTCCTCGCCCACCCAATAGCTCGGCTGGTGACCGGCCGGTAGCCCAGCCAGTAAGTCCGCGAACGCGGCGGGCAACCCTGCCGGTAACTCCACGAACCCGGCCGGTAACCCTGCCGGTAATTCTACGAACCCGGCCGGTGACCCGGCCCGGCCGGCAACCCGGCTGTTAGCCCGGCTGTTAACTGCGCGCCCGGCCGGTAACCCGGCTGTTAGCCCCAGCCCGGCTGGTAGCCCGGCTGGTAACCCGGCTGGTAACCCGGCTGTTAACTCCCAGCCCGGCCGGTAGCCCGGCTGGTAGCCCGGCCCTTAGCTTGACCTTGCAGCACATTCTGTAGCGGAGCTACAGCGCCGCTACAGAACGCCGCAGACGGCCGGCCCTTTGCCTGGCCGGCAGCCCGGCTGTAACTCCGCGCGCCCGGCCGGTAGCCCGGCTGTTAATTCCCGCGCGCCCGGCTGGTAACTCCGCGCACCCGGCCGGTAATTCGGCGAGCCGGTAATTGCGCGAGATCGGGCAGTGGCCCGGATGGAAATTTTGCGCGCGCGGCGGGCCCCGCAGCCGGGAATGTCGCGGGTTAACCGCAGGAGGTCCCCCCCCCCCCGCCCCCCCGATTTCCTTGGGACGAAAACAAGGCCCCGATGCCCCTGGCCCGCCCCCCGTGGATTCTTTTCCCGTGATTAGCCGTTTGGGCGCGTTTGCACCCATGGCCCACTATTGGTCGCCCGCTGGTCACAGCAAGCCGCGGCAGCCGGCGCAGGAAAGCCATGGCGCGCTGATGGCCATGCACTTAACAGTTCGTGGAAAACCATTGGGCGCCGCGCATTTGTTAAGTGTCTGGCCAGAGAACTACATTTCAAATCGGGTTTGCCCTTAGGGTTTTCGCGTTCACACCGACGACAAACGCGCGGGAACCAAAGTGCGCAGCGCGCGCGATTTTGCGCTGCGCACTATGGTCTCCGCTTGTATGGTCATCTGTTGGGACGAGTATTAAATTGCGCATCGTTTGGTTTTCGCGTTCACATCGTTCACAAATTTATGGGACGAAACCGTTGTGCGCACCGAAACGTCGCGCGCGCGACCTTGCGCTGCGCGCTGGCTTTCCCACGCAATTATCAACTGCATGGCCATCTGTTGGGGCCAGAGAAATATTGCTTACATGATGCATTCCCGATTTGGACTTCGAGTTCGCATACAGCGGTGTAAAGCCATAGTGCGCGGCGCACGTCGCGCGCGCGCAACCCTTGCGCTTGCGCCAGATTTGTGGACAACGCATGTTGCTAAATCGTGTAGTTTGTGTTGCCGCATCAAGAGAAACTAAATTTGCTTATAGAGAGGCTGCTTCCCCTATTGAGTCGCTGTGTGTTACGCATGGTTGAACACAATGGTTTTGGCTCCGATAAACCTCGTGCTCAGCGCAAGTGCGGGGGGCGCGCGAACCTTGAGCTGCGCATTTAAATGGTTTTGCCCTCCCCGCTCATTGTCCAACGCGCGCGCGCGACTTTGCGGCGCGCGCTGCGGTTTCCAACGCATTTGCCCATTGTACGGCGAGTCCTTGGGGCCAGAGAATTCAGTTTCACATTTGGTTTCCCCGCGCGCGTGGTGAGTGTTGGATTGCCCCCCGTAAGCAGATCGTTTTGTAAAGCCAAAGACTGAATTTATTTTTGCCCGTGAAGTAGTAAGGGGGCCGACGGGGGCGCGCAGTTCTGCATAGCATTGTGGGCTATACAGAACTCCCTACGCGCGCGCGTGGTGAGTTCTGTAGCGTCCACATACGGAACTACGCGCGCCCCTCGGCCTCCTTACGGCTTCAAAGAAAAGTCAAATGCAATGTTTGGATTTACAGGGCGATCTTCTCATTGTGGACAATGCAGAACTCACCGCGCGCGCGCGCCGCGGCGCGGGTGCGTGTAGGAAGTTCTGGATTGCCCACAATAAGAAGATCGCCTTGTAAATCCAAAAACTGAATTGAACTGTTCTGTGGAGCTTTCTGGAGGCCGACGGAGGCGCGCACAGTGAGCGCCTTGAGTAAGGAACACTTACTTTTCAAAAGGGGCTCGGACGTTCCTTAGGTTTGCATGCGTTCCGCTGCCTCTTTGGCGGCGAGCCCCCCCAGTGTTCCTTGCGATTTCGGACGCGCGGGTTCGTTTTGTGGATCGGGGCGGACGGTCTAAGGAACGGGGCTCCGCGGGCGGGCTCGGTTCCTTGCGCTTGCTCGACGTAATGCGACGGCGGTCGCGTATAAGCCCTGCGCCTCTCCGGGGCCTTCCCGTTCTTTGCGGGGCGCGCGCTGGAGCTTTCGCCCGTTCCGCGCGCCAGGGCGCGGGGCATTGAGGTCAAGTTCCTCGCAAGGGCCCCCCCCCTTTCCTTCGGCCACGCGGTTCGGAGCTCACTGGCTCGACATAATTGAACGGTGGCTGCGTTATGGTCCAGCTCCGTTCTCAGGCCCCCCCGTTCCTTGCGGGGCGCGCGCTGGAGCTGTCGCCCCTGCATGTATCCGCATGCCAAGGTATGGGGCATTGAGGTCCAGTTCCTCGCAAGAGCCCCCCCCGTTCCTTCGGCCACGCGGTTCGGAGCTCACTGGCTCGACATAATTGAACGGTGGTTGCGTTATGGTCCAGCTCCAATCTCGGCCCCCCCCGTTGTCGCCCCTGCATGTATCCGCATGCCGAGGTGGGGGCATTAGTTCCTTATGTCACACCTTAGGTCAAGACCTTCACTGTACGCCTGCGTACTCATTTTGTGCTTTGCATCCGTGGGTTTTCATATTTCTGAAACACGTGGCCGCCCAAGGCCTTTGCACTTGGTCACCCCTGGGGGCGCGAAGATTATTGCGCCTCGCGCGTCGCGGCCCGGGCAGGAGAGCCGCCCTTGTCCAGGGCGACGGCGCAGGGGCGCGAAGTTCACCGCGCGTCGCGCATCGCGGGGCGCGATAATCCTCGCCTATCTACAAACTTGTACACGTAAGGCTCCGCGTGCGCCGTTTGGTTGGTTAAGTCCAGTGTGTTGGTTGGCTGGCGCGCCGGCTGGTAGGCAGGTTGGCTGGTTGAAGAGCCGTTTAAGGAGGCTGACGGAGGCCGGGTCACCCGCGCGCGCGCGTGGGGAGTTCTGCATTGTCTACAATATAAAAATCGTCATGTTATTCCCGAAACCAAATCTGATTTTTTCTGGAGCCCTTTAAGGAGGCCGACGGAGGCCGGGTCACCGGCGCTTGCGCGCGCTGGAGAATTCTGCATTGTCCAGAATATATAAGTCGACATGTTATTCCCGAAACTAAATCTGAATTTTTCTGGAGCCTTTTCAGGAGGCCGACGGAGGCTGGGTCACCGGCGCTCGTGCGCGCGGGATAGTTCTGCATTGTCCAGAATATACAAGTCGACATGTAAAGTGCCGCGTTTGAACATGTTTTTTGTTTTGTTCTGTTCTGGAGCCCTTTGAGGAGGCCGACGGAGGCCGGGTCACCCGCGCGCGCGCGTGGGGAGTTCTGCATTGTCTACAATACAAAAGTCTACATGTTATTCCCGCAACTGAATCTGATTTTTTCTGGAGCCCCTGAAGGAGGCCGACGGAGGCCGGGTCACCGGCGTTCGCGCGCGCTGGAGAGTTCTGCATTGTCCAGAATTTAAAAGTCAACATGTTATTCCCGAAACTAAATCTAAATTTTTCTGGAGCCCTTTAAGGAGGCCGACGGAGGCCGGGTCACCGGCGCTCGCGCGCGCGGGATAATTCAGCATTTTCCAGAATATAGAAGTCGACATATAAGTGCCGCAACTGAAAATGAATTTGTCTGGGGCCTTTTGAGGAGGCCGACGGAGGCCGGGTCACGGCCGTTCTTCGGCCAATGCTCCTCCCGCTTGCGCGGCGGTTAAGTTCGCGCTTCTCCTGGCCGCGCGCTGCTTTGTATAATCAGTACGTTTCTCATGTCCCGCACGTTAAGCTCCAAGCCCAACATGCGCGCGGATATTGCGGGGAAGCCGTCTGGCGCTCCAGAAAGCAACATCGCTTGCGGACCCGCGCGTTTGAGACGATGAAACCTTGCACTACGGGAAAGGGTGGGCGGTGGCGGAAGCTCCAGCGGCATGGGGGCCCTTTCGCGGCGCGGAAGTGCGCGTCGGCATTCGACAATTCTCCTTGTGGCACCCGTGGGGCGCGGAGCCCGTTCGGGTGCGTTTCCGGGCTGGCTGCTGGGCAATATACCGCGATCCGTTTTCTTTGTTTCCATTTACAGATGATAATGTATATATATATAAAGAGAGAGAGAGAGAGAGAGAGAGAGAGAGAGAGAGAGAGAGAGAAAAAAAAAAAAGATGTTTGCGCTGCCGTCAATTATGTTAGCCGCGCCCTGGTCTAGCTTGTACCCGTCGCGACTCAAAAGTTTGGCTCGCTACGTGCACGTGCGTGTGTGTGTGTGTGTGTGTGTGCGCGTGTGTGTGTGTGTGTGTGTGTGTGTGTGTGTGTGCGTGCGTGTGCGCGTGCGTGTTTGCTTCGATTTTGGCGCGCCCGCGCGCGCTTTGGTTACGCAGCGCCGTCTTCAAAGTTGGACGGAAACAAATGGTATTGCGACGTTCTCGAGTGATGTCGCGACAGGTGTGCGCATCGCCGAGCAGCGGACGGTTTTCCCCGTCGCTCGTAGCGTTTGCGCTCGCGCGGTGGACGCGCTCGCACGTTGAAGTTTGCGTCCCCTCGAGGCGCGCGCTGCCCTAGAGAAGCGGCTGCTTTCTCACTCGCGTGCGCCGCGCGCCAAATCCAACATGTGCGCTGTTTGTTTCGGAAACCCTTTGGGCGTTGTACCAATGAGCATCGCCTGGGGTTCCCCGCGTTTGAATCGATGACACATCGCCCCATGGCAAAAAATGCCTGGCAAAAATCAATGCCTCGTGGAATTCTGAATATTGCAAAGCAGCCGATGGCAAAACAGGCCGTGCAAAAATCAGTGCTCAGCGGAATTTTGAAAATTTCAAGGCGCTTCGTCTGTCAAATTCGTTTTTTTGTGTTTTCATTCCGCGGGCCAAGAAGTTAACAGCCATGGCCTGCTAATGGTCGCTGTAGGAGACCCCCTCACTAACACATCGTGTGGCAGATTGCGTAAATCCGAATTGTCTTACCAGCTTGTTTTTTTTTTACATTTGGCGCCACACCCTGTGGCATACTACGCTAGTCCGCATTGTTCGAAGCTTCATTCAGTGTGCACAGATTTCCTTTTATGTGGTGACGACCACACTATTGAGATGTTATCTCGATAAGACAGCGCTATTTGAGTTTTGTCGCATAGCGATCGGACTCGCGCCGCTGTTCGTTTTGAGAATTTATGTCTTTCTTGCCGGTGCGTGTAGCAGCACCCGTTAAATGCCCCGGGGCAGCCGGATAGCATGCCGACAGGGCCGTTTGCCTGTGTTTGTTTTGAGAGCGCTCTGATTAATGAAGTGAGCTGCGATCAATGATCGTCGCTCGACGGCGCCGCGAGCGTCAATCAGGAGGAGTGTGATTCCCGCTCACTCCCTGTGCCTTTCCTGCATCCCCGCTCTATCCCTCACCCCCGCTCGTGCCGCTGCCGTTTTGTTTCGAACTAGGGCCCTTGGCCTTAGAGCTACGCAGATAGATTGAGCAACGCTCTCTTTCGCCTAAAGATCGTCGCGCCGCGCGCGCCATCCATATCACAGAAAACCACCCGCCCTCCATCCTTTCTATGCCCGCTGCAGTCCTTTCGAGACGAATGCGCGCGGCGCCAAGGCGACGACAGCACACGTTCACGAACGGTTGGCACTGCATCCTCGCCAGCATGGCTGCATCCCGAGACGACGGCGCGCGGCGCGAAGGCACGAGCCCCTGCGCTTCGAGGTCGACCGGCCCTCCGCCCCCGTGCTCGTCGGGGCCTCGGGGGCCTCGGGGCCTCCTGGGCGGCGAGGCGCGGCGAGGCGCGGCGAGGGCGGCGAGACTCGCCCCCGCCCAGCCTGCGGACACGTCCAGCGGTGCGACGGGGAGGAACGGGAAGAGGGATCGAGGAGGCGCGCGGCGTCTTCCCGACGGCCGCGTTCCGCGTCCCCCCCTCGCCCCGTCCCCCCAGCAGGATCCGGCACAGGGCGGCAGGAATGGCTGGTGGGGTGGGAGGATGGGGGAGGACACGGGTCGGGAGCATGTCTCGAGGGCTGCAGGCGCGTTGCGAGTGAAGGGCGTGCACCTTCGCACGAGGAGGGAGGCGAGATGGAAGAGGCGAGGAGGAGGGACGAGGGAGGAAAAGTGGGAGGAGGAGGGAGGAGGAGGTAAGGAGGAGGAGGAGGATAGGAGGAAGGAGGAAGAGGATGAGGTAGGAGAGGAGGAGGAGCGCCAGGCCATGGAACCGACGTCAAGGTCCACCTCGCTGGGTGGGGAGGGGCCCGTAGTGCTTTCTTGGCTTCTTTTTTCTCTGCTTTTGTTTTTTTGTTTTGTGTTGCCCCTGACCTCCTAATGCCTGCCAATTCGGGAGAGTGGCACAACAAACCAAGAGGCGTGCGGCGGTCTTCCCGACGACGGCCGCCCTCCCATCCCCGAGCAGGAGCCGCAGGGCGGCGAGGAGTTCGAGGTGCCCTTCAGCAGGCTCCGCTTCGCGGACGGCCCCGGCTCGCCCTCGGGCACAGGCGGCCGCCGCCCTCCGCGCGGCTCGCGGGCGGAGTCAGCGTTATCGGCCTCGCCGTCGGCGTCGCGGCCGCCGTCGGCGTCAGCGTCGGGATCGATGTCGGCCGTTATATGAGAAGGAAGAGGAGCGAATGAGGAGGAGGAGGAGGAGGAGGAGGAGGAGGAGGAGGAGGAGGAGGAGGAGGAGGAGGAGGGGGAGGAGGAGGGGGGGGAGGGGGAGGGGAAGGGGGACGAGGAGGAGGGGAGGGAGGGAGGGAGGGAGGGAGGGAGGGAGGCCAGTCGGGTGGGCGGGCTGGCGGGCGGGAGGTGAGGAAGGAGGGAGGGAGGGAGGGAGGAGTTTGATGAAGAGGGAGGGGGGGGGCAGGAGTTGGACGAGGAGGAGGCGAGTGGAGGAACAGGAGGGGGTGGCAGAAAGGAGAGGGGGGGGAGGAGTGATGAGGGGGAAGTTGAGTGGAGGACGAGGGGATAAGCGACAGGAGGGGGGGGGGTGGGCAAAGGGTGAGGGGCAGGAGGGCGGCAGGAAGGTGAGAGGAGGACGAGGTCGATTGGCTCAGTGAAGTTCCATCATCAGTGTCATGGGTGACCACCTTCATCATCAGAACTCTTCAGGAGGGAATGAGTGGGGGAGAAAAGTGGGAGGAGGAGGAGGATGAGGAGGAGGAGGAGGAGGAGGAAGAGGAGAAGGACGACGAGACTGGAGGAGGAGGACGGGGAGACTCTCGCAAGGCGTCTGGCAGCTGCGTTCGTTCCTATCCCTGCGGTCTGGAGGGCAGTCGGGAAGGCCGCGGCCCAGGGCGGGGCTGCGGGGCGTGCTCCTGGGGCACCTCCGAACGCACGTCGGAGGTGCCGGCTAGGGAGGCTCGCCCCGCCCTTCGACGTCCTCCCTCTGCCCCTCGACGGCCTCCCTCCCCTTCCTCTTCCTCCTCCTCCTCCTCCTCCTCCTCCCCTCCTCCCTCCTCCTCCTCACTCCTCCTCCCTCCTGCTGCTCCTCCTCCTCCCCGTCCTCCTCCTCATTCTCCTCCTGCTGCTGCTGCTCCTTCTCCCTCCTCCTCCCTCCTGCCCCTCCTCCCTCCCTCCCCTCCCCCCTCCCTCCTCCCCTCATCCCTCATCCCCCTCCCCTCTCCCACCTCCCACCTCCCTCCTCCCTCCTCCTCCTCCTTCCTCCTCCTCCTCCTCCTCCTCCTCCTCCTTCTCCCTCCTCATCTTCATCCTTCCCTCCTTCTCCTGCTTCTCTCTTCCTTCTCCTCCTCCTCTCTCCCTCCTCCACCTCCTCCTCCTCCTTCTCCACCTGCTGCTGCTGCTCCTCCTCCTCCTCCTCCTCCTCCTCCTCCTCCTCCTCCTCCCTCTCCTTGCCCACTGGCGCGGCTGCCATTAGTTCCGCGGAGGGGCAGGAGTCCCATGCAGTTGAAGCCCATACCAAGAAGCACGCTGCTTGCCTCCAGGGTGCCCTGGGTTTCTTGGGTTTCGACGGCTCTGCTGCAGTACGCGTGGCGTGCCCACACCAGACAGCAATGGACGCCCTGGGGCCTCGGGGTTGAGCTTCTTGTGGAAGGTTGCCTGTGGTCGAGCTTTGGCTTTGCTGCCCCATCTGCTGTCCTCACTGCGCGGTCCCAGACATCCGTCGACATGTTGTTTTTCAACCCGCGGCCCCAGAGGTCCCGTCCCCCTTCCCCTGGGGCGGTTGTCCGTCCCGGATCCGTAGTTGATGGCCCCCGGGCCCGAGAGAGCGGGCCTCGGAGGCCGCAATCCCGGAAGCACCGCCGGGCTGAACACATCTCGTCCTCGGATCTCGGGGGTGCTGCCGTCTCCTCCCCTGCCTTGCTGCATGCTCGCTGGCGCCCCCCCCCCGCCCCCTGGCGCGCCGCGCCCCCCGGCGGCTCCGGCCGCCGAGCTCCCCCGCCCGAAGCTCGGCGGCGCTCGCCGCCCGGCCCGCCGCGGCTCCGCCCCCAGGGCTGCCCCGCCGTCGGCCGCCCTTGCGGCGGCAGCCGCCGTCGGGCGTGTCGTTCGCCGTGGGGAAGCGATCGCCGTGTGGCACTCCAGATTTCGTAATAAAGGGAGGGGGGTCTCATTTCGGGGGGGGTCTCTTCCAGGCTATCTTGGAGGGCCTGGGGGGTCTGGGGACGATGTTTTGGAGGGTTCTCCCACGGGGGAGGTCTGAAATGGCTTGTCTTGGAGGGTCCAGACCCCCTCCCTTTTATTACGAAATCTGGAGTATTTGTATGATCATGTCTTGCTTATTTTAGATGTTTCGTCCAAAATCTGCGGGCAACACTTCTGTCCATATGCACTGCAGTGTGGAGTTTCGGGCTCCCTTCCCCAGAAACCCGAGGCACACTGTATATGGATAAATTTGCCCACCGTAGAGGCTAGGTTTTTATCCATATCCAGTGCGCCTCGGCCTTGAGGCGCTTCTTCCAACACATTCAAGACGCACTGGATATGGATAGAAGTCTTGCCCTCAAAATCCCCCTGTAGGGGGACACGCCCGACCTAGTCGAAGCTCGAAGAGGCTCTTGGACGTGTCGCGCCGCCTTGGAACAGGCCCTGGAGTGTTCGTAGGGCGTTTTCTGGGGGAGGGGCCGCTTCCTCGAGGATGTGGCGACCCCGCTTACTTCGGAGGTTGATAGGCCTCCTACCCTGGCACGTCGATTAGCGAATTCGCCGTTTTCGGTTCGCGAGAGAGTGTCGCGGCTGTCTTTTTTTGCGGGTCCAGGTCCGTCGGTTTCGGCCCCAGGCCGTTTTCACGAAAGGGAGGTCTGTCCACCTCCGAAGCGGATCCTGAGGGACAAAGATGCTCGTAGGACAGGAAAGGTAAGACAGCAAACAACTGCTGTTCGGTCCTGATGTTTCTCGCCATGCTCGGGGTCTCGGGGCCCCTCCACACGGGCCCCGGGACTGTCAGAGAGTGCCTCGGGACGAAGAGCTGGTCTCGGGGGGGAGGCCCCAGGTTCTGGGACCCGTTTCCCTCGGGACCCGATCTCCGCGGTGTCAAAAACCACCGCCGAAGTCGGCGCGACACGAACTCACCGTAGCGCTGCAAGCTTGGCTCGCATCGGTTCTCGTCTCGTTCTGAATGTTTCATCTGTGCATCCTCTGGCGCGTCACAGTCGTTACCGCCCCCCCCCCGCACCCCCCGGGCAACGGCAACGACAGTAACGAGAATGGGTAGGGTTGGCGGGGGCTTACCCCCCCTCCCCTGGCATCTCTCGGACGTGTGCATTTTTTCTCGGCGAGGACCATCGAGGAGCATCCTTGATCATTTGGCGAAAAACCACGCACGAAACCGAAAAAAACACAGGGAATGGACGTCCGAGCGATGGCGAGCTTACCCCCCCTCCCCCACACGCTGCGATCGCGCGCACATGCTATGGCGATCGCAGCGCACCCTCGCCCTGAGGCGCCCGAGCCAACCCGAGCGTTACCATTACCCTGCCCTCACACCCCTCCCCGGGTAGCGAGCATGCTCCTCCTCCTCCTCCTCCTCCTCCTCCTCCTCCTCCTCCTCCTCCTCCTCCTCCTCCTCCTCCTCCTCCTCCCCCTCGCCTCCTCGTCCTCCTCGTCCTCTTCCTCTTCCTCCTCCTCCGCCTCCTCCTCCTCCTCCTCCTCCTCCTCCTCCTCCTCCTCCTCCTCCTCCTCCTCACAGCACAGCAGAATGAGCCCGAGCAGTTCGTGAGGCAAGCGCGTCGCAGCACTCGTTGCAGCAGACATCACTAGCGACGTGATTATCCAGAATCAGGAGAGGAAAAACACACAGACACAATCCATCGTCGATCCCCAGGAACATATGGAAAAGATGGGAAGTGGTGGGGAAGACAAAAATACAGAAAATATAGGAAAATATAAGGGATCCTGTTATTTGACTGTATTTATGTGTGTGTGTGTCCCAGGGCCTCTTCACAGAAGACGGCCAGAGCCAACGTGCCCTCCTGCTCCTCCCTGCTGCGATGCCGCAATGCCCCTGGCTGCAGACGTCGGCCACGCGCAGAAGGGGGGCACGGGGAGTGCTTCTCGGGAGCGCCGCTGCTCCTGAGTGGGCGCCGGGCCTGTCTGAAGATGCAGGACCGGCGCCCTCTGGGGAAGAGAGGCAGGCTCCTCCTGAGCGGCCGTCCCCTCTCCTCCTCCTCCTCCTCCTCCTCCTCCTCCTCCTCCTCCTCCTCCTCCTCCTCCTCCTCCTCCTCCCTCCTCCTCCTCCTCCTCCTCCTCCTCCTCCTCCTCCTCCTCCTCCCCCGTCCCCCCCCCGTGGTGCGCGCCGCCGCAGACGTTCCTGGAAGCCCGACGTCGCCCTCTGGACGGCGCCCGCAGTGGAAAAAACGCTCTGGCCCCACGGCGCGGGCGTCCGCGCAGGCATGCTGCCAGGCGCAGGGCCCCACGGTGAAAACGCCCTGCTTTCTCGACGCGGTGTCCCGCGCCAGCGGAGTGACTCGTCGTCGTCGTCGTCGTCGTCGTCGTCGTCGTCGTCGTCGTCGTCGTCGTCGTCGTCGTAGTCGTCGTATAACGCCGCTGCGGAAGGCCGCCGAGCCGTCGATCTCTGGCACCCCCCTCGCGCCGTGGAAGGAAGCACGGCGGGGGGGCTCTGGACAATGCCGGGTCGCGGGGGGCCCCCGCCGGACCCCGGGGCCGCCGAGACGGGGCCCGGGATGAAGCACGAGCCCCAGGGAAGTGATCGTGTTCTTCTTCATGTTTTTGCCGATCGGCGTGGACCCTCGCATGATGGGCCTGCTTTCCACCACCACGACCACCGCCACCACCACCAACAGTTGGAGGGGGGAAGGAGGTGGAGGAGGAAGAGGAGGGGGAGGAGGAGGAGCAGGAGGAGGAGGAGGAGGAGGAGGAGGAGGAGGACCCCCTTCCCCTCCAATTTCTGGTGGTGGTGGTGGTGGAAAACAGGCCCATCATCGCACCCCCTCTCCCCACCGCCCCCATGGAGTAGGCCTTGGCTGTGTTTGGCGCCCGTTTTAAGCAGATGTGGTCTCCCCGATGGGACGCGCTGTTGCAAGCAGTCACATATTAAGCAGAGGTCCAGAGCCAGACCCCCCCCCATCCCGCCCCCCTTTCCGCCCAATGTCAAAACGCCAAATATGAAGACGTTCACGAGGGGGTCGGGACGTCAGAGACCCCGATGTGTGCCGGGCCCCCCCCAAACGGTGCGGTGACCACACCGAGTGGTGAGTCGGTGGGGGTTCGGGGTGACCGCGCGGCTTTAGGATTCGGGTCGTTCTACGAGGATGTCTCGGGCGACTGGGGCCTCCTGTGTCACAGAATCTTGCGGTGATTCACCGAGCGGTGAGGTCCTTCGGGGTCTCGAGAGGTCACCGCACGGTGTGTCACCGCGCCGCCTCGGGACCCCCAAGAGTCTGGGGGCACTTTGGCGGACCACTGGATCGATGTGGCCAATGCGCCCATCTGCCAATCGCGCTCTTCCCCACTTGCTTCCCTCCCCCAGTGACTTTGGGGTCGATTCGCCTCGCCCCACTCTGTGCGCCTGGCGCCCGCATGCAGCTCTCGGGCGCCTGCGGAGCGGATCGGCACCGCCTGCCAACCTGCTCTGGTACCACAATGGCTCGAGCAGGGGATCGACTGCAGAATTCACGTACCCCAGAATGGATGTGCTCGTCGAGTGTTCAAAGCAGTATATAGATAGAACGTTCGTAGCTCCTCGGACATGCTACGCACTCGATCTCCTGCGCGAATTGTGGAGGAAAATGTGATGATCATGCTCCTGGATCAGACAGCACTTTTGGCCGCACGCCGCCTGCCTTGGCCATGCGGCTCCACCTGCAGGCTGCGGTCGCGATGGCCCTCGCCGCCCTGGCGGGGTCCACCGACACCTGCCCCGGCGGCGCGGGCGAGGGCGATGAGGCCCAGCTCAGAGGGTGTTGACGCGGCGGGGACGAGAAGACGACGCGAGGATGGGGCCGGCTGGCGGTCTGAGGTGCCCCTGCACGTTCTGCATTAGTTTACGATCCGGGCGAAGGGGTCCGCCCGTTCAGCGGATTTGGCGGCCTCCCATTTGTAAGCTGAGGCACGGTAGGTTCGCGTCGTGTCGACTGGCGGCGATCTCAGCGCGAGCGTTCAAGATTCAACGCCGTTGGGGTCCCAGAATCGGTCGATGTTGAACAGCCTGACATTTCGGAAACGGCCGATCGTTCAAGGTTGATCCCCGCGGTGTCAGGAACCAACGCCGGAGTGGACACGACAAACACTTGCCGTCGGCCAGCTATAACCCGCCCTGGTGTATCCACTGGTATAGCTCCCGTATCCCCTTAGCAGCCCCCGTGCCGCTCCGAGTAGGCCATTTCCACGGGGCCGCGGTGTCCTCCCGAGGCGCCCCGTGGCAGGCCCGGTGGGCCCGGAGGGGGCCCCCAAGGGGGGCCAGGAGCGGCAAGCAAAAGGGTCCCCCCCCCCGCGACGGGCTTTTCTCAACGCGTGCTGGAGGTCCATCGGGGGCGTGCCAGGGAGGGGGAGGACTAGGGGGTGCGTGGGGGGGGGGGCTGTCGTGGCCAGGGCGGTGATATCTCCCCGCGATTCATGGCACTCTCTTTTTCTTCTGCTGCTTCTTGTTCATATTAGTGTTCTCCTTCCTCGGAGTACAATTTGTTTGTGATGAGTATCATGATTCTTGTAGCCTTCTTAAACATATGATTGTACTGTTGTTTGTTCATGTTATGTGTTACTAATGTTCATCATCAGGTTTGCATGTTTGATGATTATTAGTTTCCGCATTCGTACTAGTAGTGCTATTGTTCTTCTTATCCGCATTATTATTACAACTCGTGTCGTTATTACTTTGTGTTCATTATTATTATAAGTATGACTTTTCTCTTTTAACGCGTCCCCTGGTCAGTCGCGGTCCTCGTTCATCTTCTCTGCTCTCTGCCTCGTTGCTCTTGGTCGACCCGCTGCTCGGAGGAGGCGCGCATCTCTTTCCCGAGCCCAGATAACATCGAGCCCCCTGGCCCCTTTTCCCTTGTCCGCGCACACGCCTCCAGCTCTGCATTCGCCTCATTCGCCTTCCCCCCCACATTCCTCCAGGATCCCCTCCTCGGACGCCCCCTCCGCCTCCTCCTCCTCCTCCTCCTCCTCCTCCTCCTCCTCCTCTCTCCACCTCCTCCTCCTCCCTTTTCTCCTCCTCCTCCTCCTCTTCCTCCTCCACTTCCTCCTCCTCCTCCTCCTCCTCGTTCTCGTCCTCCTCCTCCTCCTCCTTCCCCCCCGAGATGCCTTTCGTCTCCCCTTTGGGGCATTGGAGTCGGGCGTGAGGTTACCACTAAAGGGCCCCTTCCCAGGCATTGTCATTGCAGCAGTGTTGCCCGCGTTGGAAAAGGTTGCGTTCGGGGTCGTTGGCCAAAGTTCGAAGAAGAGAAAACGCGATAAACATCCACTTTGGCGCTCCGCGCGGATTTCTTGGATCCGCACTGGGCCCTCCCCCTGGCGGCGCCTCCGGCGCCGCCCCTGGCGCGCCATGTGCGCCAGGGAGGGGGGTCCAGCGCAGATTCAAGAAATCCACGCGGACTGGCAAGAGCTTATTCCCAACCATCATGTGGTGTTAGGTCTTCGTTTTGAAGAGACAGCGCCCCGCGTCTCACTCCTCCTTCCTCCTCCCCTCCTCATCCTCCTCCTGCCTCCTCCCCTCCTCGCTACTGCCCTCCGCGCCAGTCAACCATTTCGGCACAACCTCACATGTTTCGAGGCCCCAGTGGGAGGGTTCGCATGGCACCGCCGCCCCATATCGGCATATCCCGCACACGTTTCGCGGCCCCATAGGGAGCCCCACCGAATGCCTCAGTGGGAGGGTTCGCATTTCACCGCCGCTACGTTTCGGCACACCCTGCACACGCTTGGTGGTTCCATAGGGAGCTCCACCGACTGCCCCAGTGAGAGGGTTCGCATGGCACCGCCGCTCCGTTTCGGTAAACGCCTCACACGTTTCGTGGCCCCAAAGGGAGCTCCACCGAAGGCCCCAGTGGGAGGGTTCGCATGGCACCGCCGCCCCATTTCGGAAGACCCCTCACACGCTTCGTGGCCCCATAGCGAGCCCCGCCTACGGCCCCGGTGGCAAGGTTCGCATGGCACCGTCGCCTCATTTCGGCACACCCCTCACACGCTTCATGGCCCCACAGGAAGCTCCAACGTGGGCCTCAGTGTGAGGGTTCGCGTGGCACCGCCGCTACGTTTCGGCACACCCTGCACACGCTTGGTGGTTCCATAGGGAGCTCCACCGACTGCCCCAGTGAGAGGGTTCGCATGGCACCGCCGCTCCGTTTCCGTAAACGCCTCACACGTTTCGTGGCCCCAAAGGGAGCTCCACCGAAGGCCCCAGTGGGAGGGTTCGCATGGCACCGCCGCCCCATTTCGGAAGACCCCTCACACGCTTCGTGGCCCCATAGCGAGCCCCGCCTACGGCCCCGGTGGCAAGGTTCGCATGGCACCGCCGCTCCGTTTCTGGACAGCCCGTACACTTTTTGTGGCCACCGAAGGCCCCGGTGGCAAGGTTCGCGTGGCACCGTCGCCTCATTTCGGCACACCCCTCACACGTTTCGTGGCTCCATAGGGAGCTCCATCGAAGGCCCCAGTGGGAGGGTTCGCATGGCACCGCCGCTCCCTTTCGGTTCACGCCCCACACGGTCCGTGGCCCCAATGGGAGCTCCACCGAAGGCCCCAGTGGCAGGGTTCGCATGGCGCTGCCCCATGTCGGCACACCCCTCACACGCTTCGTGGCCCCATCGGGTCCTCCACCGAAGGCCTCAGTGGGAGGGTTCGCATGGCACCGCCGCCCTATTTCGGCACACCCTTCGCCCGCATGGCGGCCCCGCCTTATCTCGCCACACTCGTCACACGGTTCGTGGCCATGACGGTATTCACAATTGCATATGGTTGGGTCCTTCGCCAGGATAATAGTTATGCCGTTTTTTAGTCCTCTATCGTTGGCCAAAAGTAGTTCCCGTGAAAAGAGTCTCCGGTAGTCGAAACATTAAATTTCTGTCTAGCCATGACCTTTGAAGGTCGGCGAGGATTTCTTGGATCGGCGCCGGAGGCGCCGCCAGTGCAGGCACAGCGCCGAGCCAAGACGTCCGCGCGGAGCGCCGCAAGTTTATGTGCATGTTATGTTGGTCGTCCTTATGGTGAGAGGGGCGCCCCGAGATGCGACGGCGCGAAACCATGGGACATCGCGAGAGATCCCTGCCCGAGCCCCAGACCCCATCCTTCTTCGGGAGGGGAAACACACACAGACACACGGAATCGCCGATCCCCAGGAAGACATGGGAGAAAATGTGTGGGCAGTGGGGGGAAGGCGAACGCCCAGAATCTGTGGGAACATCGGGGGGATCCTGGGATTTGTGTCTGCGCATGCGCGCGCCCCTCTCGCGGGCCGTGCCGTGCGGGTCCTCCCGCGGCCCGAGGCCGGGCGAGGCACACCCGGCCTCCCGAGGAGACGCCAGGATCTCGGGGTCCGTGGAGTCCCGTTTCGGGGGCAACGACGGGGGGGCAGGGCCCGTTTCGATTCCTCCGATTCGATTCGATTCGATCTGGGATTCCGATTTGAGCTCCGATGTCTTGTTGGAGGCACACTAGCCTGCCGATTTCTGCCGATCCGACTTTTCCCGACTCAGCTGCCGATTTCCGACGATCCGATTCATGTCGATCTCCGATCCGACTTGTCGATCCGATCCTGGGCTCTCCTGGGGGGGATGCAGCCAAGACGCGGAAATAAGGAACAGTTTGGATTCGGAAGGGGCTCGATGTTCCTTACGTCCTTCCGTGGTTGTTCCTCTAGCCCTTCTCGTGCACCCAGGCTTTTTTGAAGCCACAGAGTGGCTTCGTTCCTTATTTAGAGTCTTGGGGGCAACGATGGGGGAGGGTAGGCTTAAGTCGGGCCTGTCCCTCTACAGGAGGAATGTGCAATAGGAGTCCAACAATAGTCTGGGGACGATTTGTTTAGCATTGTTTGACTATTTGGGGGCATTATTTGGCTATGTTTTATTTGTCGTCCAAAATCCCCCTGTAGGGGGACACGCCCGACTTAAGGGTAGGCCTATGCTGTTCCAACCTGCTCTAGACGTGACCACCAGAAAGAATTTCGAGCACCAAGACAGTACCGAAACCAGAGGGCTGTCGCGTGTCGGGCCTTGGGAGGCGATGTTCGTTCAACGCTGTTTCGACACTTTTCTGGGTGCTCGAGATTATTTGTGGGATGTGGCCCTTAAGTGCGATGGGAGCAACATGACATAACGGGGGAATGCATCGACCCCAAATCCCCCATTGATTGCCGATAAGGGGCCCGATAGCCCCAATCTGCCCAGGAAGATGCGGATTCGGAGGCCTATCGCCGATCTGTCGGCGATGTATCGCCGATTCCAGATCGATGCATCCACCCCTATGCCAGTCCCCTCCTATCGTTGCCCCTCACCGTTCGAGGGGCGCCGAGTGCCTCTTTGTTTCCCTTCCGCGCGGGGCTCCGAAAAATGATGTGTCAATGTTGTTTTTGTTTTCTTCTGGTCAGAGGGACGGGTATTTGAGATGCCGACGGGCATGTAAATGGTCAGTGACGGGTACTACAAATGCTTCGCATTTCAGTTTTCGATCGTTCCCCTGGCTTGCTACTCAGTGAATCCAGCATGGGAGCACACGACTAACAAACGGATTATAGTGCTCCCACGGTGGAGGGGGGCGCATTTGCTTTATTGGTCTTCCATTGCGAACATGGTGCGACGCGGAAGCTGGCCACCCTGGCGCCTTTCGAGTTGGGAGTCGCGGATGGATTCATCAGTGCATGAACAGAAGAAAGAGGGACGCACCCAGTTCATGCATCGAGTTACCGCGTGGACGTACCCATGCGCGCTGACGAACCGAGTTGACGCACCGAGTTGATGTGCCGATCGTCGTCGACGTGGCGGGTCTCTCAAGAGTCAAGAGCTGCCACTCCTTACTCCCAAGGTGTCGCCTTTCCTCGTTCCTTCGGCGTCGTGATGCCTCCGTGTCTCTGGAAGCAAACAAAGACGCAATCATCAACTCCTGGAGCTCCGCGCGGATTGCTCGGATCGGCGCCATTGGTCCGTCCTCATAGTCGTGGTGCCTCGGAGGTCTCGCCCCATTCCCCGGGGGTCTGTTCCTCATCCCGAGGCGCTCTCTGACGGCCCCGGGGCTCGGCGAGGGCTCCCAGAGGCCGGCGGTGCAGGAGGAACCTGGCGCGACCCCAACTAGGGGGAATGCCCCTTTGCTGCGCGACACGGGCGCAGTGCTTGGCATTGCCGGGGATGGCCCGAGGCACCCCGAGGAAGCTCCAAGGAGGCTCCGAGGAGCGGGCGACGTGCCCCCCCCCCCCCCCCCCCCGAGGCACCAGTCGTCCTTAACCGAGCAAGAACCCTTCAGGGAAGCCGAGCTGGGGAACAACCTCTCATCGCGATTCCTCCTCCTCCTCCTCCTCCTCTTCCCTCCTCCCTCCTCCCTCCTCCATCCTCCCTCCTCCCTCCTCCCTCCTCCTCCTCCTCTTTCTCTTTCCTCCTCCTCCTCGTTCCTCCTCCCTCCTTCCTCCTCCCTCCTCCCTCCTCCTCCTCCTTCTGCGAGGCCTCGGCCCTGCTCCAGCCCGCCGCCGCCCGCGCGGCGCGGCGGGCGCCCGCGTGGCTGCGGCAGGAGCGGCCTCTCTCGCGCGCGCGGGCGGAGAGGAAACCCCCGGGCGGCGATCCAACAAATCTTTGCGAATACAGATTTCGTCTGCCCCCTCCTCCTCCTCCTCCTCCTCCATCCCTCCTCCTCCTCCTCCTCCTCCTCCTCCTCCTCCTCCCTCCTCCTCCTCTTCCCTCCTCTCCTCCCTCATCTCCTCCTCCTCCTCCTCCTCCTCCTCCTCCTCCTCCTCCTCCTCAGCTGCAGCACCGGTTTTAAAAACAAGCAGAAGTCGTTTTTAGCACCCACAGCCCCACCACATCCTGAGACAGAACGAACATGGCGTTCCTCGGGCCGAAGGCGGCTTAGGGGCAAGCAGGAGCACAGGAAGGGGGGAGGCGAGCACGGCGCAGCCAGGATGGTGCTCAAAATAGTCTACTACAACGCGGAGGGTGCGGACTTCACCCGCCTGGAGGAGATCAGCATGCAGTGCCGGAGCGTGGACGTCGTGGTCGTCACGAGCACGCAGAGGCACACCGACGCAGAGCATGCCATGCAGCAGGCAACGCTGCCGCGTCACAGAGTTATCCAGTTTGGATGGGAACTTTCCAAGTACGGCACCAAGAGTGTTGGCATCGCAGTTTGGCAAGGCCAGTACGTACATGGAGCGCAGCAGGCAGCAGCACCACCGAGGTCACACGGCATCACGGGCAAGGTCGTCAAAGTTAAGTCTGTTGTGCACGGGCAGTCGATATGTTTCCTCCCAGTGTACTTCCCCCCATAGGGCACAAGTCCCCCGATCCTGAAGGAGGCCAGCGCCCGCATCTTGCAGTGGATAGGCAAGCAGATCGAGAAAGACGGTCGTGGCACATTACGGATAATTGCGGGTGATTTCGATTGTGGATTCGGCATGCGAACAGACAGCAGGAGTATGTTACACAAGAGAAGACGAGCACGTCGGCATCACAGAGACGACGCACGAAAGCAACGTTTCAGAGCAGCTGCGCACGTTCGCAGAAGAGCAGCACATGAGTATCGCATCGACATTCTGGCGCACAGGATTAACGTATTTTTTCGAAGAGGTGCTACATCGAATATTGACCACATCATGTGCCCTACTACGTTGATGGGGAGCATACAGAAGTTGAACACGCTAATCAGATACAGCAGTGTGCAACCCTTGAGGACCACGTCTCAGTGCACGTGGAGATGAACGTCGCGACGAAGATATACCAAGTGGCAAACCCGTCACCGCCAGCCAATCGTGACGTGTTGATGGCAGCATTGACGACGGGACTTCGCATAGAACAATACTTCGAGGAAGCATATAAGATACGAGAAGGCGACGCAGCATACCAGACAGCCATGCAGAGCAACAGCGTCCAAGCAAGCAGTTTGGGACCACATCGGCGGAGCTTCGCGAGATGGGCTGAAGGAGGTGTTCCCCCCTGGACCACGGCGGACAGCAGAGTGCGACAGGCAGAGAGAACGGCGCATGGAATTACTTCGGCTCCGAGCACGGTTGCGAGAAGAGGGGAGGGCATCCACGGCAGAGTGCGACGAGATCAATCAGGAGCTCACAGCGCTCACTGGACGCTTGAAGACATTACGGCGACAACAGACAGCACCGAACAGGCGAAGCTTACTCGAGGAGCTCGTCGGCGTCTGGCAGCAGAAGAAGTGGGCACAGACGCACAAGATCAAGAACGCGGGCCAACACATATACACATTCGCAGCCAGACAAGGCACGAATATTGGCGAGCGAAAGACACGTCAACAGCGCGAACCACGCGCAGAAGGGATGAACGCGGAGGTCGTGAATTGGGAGCAGGCAGTGGGGGGCGCGGAGCTGTCGCCGGAAATTCTGGAACGGGACGGGGCCAACGCATTAGCCAGAGCCGACCTGGAAGGACAGATGCGCCACCTCAAGAAAGCGCCGAAAAAGGAAGGCCACACCTCACTGCACATGGAAGCATTGTTACAGCTGCTGTCCCCACAGTATCACAGCCAGGAGGACCCGAACGGAAACGAATGAGAGGTGGATGCCCCGCCAGCTGGGTTCCTGCACAAGTATCAGCTAGTGGCATGAATCAGGCAGGCGCAGATGGTTTCCCTAATTCCTGAGATCACAGATGTTCAGAGCCCCGAATCATCAGGGGTAACTCGGGTCAGGGATAACTCGGGTTCGTTCTTCGGGAATCCAAACCCGAGTTGCCCCGGGCCCGAGTTACCCCGGATAATTTGGGCGCCCAGAGCCCCGAATCATCAGGGGTAACTCGGGTCAGGGATAACTCGGGCACCTTCTTCGGGAATCCAAGCCCGAGTTACCCCGGGCCCGACTTACCCCGGATAACTTGGGCGCCCAAGATGTTCGCGCAGGCAAAGGACAAGGGAGGGCCAGGCATCAAGGGTGAACGACTTCTGCATTGCTTCGGCCTCTGCAGCATGAGTTGGTTTGGACAACTGGCGACACGAATCAAACCGCAGCCCGCGTTCGAATCGTTAGCGCGCGGAGGGGTCCCAGTTCGACGGAGAGAATGGATTTTGCTTGTGCTTCGTTCGGCGACATGGAGGTGTAGAGAGTTGAAACTGAGCCACTCGTTGAGAAACTATGACGGGCCAAATGCATTTGCCAGCGCGGAGTGGGGGGATCTGCGACGGCTACACAGTCAGTAGCAGCATCCGCACACTGTAGAGTTATCAGAACAAGCGATAGACCGACTAGTAGTGCACGCAGAAGTGATTGACGGTTGCATGGACATGAAACCTACAATCGGAACAGCGATGGGACATGCCATGGTTGCAGGAGGTTTTGCATTTGCATACACACCGCAAGCGAGCATATGGAACATGCAGCTAGCAGCACAAGGTCACACATATACTTGGTTGCGTTGCAAGAGCACGCTGAAGGGCGATGACTCGGCGGACGAGGGCGGCCGGGAGGAGGACTTGGGCATCGGGTTGTGAGTAGACGACGCATCGAGAGCACACGCGCATGCATGCGGCGCGTCATCACATGTCATGGAACTGCAGCTTAACCAAGCCACAAGCAAGTTGAGCACGTGCATAGGGGAGACGGCGCGCAAGCTAAACGAAGGCAAAACAAATCACATCACGCGCGTTATCGGGAACGGATCGTTTGCAACAGTTGTTTTTACACATTTTTTCGAAACACAAAACTTTGCGGCGCCCCAATCAGTTGCAGGAGCAATTGCGGGAGAGGCGCGTGCTCCAGGACCCATTCTCGCGTTCGGCGCCGGCCTTCGAGCCGAATTTCGAGGGCGAATTAAAGCGGCAAGTGCTGGGTGGGGATCCTCGGGGAAGCTTTGGCCAGTGCCGACTCCAGCGCGCCTGCGGGAGCTTTTGTTCATTGCCCGCGCGAAGAGTGCGGGGCCGTCGGGGCTGACGGCCTGTCTTGCCACGCAGCTTTGCAGACAAAGCTCGGCGTGGCGCTTATCATATTCCGACAAGTGCTCAGCCGCGGCGCGACAGCGGAGTTTGGGAAAACAGAGGAGCGGGGCACACGTGCAGGTAGTAGGGCAGCACGACATCCCAATCGCCGCGGTCGAGCTGAGGATCCAACGTGCCCGATGGCATCAGAAGATGCACCTGGGCCACAGCAGCACTCACAGGTCTTGGCAGGGATCTTTGGCAGCACGCGCCTCCCTCTCACTCCTCTCCCTCGCTCGCCGCCGAGTGGGGGCGCGGCGTGCCTTCCCAGACCTCGGACGTCATTTTTTCCACGACATCGACCCCCGGAGGTCTCGACTCATTCCCCGGGGCCGGTTTCTCATCCCGAGTCGCGTTTGGACGGCCCCGAGGCCCAGGAAAGGCCCCCAGAGGAGGAGGAGGAGAAGGAGGAGAAAAAATATAAGAAACAACAAAAAGAAAAGAAGAAGGAGGAGGAGGAGGCGAAGGCGGAGGAGGAGGAGGAGGAGGTCCGTAGCCAGTTTGGCTCAAGTCCGGAGCCGTTTTGGCACAGGACCTGACCATACTGGCAAGGGGGAGCAGCGGCCCCCACAGTGCCCCTCGTTTGCCTGGTCAGACGAGGATTTCTGGCGAGTTTTGCGAGCTCCTGTTGGAGCATTCCCTTCGGCATCACGTCCCGATGGTGCCTGCCCCTTTCCCGCATGCGCCCTGGGTCAAGCCGCGGGTTGATGGCGAGGGATGGTCTATTGCGAGAGGTCGCCGTGGCCAGGCCCAAGTCTCGAGCTTCGCCTGCCCATCCTGCGGTTGCAAGAAGAGCAGCGCCAATGCCTCGCATTGCAAGCGCTGTGCTCACCCTCTCCCTCGTCTGCTTCATGGTGATGGGCCACCAGCTGGGGGTCGCTGGGCCACAGATGGCCCCCCTGGCTTCTGGCACAGGAACGGCTTCAGCGGCAAGGGGCCCGTCTTTCAGAACTTCGGGGGCAAAGGGGGAGGCCGTGGGCCCAGTAGCAAAGGCAGAGGCAAGGGCTACTTCGGAGGCGACCAGACGATGTGGGATGTGCTGGCCCGTCAAGGAGATGAGCGTGCTGGCGGAGCAGCAGGAGGCCCTCCTCCTCTACCTGTGGGACCAGTGCCTGCCATCACTGCGTCCGAGGCCAAGGCCTTGGGCGAATCGCTCCAGAAGGCGGGAGATGTTGGAGCGGCTGCCAAGTACCTTGACATGGCGAAGCATCTGGAAGCGGCAGCAAAGCCCGTGGTTGTCTCGGACCACGCGCGTACGCAGCAGGCTCACTCCATGGCGCGCAAGCTGGAGAAGCAAATGGAGCAGCAGCTGGGCCGTGCCACGCGGCATCGGGAACAGCTCGTCGAAGCGGAAGGTTCGCTACGTTCGCTTCGCGTTCATCTCGGCCAGGCGGATTTGGACTACAAGCAGACGCTTGCGGCCCTGCAAGGGCCCCCTCAGCCCACAGGGGAGCGGACCCAGTCGATTTCTTTCAAGCTCGAGGATTTGGTGGCAGGCGATGTGGATTTTGCCAAGATCATCGACTGCAGCCACATGCTGGAGGATCTCACGGCGGACAATGATGTGGACGTGGCCGACCTCGAGCAGTTCCAGAAAAGGAAGGAGGACCTCTCGTCTGGGGTCACCAAGTTGGCCAGGGACCTCTTCGCCCAGGTCGCATCGCATGCCAAGGCTCTTCGTGAACAGCATGAAGCTCATCGACTTCGTGTGGTGGCAAAAAAGCGGAAGACCACGGAGGGCGAGGTTGTCGGAGGTTCTCATGAGGATGCTGCTGCCGCGGCTGGAGCTGGAGCAGGGGCGCCTTCTGAGGGTGCCAAGGCCGCTGCGTCAGCTGCGGGGGCGGCCGAGGCTGGCCAGGCCTCGGCTGCTCTGCAAGAGGACATTCGAGCCAAGGTCGACCAGGCTCTCAAGGACTCTGAGCCCCCTGCTGCGTCTTAGAGGCGGCGGGGGGCAGGAATCTGAGGGCGGGGGCCCAGGTTTGAAACCCTCCTGGGATCTTTTTAATTTTTTAGCCTCGAGAGTGTCTGTGATAGGCTCCAGGTCTCAGGCCTCTGGGGTTCGTCTCTCCAAGCGTTTAAGGTTGTTGTTTGGGTTTTGCAACCTCGGGGGCTCGTTTGACGCCCCGCTCTCCTGTGCTGAAATTCGGGTGCCCCCAGACAGCCCAGGAGCCTCTCGCATTTCCTCTCTGCCTCTGCCTGGTGCGGACGTGAAGCAGTATTGCGTGAAGGCTGGTGAAGCTCTGCGTGAACGTTCTCCAGTCGTACGAGTGCCGCAATCCGATGCCCTTTTTCCTGGTGCCAGCTCCGCCAGGGCCTGGTCCTGCATGAGGCCCGTCCCAGATGACGAACGGCTTCCAGAGACCTCAGCCCCCACGCCAGCTGCCCAGGGTGCTGCCGATGGCTGCATCAGGCTTGACGAGGGTCTTCTCGTGACTACAGTGAACGCCAACTCCTGGGGCACCCTCAAGAACTTTCTTTCCTCGGCCAGTTCGCATGTGGTTATCGCTCAGGAACATCGGCTTAAAGATCCCTGTGCGCTGGACCAGGCTTCGAAGTCGTCCAAGTTTCTGGGATGGAAAACGCTGTGGGCGTCAGGTCTGCTTGGAGAGGGAGGCGGCGTTTCGTCGGGAGTTTGCGTCTGTGTTCGAGATGGCCTTGGGCTTTTCGAAGCTGCTGCGAATTCTGTTCTCGTTCCTGGTCGAGCTATCGCCACCATGATTCACGTTCCTGGTTGTGCCCCGTTTTGTGTCTGCAGCCTCTACCTGGTCCACAGTGAAGGTCTCTCGGATTCCAATAGAGAAACGTTGAGGGTTGTCGGGGAATTTTTAGACTCCGTGGGTTGTGAGTTTATCGTGGGGGCCGATTGGAACATGGATCCCGAGGTCATCGAAGCTTCCGAGTTTGGCAAAAAGCTTAGGGCCAGTACGATTGTTCCTGAAGGTCACACCCACTTCCCCAGCAGGGGCCCTCCTGATCGGTTCGATTTTTTCGTTGTGTCAGAGGCTCTCAGCCTCTGTCTCAAGAGTGTCTATGTTGAAGGTGACTCCAGCATCACTCCACATCGCCCAGTGTCGCTTCGTTTCCACAGCTCCCTGGGCGATCTCAAGGCTCTTGCCTTCCGCCAACCCCCTTCGTTGCCTGTGTTCCCTCCTGTTGGCCCTTCGCCCAAGTCAGGCGACTGGAGTGCTGCGCTTGGTTTGGCCGAAGAAGCGTTTGGGGCGGTCTCGAACGGGGATGGGGAAAAAGCGCGCAGGCTTTTGGGCATTGGATACAAGTTTTGGGCTGATACTGCGGAAAAAGACCTTGCCAATTTCCTGGGGGCCGATCTCAAGGTCTTGGGGGCTAGGGGCAAGCGGCCCCAGGTTTTCTGGAAGTCTGTGCTCCGCCCAGCGGGGCGTGAGAAAGATCCAGGTTTACGGTCTATCTCCTGGCTGTGTAATCAGCTTCGTGCAGTTAGGTGCTATCTCTCGGATTCGGTCTTGCAGGAGGCTGGACGACAGGTGCTCAACTCGATCCTCCAGCCTCCGTCGGCCGTGGCGGTGCAGGAGAGCTCTGAGTTCCACTCGCTCTTCAAGGCCAGTGCGGCCCTAGCTAGATGCGCCTTTTCTCCTGTGCTGGATCCTGAGCTCGGCTCTGATCTTGACGACCTGATCGATCAGGTAGCTCAAGCCGTCGCCGCTGCTAAGGTCACCGCTGCGAATGCCTCGCGGCTAGAGTGGCAAGAGTGGGTGCGTACGGGCATTGATGCTGGTGGTCGCAACGCTCAGAGGGCCATCAAAGACCCTGAACCCTGGAAACCCTCCACCACCTTATCCAGATGTGGTACCATAGTTTGCGACCCGGCGTCTTTACTGCAGGCCGAAGGCGACAAGTTTGCGTCTATTTGGGGCACTGGCAAAGGCATTGGTGTGGGCCATGACCTTTTGCCCCATGGGCGCATTTTAGAGCCTGCCGAGCTCCGTGTTTTTTCCAAAAAGTATCGCTCCTCCTCGGCGGTGAGCGTTGATGGATTCCACTGTCGGCATTTTAGCCTTCTCCCCGATGAGGCTTTGCATGCCCTGGCCCTGTGGTTTGCTGTTTGGGAAGCCACTGGCGAGTTGCCCAAGCAGCTCTCGTGGGTGCTGATGGCCATGTTGGCCAAGCCGGCGGGTGGGTTCAGACCCATTGGGGTCTTCCCGAGCCTGTACCGCCTTTGGGGCCGCGCCCGTCGTCAGGAGGCTCTTCAGTGGGAGCTCACCTACCCCAGAAAGTACTGGGCTGCTGGGGCCAACAGGGGAGCGGGGGATGTTGTTTGGAGGCAGGCTTTCAGGGCTGAAGCGGGCACTCGCAAGAGAGAAGTGTCGGCTTCCATTTTCTGGGATCTCAGGAAGTACTATGAGCACATTAATCTGAGGTACCTTTGGCAGCAGTGCGTGCACTTTTATTTCCCGTTGCCTCTGGCGAGACTGGCCATCAGGGCGTATTCGTGTGCTCGCTTTCTGGCCCTCGGGGGCATCATCCAGGGCCCTTAGTTCGTTTCCAAAGGTCTGGTGGCGGGTTGTTCTTTTGCGACCAGCCTCATTCGCGTTTTTGCCATGCAGGCTTTCGATGAGGCCCTCGTTTCGATTCCCAAGGGCCCAGGAGCTATGACCGACTTCGACGCCTACGTCGATGACCTTAGTCTCAGCTGCACGGGACCTGCTAAGGTTGTAGTTGCCAGCCTCACGGCGGGAGCCAAGGCGCTCCACCGAGCCATCACGGCGACGCTCGAGTGCAAGCTGGCCATGGACAAAGCGGGAATGATCAGCAACTCCCCCGATGTTTCCAGAAAGCTCACTGAGGCCCTGGGGCCTCTTGTTGGACCAGCCTGCTCTCGGGTTACCAATCTGGGTTCCGATTTCACTGCGGGCAGACCTGTTCGCTCCAAAGGGCGCTCGGCCAAATTGAAATCTAGAGCTGCGGCTGCGCTGAGGAAGACTAAAAAGCTGAAGGGCCTCCAGCAGGTCCTGGGCCGCAAGTGCTTGAAGGTCTTCGCGGCGGGACCCATGGCGGGAGCCGTGTACGGCTCTGACTTGTTTGGGATTTCGGACAGGGAGCTTCTTAATCTCAGAAGGATGGCCATGTCGACGGTTAAACCCAGAGCCCAGGGCAGGTCCCTCAGTGTCTTGTGTCTTCTCTCGGATGACCCTACTTGGAGGGGCTGTTGCGCGCCTGTCATCCGCTGGGCCAAGGAGGTCTGGACCCTGCACACTCATGGGTTTCCCTGGACGTTGAGCTGGGCCGAACTCAGGGACGGCTGGAGCGCTGCCTTTGCGTCGGATGACCACTCGTGGTCCAAAGTGGCTGGGCCGATGTCTGCCCTGCGCATGACCTTGTACAGGCTGGGCTGGACCATGCCCAATTTTTGCACCTTTGTTGACGACTTTGGCCGCGAAATCTCATTGACCCTGTCGTCCCCTAAGCTTGTCAAGCTTTACTGTAAGGAAGCTCATCTTCGGGGTCTTGAAAGGGAGTCGGGGGATAAATATGGTTGTGGTGTCAGGCTTTGCTGGGACGTGGTCAAACAGCTGATGTCTTCCAGGAAGGTTTCTAGCAAAACCAAAGGTTGGATCCGAGCTCAGGCCACGAGAGCTTGCTGGACGGCAAGCGATGTGGCAGCTGCAGGGTATGACTTTTCTGACAAGTGCGCGCTGCGCGGCAAGGACCGCGACACCCTCTTCCACAGGCTCTTCGTGTGCCCGTCTGTGCAGTCTGTGAGGAAAGCGGTGCTTGACAAAAAGTATTCAGAATGAAGCGTTGGAGCTAGGTGCAGATCATGTCGACATGTGTCTGTACTTGCATGGTGCCTTCAAACATCCTGGAGACTATGCCCCACCGCCACTCACTGAAGGAGGTACTAGCCTGGAATGGTTCGTCGATGTTCTTCCTGACCCTGGGGACCTTGCTGCTGCTCCCTCTATTCCTCCCTCCGCGGGGCTCTGGGGGCACCTCTTTATGGATGGCTCGTGCCGTCGTCATGTAGTGCGTGAACTCTCTAGGGCTGGCTGGGCTGTTGTCATGGTTTCATGTTCGGGTGAGCGCCTCGGGGTTTTGAAAGGTCCTCTGTGGGCCCCGTGGCCTCAGACGCCCCAGGGTGCCGAGTTTGGGGCCCTGGCCTGGGCCGCTGTGCAAACCGAAGGCCCTGCCCTGTGTTATTCTGATTGTGCTAATGTGGTTCATTTACTGAATCTAGGAGCTGCCGACGGCGTCAGCGCCAGGCGGCAGTACGCGGGCCAGATCATTCAAGCTAGGCACTATTTCGGCACCAACCTAGTCTCCTTAGATAAGGTTGAGGCCCACAAAGATGCTGACGAGGAAGGGCTTTCCTCGCACGAGAGATTCGTGCGAAGAGGGAACTTCTTCGCCGACGTCTACGCGAAGGAGGGTGCAAAGCAACACCCTTCCATGCCCCCAATGGAGCAGGAAGCCCTCGATCATCAGATTCTAGTATCAAGGGCGATCTTGCTTGCGGGAGCGGAGCTCTTGCCACTTTGGCCGAAGTTGGAGTTTCGAGGTCTGTTGCGCGGCCCTCCGCTGCTCGACTCGAAGGCCCCCCTTTTAGAGCTCGTCCACGACTGGTCCCAACAAGGTTCCTCCTGGCGGTGTCGTGTGTGCCTGCGCGGTTCCCGTGCGAAGGCCAAGCCGCTGGGAGGAACGTGCCCTGGGCAATCCCGTTTGGACCAGGGTCTGTTGGAGAGACTAGGCCATCGAGTCATTGCCTTCCCTTGCAGTGACAATGGCCACCTGTACTTGTGCATGTCGTGCAAGTTTTATTCTAGCGGTGAAAAGGTCCTGGGTTTGTCCCGCAAGTGCGGGCCCCCCACGGAGACAGGTTTCAGAAACTTGAGACGGCTCCGTAAAGGACTGTACCCCGATAAGAGGGGTGTCTCGGTCGATATCGACGAATTCATCCCGCTTTTATAATTACAGGTAATTTGTTTGCCCTCAGTGCGCCTCTGGCTGTTGGAGCAAGCTGTCACTTTCAGAGGCATGAATGTTGCATTCAAAAAAGAGGAGGAGGAGGAGGAGGAGGAGGAGGAGGGGGAGGGGGAGGAGGAGGCGTAGGGTGCGTTCCTGGATGGCCGCGGCAGGACCCCATGGGCGCGTGCCAGCCGAGCAGGGCGTGCGCCACCGGGCAGGAGTCGGACGGGTGCCCGAGGCCGGACGGCCGGCCCGGACGGCCGGCCCTGTGCACGGGCGGGTGCCAATGGGGGGTGGCCGAAAGTCGGGGGCGGCAAAGAGGGGGGTGATGACTAGGGGTGGGCGGGGGCCATGATAGTTCCCCACATTTCATGGCGCCTCTTCTTATTTCATTACGTCCCTGGTCCCCCCGGTGGGCCGCGCACATGCCGCCGGTCATGATTTGCACCCCCCCGTCTTGGACACCCCCCTCTTGGCCGCTCCCGACCAATGGGGGGTGGCCTGAAGGAGGGGGTGAATGACCCTGATCTTCCAGGAGGGGCCAAAATGTAGCACCAGGACCTCGACATCTCATCTCCTGTCGAGGTCTGAGGCAGTCCAGATCTGTGTCTATAGGTCTGGAGGGCTATGTTCTAGCACTCTGGAAGGTCAGGGGAGAGGGCCCTAAAGGAGCCCTTCGGGGCCTCGTTTGGGCACCCGCTGGCTCCAGGAGGGGCCTTGGATGGTTAAAAGCTTAGGGCCATTCGGGGCTCCGAGGGGCTGCCGAAGGCATCCTGGCCAGGGAGCCCCAGTCCTCCTCCTCCTCCTCCTCGTCCTCCTCCTCCTCCTCCTCGTCCTCATCCTCCTCCTCCGCGTCCTCCTCCTCCTCGTCCTCCTCCTCCTCCTCCTCCTCCTCCTCCTCCTCCTCCTCCTCCTCCTCCTCCTACCCCTCGTCCTGCTCCTGCTCCTGCTCCTGCTCCTGCTCCTCCTCCGCCTCCTCCTCCTCATCCCCCCCCTCCCCCCCCTTCTCCTGCTCCTGCTCCCCTGGGGGCCCTCACCAGGCCCCGGGATCGTCAAAAGACGACTCAGGCTGAGAAGCGGGTCCTCGGGAAGGGGTCCAGACCTCTGGGGGTCGACGCTGCGAAAAAAAACACGACGTCGGGGGTCTGGGACCTTGGCGTTGCATTTTTTTGTTCGCAGCTGCCGTTCTCGCTCCACTCCGGGCGCCCGGGGACCCGCACAGATCGTTCCGGCTCGAGACATGTCCCAGAAAGATAGGTTCTGCGGCTCCATGCGCGGATCAGTTTCTCAGAGCCCCGAGTCATCAGGGGTAATTCGGGTCAGGGCTAACTCGGGTTCGTTTTTCGGGAATCCGAACCCGAGTTACCCCGGACCCGAGTTACCCCGGATAACTCGGGCGTCCAGAGCCCCAAATCATCAGAGGCATTTCGGGTCAGGGCTAATTCGGGTTCGTTTTTTCGGGAATCCAAACCCGAGTTACCCATGACCCGAGTTACCCCGGATAGCTCGGGCGCCCAAGTTCCAGTCTTTGGGAAGCGTCGGATCTCAGGGAGGTGGCCTCTGATTCGGCGGTGGCCTTCTGAGGAGCCCTCCGGGCCTCGTCGGGAGCCTCCTTGGAGACCTCCGGGCCCCTTCTGGGGAAGGCCCCACAGCCCTCCAAGAGGCGCGCCGCCGTCTCCGAGCCCCCCCCCCCCCTCGAGCCACCCCCCTTGTGCGCGCGGCCAAAAAACATCATGACGGGAGGTCTTTCCAGGGGTCCGTACAACGCCACGGGACCGTCAGAAACAATGCGGGCTGGCAAACCCGGGTCCAGGGGAACGGGTCCAGACCTCTCGGGGTCGACGTCAAAAGGAAATCATGATGTCGGAGGTCTAGGATGACGAGGCGTCCTGATCTGCGTACAAAAACGCCTACCAACGGATGTCCTGAGAGCCTTTGGTGCAGTGCAGGGTATGTTCTTAGAACCTGTCTGGTCAGGGCAGTTCTGTTCTGATCCATCGTTTTTTTTTTTCATTGTGAATGCCAGGACGGCCGGTCCTTGCCCAAAGAGCAGCTGCCGTCGCCTCTTCAGGGGCAGCGCTCGGCATGTTCTATGTTGCCTTCGCGGCCTGGGTCGTTTCCGTCCGCCCTGCCTCGTCGGATGCCTCCCGGGGGTGGCGGGGCCGTCCCGAGCGGCCGCCGGAGGCCCCGGGCTCCGGAAGCCAGGCATTCCGGAAGGTCAGGGGCAACGTCGAGGAGTGTGTCCACCCGGGGGGCGCCCAAACACGGCCAAGGAAGGCTCCTCGAGTGGGGGCGCGAACTGAAAGCTCGCGCCCTCCACCAAGGGGTGCCTTCGGCTCGCGAGCGCCCGAGAGCGTCCAAGAGGCTCCCCCAAAGGCCGCCAAGAAGCCCCAAGCGGCTCCAAGAAGGCCGCCTGCCCAACAGTGGCTGCTGCTGGTTTTTGGGGTACCTGTTGTTGTTGGGCATTGTGTTCACTTTTTCCGTACCCGTCTCGGGCGTCCAAAAGGGAGGGACTCGTCGACGCACAAACGCCCACGCGTTACCGGCCTGGAACATATCCTTATCCCTATGCTGGGCACCTCCGCATCACGATGCCAATCTTTGGGATCCCCTTATTTTTTTTAGGGCGGATCCCTGAAATTGTCATCGCCTTTTGGCGTGTCAATCTTAGGGATAGGGATACGTTCGAGGCTGGTTGGTCCAGGTCCGTCGGTTTCTGTCCCAGGCCGTTTTCGCTGAGGGGAGGTGTACCAAAGGGAGGTTTGCCCACCGCCGATCCTAACCGAAGTCACGACGGGCGGCGTCTCGCCACTTTCGACCTCCACGGGCGCCCTCTTCCGTGCCTTGGCGGCCACCCCGGGAGGAGCCACCGGTCTCCGGGAACGGGTCCAGACTTCTCGGGGCCGACGTCAGTCATCGGCGGCGAGCGGGGGGGGGGAAGTGAGAAGGAGAAGGCCCTCTCAGAAGGCGGCGGGACTTCGCAGAGGCCCTCGCGCCTTCTGAGAAGTTTTTCTGTCTTCGGGGAAGGCTTCGAAAACTTCTCAGAAGGCCTGGGGACCTCCGAGCCTTCTGAGAAGGCCCGCACCTTCGCACTCCCCCCCCCTCACCCGCCGCCGAGGTCCACGATCATGACGTCGGAGGTCTGGGGAGCTGGGGCCCCCCTCCTTGAGCCGAGCGTCCCCCTCGGGAGCAGCGGCGTTCGCCGCCTCCCCGGGGGGGAGGGGGCCCAGGCGGGGGCGGCCCTCGGTCTCGGTGCTCGGTGCGATCGAAGGGGAAGCGCGGGGACGAGAAGCGGGCAGCAGTTCTTGCCCAGTCTGACCCAGATTCGCCGTCGGAGACGGCGCGGCCGCGGTCGGGCTGGGACACCACGCTTTGTTGGTCGTCCCCATGTTTTTCCCGCACCCATTTCGGGCGTGCCGGGGTGCTGGTGTCCGAGACCAGGAGCTATAGTTGCATGTGTCCACCGCCCGGGGAGCCAATGCCCTGGGACCTCCGGGCGCGGCGGGTAACTATGATCAGAAGATACAGCTTTGGGACCCCGTGGGCCCGCGATGTTCCACATCAGATGCCTTCTGTCAGGCGGTCGCAAACATGGATCAAGGGGGCATGGATTCGCGACGGGTCCCGCTTCCAGGGGAAATCGCGGATTTCCACCGCCGAGCGAGGCGGCACCGGCCACCTTTTGGGGAGGGCAGCTCCCCCGATACATGGATTTGGCGACCGCGTGCCAAATCCATGGATCGATTGCTAATCCATGTTTGCGCGCCCCCGATTCTGAGGGCCCTGGGACATCGGCTCCCCAGGCGGTGGGTGCGCAGGTCTACGACAGACTGCGAGCCCTTCCCTGCGGATCCAGACACCCATGGTTACTGGGATCCACCTGGCTGCGGACATCTCTCGTAGTCTGAACCCCAGCCAGCGTTTCAGAATCTGCCTTTGGGGGGTACCTAGACCCCCTCAGGTCACGAACAAAATCAAGATGGGCGGCGTTTCGCCATTTTCGGACTCGGGGGGTCGGGACCGTCAACGAAACCACTTGAATTGGTCCAGGCCTCTCGTGGTCGACGTCAGGAACAAATCATGACGTCGAAGGTTTGGGTAGTGTTCACATGTGGTTGCCGAGCATAGACTCTGGACTTGTATGGTTGCGCGATGTCTGGAGTGTTGCCGCTGGGTCATCGTGCTGGGTTCATCGTGGCTCACCGCGGAGGCTTCCGCCGATATGTGCCGTGCCAGTGCCAGCGTCGTTGTAATGAGGGCCTCTTGCAAGGCGTGGCAGCTGCCAGGCGGGCACTGGCTGGTGCGTCTGCCCAGCAAGCACGTGCTGGGACGAGGCGTCCGACGAGTGCAAGTGCGAGACGCCGAACCCCAGCGTGTCGTGCGTGGCGCCGGGGGCCACGTGCCCGAGCTCCGCGAGCTGCAACCCGCTGTCGGGCAACTGCGAGTGCCCCTGGAGCACGTGCTGGGACGACGCCGGCCGGAAGCTCGGAAGCGGTCCCGATCTGTGGGCTCCAGCGCCTGGGAGGCCGATCTTCCTGGACCTCGGGGGGCGGCGGATGTGGAAGCATCTGGCCCCCAGGGGTCCCTGATACATCCAGGTCTGCGGAGGGGGAGGAGGAGGAGGAGGAGGAGGAGGAGGAGGAGGAGGAAGAGGAGAAGGAGGAGCCCTCTTCGTCGAAGAAGCGCAAAACATGCACTGCGGTGTGTGGGCCAGCGGCGGCTCCCGTTTCCAGGCGAGATCGACGCGCTCGGAGTGTTCCCCCGTCCTCGTCCTCCTCTTCCTCCTCCTCCTCCTCCTGATCCTCCTCCTCCTCCTCCTCCTCCTCCTCCTCCCCCTCCTCCTCCTCCACCTCCTTCCTCCTCCTCCTCCTCCTCCTCTTCCTCCTCCTCCCACTCCTCCCACTCCTCCTCCTCCTTGTCCTCGTCCACCTCCTCCTTTTCCTGCTCCTCCGCCTCCTCCTCCTCCTCCGAAAGCAGGCCAGACTTAGGCCTGGGCGGTTTGGGTGTTTTACGGAAGAATCAAGGCGCCGACAAAATTGCACGCGAACGGTGGCAGCCTGCCCCTGCTGCACATGGGGGGGGGGGTTCTTGGAGAAGCAAGGCGCCAACAAAACTGCGCGCGAGCGGTCGCAGCCTGCGCCTTCTGCACATGGGCGGTCTGCGCGCTCTGATTTAACGACTCTGTGCATGCAGGCTCTTTCCCTGCGAACAGACTGGCCGCTTTCATGGAGCAAGTCGTTGCCTGACCTCCGCATGCGCCACACCCAAGCCCACACGTACGTGCGGCAACGCTCCCAGTCTGAAGTGTGGATGCTGTCTGGGATGCCGTCGCGCATCTTAGGCCAGAGGCCATCGACGCACCGCGTGTTTTTTTTTTCCAAAGGAACGGTGTCAGTGCGCCCGTTCGGGCGCACGACGCGCACGCGGTCGACGCTGGCCCCAATTTTCTGCACCGTGAGAAACGATGCCGTGAGATAGCTCCAGATGCGTATAATGCGGCTTGACACGGTCAGCATTGAAACGGGGCGGGTTTTTGCTTTCGTCGCTGTAAGCAGCGCGGCTTTTCGGTGCTACGGACTGGTAGGCGCCCGCGCCGTCCGATTAAAAACGTGAAATTGCCCGCCCGCGTCGTCGCCCGCCCCGAAGCGCTCGCCTGCTGCGCCATCGGGCAGGGGCGCCGCTGCCGCCGCTGGCGCGGCCCTGGCGCTGGCTGCGCCGTGGTCGGAGCCAGAGATGCCGACGGCCGATGACACCGCGCGAGCGGGCCCGTCGCCGAACAGGGGGGCAACGCGCAACGTGGCCGCAGTGCACGCGCTCTCGCAGTTCATCAGGTTTTGCGTGTAGCCGATGGACCCTTGTATCTTCTCTGCGAAATCCTTTGGAATAGGTCGAAGCGCGGGCGATGCGTCATCGCGGACTTCGCCGCTGAAAATGCCAGGGCGCGCGGGGTCGGGCCACGCCGCAGACTCGGCGCCGGCCCCCAGATCGGAATGGCACGCGCGCCAGTGCACGCCGATGTCTGTTGACCGCGACTATGTGGACCCTGCTGAGAATGGCGTTTCAATCTTCCGGGTTGTCCGCGGCTCTGATGGACGGGTGGGTGATTTTCCTGAGGTGGTCCAGGCTGTACTTGCCCGTGGTGGGAGCAGCCAGCGCCGCCTGCGCAGCGCCCCTGTCGCAACGGTTGGCGCGAGCCTGCCTGGGCGACCCCTGTTCGAAGGAGCGCCCGCCCCACCGTGCCTGCAACAGGGCATCCTCTTCCTTGGGATTGGGAAGAGCCTTCAGGACATCTGCGAGAACCTTCTGGAGGACACCGCCGTCGAATGCCCCGGGCAAGACGTCTGTCGTCGGCTCCGCGCTGCAGAAGTCCATGCGTTTTGCCGTCAGGAACGCCGCATCGTCGCCGCTGAAGGTTGGGGGCAGAATTCGCGAACGCAATCGTCTTGGAGCCGTTGCTCTTGCCGACCCTGGATTTGCCGCGCCAAAGCAATCCGCGCTTGCCGACGCTGCCGAGCATGTTCTTGAGGACGCTGTTCAAGAAAAAACCCAGCAAAGTCCTCCAGCGCCAGGGTCCAACGCGTGATCGACTTCGCGTTCGCCCTCCCCTTTTGGTGATTCCTTAACGCCGCCCCTACCTTTGCGGCGGACCATGCGGCCGCGAATCTTCGACCCCACTGCGTTCGCCAAAGTGTCCGCCCACTCCATGAACCGGTTCCTGTTTGTTGTTAGAGCGCGGGCCATGCTTGCAGATGAACTTGAATCCTGCGCTCCGCTCCTCCTGCTCCAAAGGCTGCTTCTTCTCGTGTAGATGCTTCAACGTATATCTGATTTGAAACCCCATCAAGCTTCTCCAGCATGTGTTGGAAAGCTGCGGCGCCATGTCTGAAGTTCTTCCCGTAGTCGATATTATGCGCCTCGCCGCTCGCAAAGGCCAAAATGGTCGCGGCGTCCACCCTGTTCTTCTCGAAGATGACCACCTTCAAGATGCGGACCTGCGTGCAACTGTCGTTTTCGGGAGTATGGCGCGCGATGAACAACTGCACAGTATAGGGGTCGACTGGTTCGAGATTGTAAGCAAGGGGCGTCTGCAAATCTTTGAAGCGGCCCTGACAACACAACTTGTGCACCTGTGCAACATCGAAGGTGCCCTTGTGGTTCAGGATCGCGTCCGCAAGCGCAACGAGCTTCGTGGTGCTACCGCGCGAAATTGGCACTAGGGGACGGTCGAGAATCTTCAGGTCGACCTTGATGGACCGTCCGTTCTTCTTCACAGCCTTGCTCGGGTGGCATGCGAGCTCGTTGCCGCTCACCGTGAGAGACGCCTCCTCAAAGGTGAGCTTGGCATCGCCCGCCGCGTCTGAGGCGACTTGCCATGGTTTGCAGGAAGAGCACAGGGGCGCAGGCGATGGCGTGTATCAGTAGACGAGCCACACACGAGCTGCGGTATAGAGGCATCGGCTGCGGCAGAACACCAAAATGCGACCGGCATCGTTATCCGCTACCTTCCTCTTGAGCCGAAACGTTTGAATCGGGGCTGGACAGAACCCCCAATAGTGACACGTCGATTAGTGAATTGTCCGTTTTCGGTTCTCGAGAGGGCGCCGTGGCCGTCAGTTTCCAGGCTTTCGCCCGCCAGATTTGGGCCCGAGGTCGTTTTCACTAAACCACGTTTTGCTAAAGGGGGTTCTGTCCATCCCCGATTGAACACTAAGAAAACTCGCGGAACAAAAAACTATGGGTTCTGGCAAGTTCTCTTGGACCTTCTCAACAGTTCTGGCGACATCAAAGTTTTTGGGGGGCTCGCAGGTTCTCTGAGAGTTCAAGCGTTTCGGCTCGAAGGGCTGCAAGAAACCAAAATTCCCAGGCCTATATTGCCTCCTCCTCCTCCTCCTCCTCCTCCTCCTGTGACCTGCGGATCCCCAATCCATGCGAGCGCGTGCCCGACCCTGGCGCCCCAGGGCAGCGGCTCCCCATGCGGTGGATACGCAGACCCCGGTCACCATGATTTGTTCATGACGGTGACCCCGGGACGGGTTTGTCGTCCCGAATCGTTTTAAGACGGTCCCGAGGCCCGGCGAGGGCCTCCAGAGGCCCAGAATAGAGAAACGAAAACCCGTCGTGATTTTTCACGACGCGAGGGGCGTGGGGATATGGACGAACCCCTGCCTCGCGCCGGTTGCTTGCAGGATCCACCAGGGTTCGCGGCGCGCTACGGGCGCGGACCGTGCCGGCCGACCCTGGGCCGGAGTCGGGCCAGGGGGCCGCTTCGGGTCGGGGGAAATCCTCCTCCTCCTCCTCCTCCTCCTCCTCCTCCTTCTCCTCTTCCACCTCCTCCTCCTCCTCCTCCTCCTCCTCCTTCTCCTCTTCCGCCTCCTCCTCCTCCTCCTCTCCTCCTCCTCCTCCTCCTCCTCCTCCTCCTCCTCTCCTCCTCTCCTCCTCCCCTCCTCCTCGTCATCCTCCTCCTCCTCCTCCCCCTCCTCCCCCTCCTCCTTCTCCTCCACCTCCTCCTCCTCCTTTTCTTCGCTCTCGACTCGGGTCGGGGTCGGGCCAGGTGGCCGGCTCGGGTCGGCCCGGTCGGCCAGGTCGGGGGACTGGCTAGGGCCGCGGGACCCCAGACATGTTCGGGTCGGGACAGGCTCTGGCTCTGGCGTCGCGAAGACATCTCGACCGGAGTTTTTGGGCCGTCCTCGGTCCTCCAGGGCCCTCTCTGGAGCGCGGGGCCGTCAAGAGACGACCCGGGAAGAACCACGACCCCCTGGGGGCCCCATGTTGGAAGAGTCTGGGCACCGGATAGTCTGGCTGTTCCCTCCCCCTTCCTTATTCTTGTGTATGAGAGTTTGACAGCGATACACGCTGCGTCTGCGTGGCAGCCCAGCGCACGTATGACGCGCAATTGTGCTTCTTATAGAGCATGCCATTCTTCCACTCTCCCCCCGCCCTTCGGCGGCGCGGACCAGGGGGTGGTGCGAGGGGGGGGGGGGCGTCTGAGAAGCGGCGCGCTTCTTGGACGGCAGCGGCCTTCTTGGAAGGACCTGGAGGCTCTTGAGAAGGCTCCTCAGAAGCCCGGAAGGGCTTCCGAGAAGGCCCCTCCCCTCCCCTCCCCTCTGTCCTGAGGAGGAGGAGGAGGAAGAGGAGGAGGAAGAGGAGGAGGAAGAGGAGGAAGAGGAGGACGAAGAGGAGGAGGAGGAGGAGGAGGAGGAGGAGGAGGAGGCTCCCCCTGCCCTCTTAGAGGAGAAGGCCGCCCCCCTCGCGCAGCCCCCCCCTTTGCGCCCCCCCCGGTCCCTGCCCCTCCCCCGGCCTCTTCCCTGGCGCGAGCGGGCCGCTCCAGGGCGCGCTCCGGAGCAGCTCGCAGGGCGGACCTCCTCCTCCTCCTCCTCCTCCTCCACCTCCTCCTCCTCGTCCTCCTCGTATGACCAGTGCCAAGAAGTCGCGGGATCTTGTCGACGCCGATCTTGGCCGTGGTCCGTGCCGGCCGTCGCGGATCCGCGGAGATGATCCCAAGACAGCCCAAGAGGCCTCTAAGAGACGCCCAATGAAGCTCCAAGACGGCCCAGGAACACCCCAAGAGGGCCCCAAGTCGGCCCAGAGAGGCCCCAGAAACGGCTTCCAACGTCGTCAGACGGACCAGGGGTCCACCAAGACGTCCAGGAAGGCCCGAAGAGGCCAAAATCATTGAGCTGACTCGAGGCGGACGGTGTCCAAAATCGGCACGACGTTGCTACGTTCAGTCTTGGTCATGGCGTCGTGCGACATGAGACATCCCTCGGAGCTTCCAAAGGAAGCTCTCGGAGTTGTCGGCGCCCGAGTCTGTTCGCATCTGGCCGGAGATCCCGACACAGTGCAGGGTGTTTCATGGAGCATTCGGGGTGAACTCACGGATTGGGGACTCTGGTTGTTCTCCGATGCTGTCTCGGCTGATTGAGGCCTCCAAGCTCCCGAAACCGTGCGGCGACGACTGCGCGGTGAAGCGTTTTTGCGGGATCTCGAGGTCGCCGCACGGGATGCCACCGCACCGGTTTTGGGGCCCCCGGCCGCGTGTTGGAGCCCGACTCGTCGATCCGCTCTGCTTCCGGCGTTGGCTCTCCCCTCCCCCTCCTCCTCTTCCTCCTCTTCCTCCTCCTCCTCCTCCTCCTCCTCCTCCTCCTCCTCCTCCTCCTCCTCCTCCTCCCCCTCGACTCTTCAGGGCGTCGTGGCCCGGGTGCTCTCTGGTCCCCAAGTGCATGTGGGGCCCTCTGCTCGCCGCGGGACGCTCCGTGTTGACGGCCTCGGGGCCCAGGGATTCCACCCGGATGCCGAGGTCGGGGGCATGCAGTCCAGGCCTTGAGATGAGGACCGCTTGAGCAGGAATGGGAGGAAACTAAGAAGGGATGAGCAGGAGGATGATGAGGAGGAGCAGGGGGAGGAGGAAGAGGAGGAGGAGGAGGAGGAGCAGTAGGAGCAGTAGGAGGGGCGGAAGAAGGAGGAGGAGGGGGGAGGAGGAGGAGGAGGAGGAGGAGGAGGAGGAGGAGGAGGGAGGAGGAGGAGGATGAGGATCAGGATCAGGATCAGGAGGAGGAGGAGGAGGAGGAGGAGGAGGAGGAGGAGAACGGGGCAGTCTGCGCCGACAGCGGCGCGCAGGCTGCCTGCGTAAGGCCGCGCGCGAGCGCCCTCGTCTCCCCTGGGGAGCAGGAGGGCCTCGGGTTCCTTGGGGGGCATTCCTCACACCATGGTCGCGGAACCTGTTTGCTCAGGAGGGGGAAGCAACACAGACACAATTCATCGTTGATCCCCCAGAAAATATGGGAAACATGGGAGTTGGGCGGGAAGACGAAAAACACAGAAAATATGGAACCATATGGGGCATATGTTTATTTGCGTGTATTCATTCGTGTGTCCCAGGGTCCCTTCATTTGCGGCCGAGGCCAGGAAGGCCCCTTCGCTCCTCACTCGGCGTTCCCCTGCGGCAGCACGTGCAACCTTTCCCTGCTTCCGAGGTCAGACGTGCAAGGCGCTCCCTGGCATCCCGACGCCGGCGACGACGCCGCCACCTTGCGACAGCAACAGCGATTTCGCGCAGCGCTGCGGCATGGACGGGTATCGTCAGGAGGGGAAGAAGTACCCAGACACAAGTCATCGTCGACTCCCAGGGGAGTACGGGAAAAGGGGGGAAGACAAAACACCAGAGAATAGGGGAAGAGATCGGGAATCCTGGGGTCTGCATATTTTTGTTTGTGTCTCCCTGGGCCCCTTCGAAATCCCTGGCCTGCTGCCCTCGCGCTGCTGCCCCGGGGCCCCCCCTTTTTGCCCTCCCCTCCACCCGTCCCCCCTCTCCACTCGTCGAGCGGGGGCAGGAGCCGAGGGGTGGCTAACCCCCTCCTCCCCCTCCTCCTCCTCCTCCTCCTCCTCCTCCTCCTCCTCCTCCTCCTCCTCCTCCTCCTGCTCCTCCAACTCCTGGCCAGTACGCGTGCGGCTGGTCCTTGTCAGGTCAGAACTCCTCCTCCTCCCCCTCCTCCTCCTCCCCCTCCTCTTCCTCCCCCTCCTCCTCCTCCCCCTCCTCCTCTCAGGAGACAGCGACCGAAGCAGGCCGTCGAGCCCCCGAGCCTCGAGCCCTCGATCTCCTCGAGCTGCCCCTCCCCCCCCCCCCCCCCTTTCGCGGGGGGAGCCGTGCCCCGGTGCTCCTGCGGCGGTGGCTCCCCGCGCACGCGGCCCAGCCAGGTTTATTCGGGGGTGCACAGAACCCCCAACAGTGACACGTCGATTAGTGAATTGTCCTTTTCCGGTTCTCGAGAGGGCGCCGTGGCCGTTATTTTCCAGGCTTGCGCCCGCCAGGTTTGGGCCTCAGGTCGTTTTCACTAAAGCACGTTTTACTAAAGGGGGGTCTGTCCATCCCCGGTTTATGACGTTCCAACCTACTGTAGCCCTGACCACCAGAGAGAATCTCGAGCACCAAGAAGGTACCGAAACTCGAGGCTTTGACACGTGTCGGGCCCTCGCAAACGCTCGTCCGACACCGTGTCCGACACTGTGTCGACACCGCTCGTCCAAGTGCTCGAGATTAGTTCTGGGACATGGTCCGTAAGTAAGATGGGAACAACAACATAACAGCCAGGTACGCCTCCTGCCCGGCCGGCTACACCTGCAACTCGGAGCTCGGGCATGCCGGGCGAACGCCAGGGGCACTGGTGCAGGGCTCGTTGTGCTTCCTCTGGTTCGGCTCGATGCGCTTCCGCTTCGACTGGGGATGCCGTTTCGAATTTCGACTTGTCCATGGAGGCCCGCTCGCGTGCCGAGTTCCGCCGCTTCGACTCTTCCCGACCCGGCTGCCGATCTCCGCCGACCCAGCCCATGTCGATCAACGAGCCAGCTCATCGATTCGATTCTGGCCTGGCCTGCCGTTGGAGGGAGGGGGATCGCCTAATGGAGGATGACGATTAATAAATGACCGGGGGTCGTGTTGACGCGGCGGCGCCCGGGGTGACGATTAGAAAAAACCGGCCGCGGGCTGGAAAACGATTTTTTCAATCGTTCTCTTCCAGTCAGAATACTGTGCAGAAATAGCAGAAAATTGTTGACGCTTCGCGTATCCCCACCAGCCCATCCAGAAACGATGCTCAGGGGAGTTGAGGTGATCAGGGAAGTCGGGGAGCATGCAGAATAACAAAGGGCGGGGGAAGCTGTCACAGACCCCGAGAGGGGGAGGATGGAAGAGGAGTCGTCGTCGTCGTCGTCGTCGTCGTCGGAGGAGGAGGAGGAGGAGGAGGGGGAAGAGGAGGAGGAGGAGGAGGAGGAGGAGGACGGAGAAGGAGGAAGAATCGGAGGAGGAGGAGGAGGAGGGGAAGGAGCTTCTTGGGGGTCTTTTGAGGGCCTCTTGGAGGGCTTTTTGGGCGCCTTGGGGCATCTTGGGCGCCTCTTGGGACCCTCTTGAGGCGCTCTGGGGAGCCTTCGGGGCGCTTTTGGGGCCATCTTGGAGGGAGTCGATCAAACAAGAGGGGGGGTTTAATTAGCGTCCCCCCTCGGAAGCCCCTAAAATCGCCTCTTGGACCCCTCTTGGAACGCTCTTGGAGTGCTCTTGGGCGCTCTTGGGGCCGTCTTGGGGCTCTTTTGGGGCTCTCTTGGGGCCCTCTTGGGCCATCTTGGAGCCATCTCCAGGCCTCGGATAGCCATCGGAAGCGAAAAGGCGAGAAAGCAAAAATCATTGATTTTCCTTAGGTTTTGGGACGATTTTGGCCTCTTCGGGGCCTCCTTGGGGAGCTGTTTGGCCACTTGGAGTTATCTTGGGGCCGTCTTTGGGCTTCTTGGAACCATCTTAGGAGCCATCGTGAGCGATCTTGCGCTATCTTGAGCCATCTTGGAGCTCATCTTGGGTTCTCTGAGGCGCTCTTGGAGCCGTCTTGGGCCATCTTGGACGCTCTAACTACCCGCGGCCCCCCCCGTCCAGGTCCAGGGGAGGGGGTAGGGGGAGGGGTAAACCCCTCCCCAAGGGGGAAGAGGGAGGGGTGGAAGAGGATCTGCTCTAGACCACCTACGCCCAGAGGGCTGGTGGGATTTGTTTGAATCGTTCTCTCCCATTTTTTTATGAATCGTCATCCCGCATTACAGGCCTCCCGATCTGTCGGGTCTGAGCAGATCGGGTGGGAGGGCCTCAGGAGAGGAGAAGTAACCACCGACACAGAGCTGCCCCTCCCTCGCTGTCGCCGTGTTGGGGCTTCCCGGGTCCAGGGGCCAGCGGCATCGGTACTCTGCAGGGCTTGACCTGGACGGTGTGTGTTTGGCGATCCGTGGGCCGTCTTCGCTTCGGCGTCGTGTTGCGGTGAAGGCGGGCTCGAGACACAAGCGAGGGAGAACGAAGACAAAAGACCGAACAGCACCGTTTAGGTTCGGCCTTGGTTCCCGCAGGATCGCTCCGCATCGCCGATGCATGGAGGAGGCGGCTCGATGTGGAGCCAGGGCTTCTCCACGCCGAGGGTGTCGATGCATCGCCGATGTCGACGATGCATCGGCGATGCACGGGCGATGCGGGGCGATGCGCCGACCCCATCCCATCGGACCCCATCGAGGAGGAGGAGGAGGAGGAGGAGGAGGAGGAGGAGGAGGAGGAGGAGGAGGAGAGAGGAGGGAGCAGGAGGAGGAGGACGAGGAGGAGGAGGGGGAGGAGCAGGAGGAGGAGGAGGAGGAGAGGAGGAGGAGGAGGAGGAGGAGGTGGGGGAGGAGGAGGAGGAGGAGGAGGAGGAGGAGGAGGAGGAGGAGGAGGAGGAGGAGGAGGAGGAAGAGCAGGAGTAGGAGGAGGCCTCCAGACAGGCCAGGGGGGATTCGAGGCCTGAGGCTTTCGGGCGTGGTCGTCGGGGCCCGTCGGCTCTCCGGTCTCCGGCTGCTCTCCGGCAGCTGCCTTGCCGAGAGCGCTCCGGGGTTGCCTTGGCATCGCTCGGACGTGTGCATTTTTCCTTCGGCGAGGACCATCGAGGAGCATCCTTGATCATTTGGCGAAAAAGCCACGCACGAAACCAAAAAAACACAGGGAATGGACGTCCGAGCGATGGGGAGGTGCTCGGATCGTCCCGGACGGCCGCCAGAGGCCCCGAGCTATTGCCCGAAAGCCAGGGAACGGAGGTCTGGAGTAACGTTAACCAGTCACCCATTGATGACCGATTGGGGCCCGATTGCCCGCCCCGCCCAAAAACGCGGGGTTTTGCCATCGGGTCCCTCATGCCGATCTGCCAGAGATTCACCGGGCGCGTTCCACTATTCGCAAAGTGCCTACTCGCAAACGTCCGAAAAACACATGACTGCTTCGATGTAATGTATCGTAGATCCCCCTCGTCGGATCCAGGCCATTTGCGAGTAGTTACTATGCGAGAAGTGGAGCGCGCTCGTCTAGAGATGTATCACCGATGCCAGCTCCATGCTCCCCCTCCCAGGCAGGTCCTCCCCTGGCGTGCCCCCTCGAAGGGGGGGGGAAGGGAAAGCAGGGGTGCTTTTGTGTCCATCCTGGTATTCCCTCGATGTCGACCCCTGGGGCCCGGCCCGTTCACGGGCCCCAACGTCACCAAAAACATATCCAGTCTTGACTTGCTCCTCCTCCTCCTCCTCCTCCTCCTCCTCCTCCTCCTCCTCCTCCTCCTCCTCCTCCTCCTCTTGGGGAAGTGGTCTGGCTTTTTGTTGTGGGCCAGACCTGGAACCGAACATACCGGGCATCGGGGACGGCAAGGGTTGCGACATTTGCTGCGCGCATCTGGTTGCGGCACCGCCGCCGGGGGCGTTCCTCGCCCCCGAGGCGCGCCTCACGCGCGCCGAGTCGCTAAGGCCCCCCAGACATCTGACGATGTGATATCTCATTCGTAGCGCGGCGCCAGATGGCAGGAGCGCGAGAAGGATGCACATGTCACTACACGAGTCCTCGTCGGTTTGGAGAGGGTGCGTTGCGCGAGCGGTCGCACAGCGAGGTGTTGCTGTACGGGGTTAGTACGTCTTCTGTGGGCTCCCTAAGGTGTTTTGACCCCTTCCCTGGGGCAAGTTTTCTTGGCGCCCCGGATCAAAAGTTGGGGCTCCGTGGGGGTTGATAGATAATGGACCCCCGAGGCCGAACTCGAGGGGGAACGCTCCGATTGAGGAAGATTGTGCCTTTAGCATCTCGCATCGAAGGGTCGTTACCCGGGCCAACCTCCCTTTCCCTCACGGAGAAACAGTAACGATCGTACGAAGGGTGGCCAGATATTGGTGTTACGCGCGCGTACACTGGCGTACGAAGGGTACGATCGTACGAAGGGTACGATCGTAACGATCGTACGACCCTCGCCACAGGTTGGTGCTCGCGCGCGCGTACGCTGGCGATGGCAGCGCGCCCCTCGCCTCGACGTGCCCCACCCTGCCCACGCGCTGCTGGTGCCCGAGACCCCAACGCCTTCCCCCGCCTCTCCCGTGCCACGACCGCTGCCCGGAGATAGCACAAAAGAAAGCATCTCCCGCCCGGCCGCCGTCGCCGTCGTCGTTTTCGTCGTCGTCGTCGTCGTCGTCGTGGTCGTCGTCGTCGTCGTCGTCGTCGTCATCGAGGTCGTGGTCGTGGTCGTCGTGGTCGTGGTCGTCGTCGTCGTGGTCGTGGTCGTCGTCGTCGTCGTCGTGGTCGTGGTCGTCGTCGTGGTCGTGGTCGTCGTGGTCGTCGTCGTCGTGGTCGTCGTCGTCCCGCCCGGCCCGAGGAGTCCCACTGGTGCGTCTGCGCGTAGCGGCATACGCCACGCGCGCGCTTGGCGCCCGCGGCGCTCCCCCCCCCACGCCTCGGCTCTCTGTGCCCCCCACGTGGGGTCGGCGCAGACGGGGGTCGGCGGAGCGCTCCGCATCGCCGAGGCGGGTCGACGGGAAGCCCGATCCTGTGAAAGCCGACGTCGCCCTATAGCCCTATAGCCCTATAGCCCTATAGCCCTATAGCCGACGTCGCCGATGCGTCGCCGATGTCAAGGATACATCGCCGCTGCATCGCCGGTGCATCGCCGGTGCATCGCCGGTGCGTCGCCGATGCATCGCCGATGCGATGCGGCGATGCGGCGCGCCCCTCCGACCCCATCTGGGTGGACCCCTCTTGGGAGGCCTCCATCGGCGGGGCGCGCCGCCGCCGCGGCCCGTCGCCGCTCGCGGCCGCGGCGGCCGAGGCGCCGCCCGGCGCCGCTCGCGGGCGCGCAGGCGCCGCCCGAGCGCGCGCGCGCGAGGCCCCGCGGCGAGCCGCGGAAGCCTTGGCGGCCTGCGGCCGGCCGCGGGCCGTCTCGGCGGCGGCCCTCGGCAGGAGCCGCGCCGCCGCCGCGGCAGAGCGGCCGCAGCCGCGGGAGAGCGCGGCGGGGAGCACCGCCGCGGCCTCGCCCGCCGAGAGCGCGCGGCGGGTTCGCCGCGGTGCTCCCCGCGGAAGGCGCGGAGGCCTCGCGCGGAGGGGCGCCCCCGAGTGGCAAAGCGCCCGGCGCCCCCGCGGCATCTGCGGGGAGAGCGAGAAGAGGAGGAGGAGGAGGAGGGGAGGAGGAGGGGGAGGAGGGGGAGGAGGAGGAGGGGGGAGGAGGAGGGGGAGGGGGAGGAGGAGGACGAGGAGGAGGAAGAGGAAGAGACAAGGACAAGGAAAAGGAAACGTATATTCGAGATGAGGAAGAGGAGGAGGAACAGGAAAAGGATATTCGACATGAGGAGGAGGAGGAGGAGAAGGAGGAGGAGGAGGAGGAGGAGGGGGGGGAGGAGGAGGAGGAGGAGGAGGAGGAGGAGGAGGAGGAGGAGGAGGAGGAGGAGGAGGAGGAGGGAGGAGGAGGAGGAGGAGGAGGAGGAGGAGGAAAGGGACAAGGGAAAGGAAACGGATATTCGAGATGAGGAGGAGGAGGAGGAGGAGGAGGAGGAGGAGGAGGAAAGGGACAAGGGAAAGGAAACGGATATTCGAGATGAGGAGGAGGAGGAGGAGGAGGACGAGGATCAGAAAAAGGATATTCGACTTGAGGATGAGTAGGAAGAGGAGGAGGAGGAGGAGGAGAAGGAGGAGGAGGAGGAGGAGGAGGAGGAGGAGAGCCGCGATCGCCCGATCCCGCTGCCGAGGCCGCGGCCAGCGCGGCCGTGCCCTCACAGGCCCATCAGGCCCGCGATAATCAGAACACGTACCTGGACATCTTACGCCGACATCTAGGTCGGCCGCATCTACGGCTACGACCTCATGGGACCTGACGTCCCGCAACCCCCGCTGGCACAAACGGCTGCGCCGACATCGTGCTGACGCCCGTGTACAACTTCGGCTTCACGAAGCACGATCGCTACTTCAAGAATACCACAGCGCCCAACAGCCATCACGACATCCACAACAAGCTCCAACCATGGCGACATTATTGAGGGCAACCGCCAGTGGATCGGGATCGGCGCAACCACCGTGGAGATCAGGATCGGGCCGCCCACGGTCCAGAGCTACAACACCGAAGCCCACCTCACATGCCTCGGGGCAGGAGTCGAGCGTTGGAAGAACCGCAACTGGATCGACCAGGGGGGGCGACGACCACCCAGACAAGTCCTGGAGCCAACACTTCAACGGGAAGGGCAGTGTGAAGAACGGCGAGGGGGAGGAACGACCACCAGGACACCGCCACCAACAGCCAGAAAGGCAAGGGCAATACCAGCAAGAGAACAGGGCAAAACCCAACGCGAGCGCCCCTTCGGGACGCCCGCTGCCGCCGAGCTCCGGCCCCAGCGGGGCCCGACGTGCCGCTGCAGTCGGCCCCGTCTCCTGGTCCAGGCTTCGCGCGCCTCGCTCTGGCGCCCTGCGCCGCGTCCCGGGGCGGGCGTCGCGCGGCGCTTCGCTCGCCTGGAGATCGCGTTGCGCGCCTCCTGGCCCTCTCGACCCGGCCATGGCGGCAGGGGGGCCGTGGCATTCGGCCCCGAGGGAGCGACCGAGCAGAGGGTGGGCAGGAGCGCGATTTGTGGAATGTGCGGCCTCACGCGGTCCCGATCCCTTCCCCTTTGGGGGCCATGTTCCGCCCCAGATCAACCCTCGAGCCATGAGATTACTCGACGCGGAGATGCCCGCATGTGCATGTCACATCTCCTGTCACGTCTTGCTGAGGAATTCTGTCTGTGAACACCTGGGTGTGACAGCCAATCCGCGCAGACGACAGGGCCGACAACGACAACGACAGCAACCATTTCAATGGCGCCCTCCTTCTTGTGGACATTTCTCAGAAGAGACGAGGGAAGCACAAGCGCAAGCGCGATGGGGGAATTCCTCTTGCCGTTCTCACTACGGCAACTCAGGCAAGCGCGCTTGGCATTGCTACGCGCGCTCTCTGGCGCGCTACAGTGGAGACCCATGCCAAGAAACACCCTGATTGCCTCCAGGATGCCCTGGGTTTCTTGGGTTTCGATGGTTTTGCAAAGCAAAGGAAAGCGTGACGTTCCCGCACCATTAATCCATTGACGTCCTGGGGTCTCAGGGTTGGGTTTCTTGTGGAAGGTTTCTTGCGGACTGGCCTCCACTGTACTCGCGACGCCTGCTGGCACTTGGAGTGCCCAAGTGAGGCGCCAGCTGTATCGTGGCAGCCACCTGCGCGCCAGCCTCCGTCTGAGCGAGCTGTGGCGTGAGTGATCCGAGTGCGGGAGAGTCTGAGTTTGACCGAATCTGGGTATGATTGGGTCTGGGCGCGTGCGAATCCGAGTGCGAGCGGGTCTGGGTGCGAGTGAGTCTGAGTGTGGGTGAGCACGAGCGTGAGCTCGGTGAGTATCAATCTCCATACGAGTGAGCCAGAGTAGGATGTCTCCTGGGTACGAGCGGGTCTGAGGGTGGGCGAGTCCGAACGTGACTGGGTCCGAGTGTAATTTGAGCCTGGGCGTTATCGGTCCTGAGTTTGTACGCGTGCAGCTCTGACCGAATCCAAGTATGAACGAGTCTGAACACGGGCGAGCCTGCACGTTATGAAGGGTTCTGAATGAAGAAGAACTGCTGGTAAGCAGGTCCGAGTGTCAATGGGCGCGTACGAAGGAGAAGTATGAGGAGGAGGCGGAGGCGAATTGGTGAGCGAATGGCACGCGTGTCCAAAGAGACGTTTGGGAGAATCGTCTACCGTCCCTATCCCATGCGGCTCCTCCTTGGGGTGCCCAAGTGCCACGCCTGTTATGATGCGGTGATCGGCGGACTCTACCCCTGTCGGGGGGCAACAACAGGAACCCCGCCTGAGACAGACCACCGTCTGGGCACGAATGGGCGAGTGCCATGCCTCCTAGCAGCTGAATCGCGGTGAACGGCTGACACCAAACGAGAACGTCTGGGGGGCAGACACAGACAAACCGCCTGAGACGTCCCCGAAACTTGGGCGCGAACGGGCGGGTGTCATACCCCCTGGCGGATCTCCCTCTGGTGCCCAGGTGTCACGCTTGCTATATCAGTAGGCGACATAAGCAGTTCTGGCATAAACAGGAAAATCGCCTCAGGCATTGTGACAAACTGGGCGCGAGCGGGCGAGTGTCATACCCCGTCACGGTACCCCCTTCGGGCGCCTAAGTGTCACGGTTGCTACATCGTGGTGACCAATGGGTTACCAACAAGAAGTAACATGGAAGCAAGAACCTGCAAACCGCGTGAGGCGTTCCTTCAATGTGGGCGCGACCAGGCGAGTGCCATACCCCTTGGCGGCTTCCCTTGGGGCTCCCAAGTGCCACGACCGCTTTATGGCGGTGAGCAGTGGACCACCAAGAAAGGAAAGACAGGGGGACAAAAGCAGGCAAACCGTTTGGGACATCCCCACGGTGTGGGCGCGAACGGTCCAGTGGCATACCCTCTGGCGGCTTTTTTTTTCCGGAGTGCTCAAATGCCACACTTGTTCTATCGCGGCGAGCATTTTGCCATCCGAGAAATTCGGATGAGTACGAGTGAGGAAAACGGTGTCGAGGAGAGAGAGAGAGAGAGAGAGAGAGTCTGAATGAGTATAAGTGGGTCTGAATTTGGGGTATGAGTGAGTTCTGAGTTATTTAATCGCTTCGCTCATTCCGCCGGCCCGTATTGCGCACCGCGGTCGACTGGATGAGAGGTCGTCGGCAGTGCGGAGCTGCAGGGAGCGGGGGCTGTTTTTTTTGTTGAGTCGTTGCGTTCGGCCTTTTGTGGTGAAGATGCCCCGGTGGAACAGGTTCGTGTCGATTCGTGGCGACCGTCTGTGGGGGTGGCGGGGGAATCGTTGGTTCCACGGGGTTCTAGGTTTTGCTGCCCTGGGGTGTGCCTGGCGCGTTTGTGGGGGCTCGTTGCCCGTGGATGCCCCTGCGGGGGCCTTGAAGAAAGCGTGGCTATTGCGACAGTTGTGTTTCTCGACGTGGGAGGGAAAAAGAGTGTGTGTGTGTGTGTGTGTGTCTGTGTGTGTGTGTGTTTTGAAGGAAGGGGGGGAAAGGGGGCGGTCGCAGTGTAGAGGGGCGACAGTGCAATGGCGAGAAAAGGAGAGGGAAAGGGAAGCAGGAGGGGGAGGAGAAGAAAACGGAGGAGGTGGGGGAGGGAGTGTATAGCTGCAGTGGGGAAGGGGGAGGAGGCAAATGTACGAGGGGGTGAAAAGGAGAGAGGAGCCAGGGCCCGACATTCGGGTGAACGTAAAGGGGGGTGGCCCAGACGGGGGGTGAACTCGGACGGCCTCGGAGGCGGCGCAGAGGAGGTCTGAAATGAAATGTGATTCAATCGTTTCGCTCACTCCGCTTGTCCATATTGCATGATCGCGCCGTGGTGGGCTAGCCGAGTTTTGGGGCCTGTTGAGGGCCGTTTTGGGGCCTCTTGGGGCCTCTTTTGGGCCTCTTGGGCGCCTCTTGGGGCGTCTTGGGGGCCTCTTGGGGGTCTCTTGGGGCCTCTTTGGGACCTCCTGGGCGGCTTCTGGGGCGGAGGGCTCGATTTTTCAGTTCTCTGTATCCCTCTGAGTTATTCTGACTCCTGAGCGAGTCCGAGTGCGGAAGTGATTTGGTTGAGCACGTTTAAGGGACAGTGGATGTGTGGTGGGCCCCGTGAAGAAGAGTGGGGTCGTGAAGGACCCCATGATTGGCTTGGCTGGTTTGAGTATGAGTATACGAGTCATATGAGAGCGATGAGGAGGAAGAAGAGGAAAAGGAGGAGACCACGGACGAAGGTCTGGAGTCGTCTACGCAATAACGGGATCCCTATCTTAGGAGATTGGAACAAGTCACTGCGGATGGTTTCTCGATGTCATGATGTTTCTGTTCGGCCTTTGGGGGCCTCTGCCAGGCTTCGGGGCCGTCAGAGAGCGACTCAGGATGAAAGCCCGACCCCGCGGAATGGGTCCAGATTTTTGGGGGCCGACGTTGTGAAACAATCATGACGGCGGGGGTCTGGGCCTTAGTGCACCCTGGAAACGACGGGCCGTTTTTTTTGTTAACGGTTCCGTTTTACCGTTTTTTTTGCCTGTTCCGACGCCATTTTTTTACCGGTTCCGTCGCCGTTTTTTGACCGGTTCCAGCTCCGGTTCCAATCCTGGAACCGCTTTTTGCCGATTCCAGTCGCCGTTTTTTTGCCGTGTCCATTTTCAAGGGGCATTTTTTTGGGAAACGGTGAAAAATCGGCCCTGTCGTTTCCGGGGCCCACTAAGGTCTGGGCATTCCGCCCTCACCTCCACGTGCCCCTCCTCGGCAGCCATATTGGCCCAAGCAGTATAGAAGCCGCATCACCAGGCCGTGGAGCTGCCAGCGACACCGCCCTCTGCCACTCGGCCCCCCCCCCGCCTCGGGTTGGCCTGGCGGGGCCACCACGACTCACGCCTCCGCGGCGGCAGCCCCCGCGCCATGCCTCCAAAGTACCCGTGCTGCCCAGCGGAGGGGAAGACAGTCGAGGAGATCCCAGACCTCCCGGAGGGGATCTACGACGAGATTCGAGATCTGACCGACCCGCTCGACAACGGCAACCGGATCATCTCGAGGAGCAACAAAGTCGGCATGATTAAAAGTTTTCCGAGGTCCGCGCGGATTTCACGGATCGGCGGTGGAACTTCTTTCCCAGCGCGCACAGCGCTCCGCGGAGGTGCCGCCAAGGGGGCCCAGCGCCGATCCAAGAAATCCGCGCGGACCTTCGAAATTCTACAGCAAGGCTGGGAAAAGTGGTAGGTGCCAGTCTTTTCACTGTTTCCAGCCCTGGCCAGTTTCATTGCAAATTTGTCCAGCCCTTGCGGCCCTAATTATCCCAATTGCTTCGGGCACGTTCCAGCCCCTGCCAGTTTCTCCAGCCATGGCCACTTCACTTTCACTGCTTTCTCAACTTCCTCTGTTCAAGCTCCTCTGAGATCCGACGCCAGGAAAACTTGCGACATCGTAGACAACTCGACCAGAGTTTTGAACATCATATTTTTGTATTTTCCGAGCTAGATGCTTCGAAGCCGCTGTGACGCCAGCTTCTCAGAGTTATCTGTACGACAGGCCGCCGCCGGCGTTGAACATTGGGCGCCAACGGCGACCCAGAATCAATCGATGTTGAATGGTCTGTCGTTTCAGAAATGGCCGATCGTTCAAGATTGAACAATCCCCGCGATGTCGGACCCGCAGCGCCGCTGGGAGAAGGAGGAGGAGGATGAGGAGGAGGAGGGGGAGGAGGAGGAGGAGGAGGAGGAGGGGGAGGAGGAGGAGGAGGAGGAGGAGGAGGAGGACGTGCCTTCTGCCCAGTTTGTAGGCCTGGGGGCCAGACCCGAAATCGGCACCACGCGAGCCTGCCGCATGCCGCTTTTTCTGCTCCTCGGCCCTCCTCGCGCGCGGCCTCGTGGCGGGCCTGCCCGACCCGCTGGTCGTGAAGCGGATGCCGCTGACGGGCCCGTGCGGCTTTCAGAACCTCAACGAGGCCTTTGCCTTGCTGGAGATCCCAGCGCAGCAAAGAACCACAGCAACGGTTGTTCTAGGTTTCCCAGGTGGGGCCCGAGCGGATGGGGTCGGAGGATGGCGCCGCATCGCCGATGCAGCGCCGATGCGGCGCGATGGGGAGGACGTGTTTCCCCACGCCGATGGCGCCGGTGCATCGCCTATGTCGCCGATGCGTCGCCGGTGCATCGCCGATGCAATGTCGATGCATCGGCGATGCCGCGCGATCTTTCGACCCCATCTACTCTGACCCCTCTGTTGCCTGCATGCGCAAGACATGATGGGCATGTCTTCCACCACCACCATGAGTTGGAGGGGGGAGGAGGTCCTCCTCCTGCTCCTCCTCCTCCTCCTCCTCCTCCTCTGTCCCCCCTCCAACTTATTATGGTGGTGGTGGAGGAAAACAGGCCCATCACAGAGTGTGTCATCGGTGTGGTTGTGGTCGCCTGCTGCCCCTTCCAGGAGATGGGGAAGGAGCAGCTGTCCGCCGTGCTCCCAGCGGCCGCCGTGTACAAGGACCCCACATCTCGCAGTAGCAGGGGGGAGTCAAGCAGGTGTTTGACAGCGCTTCGGGGGACCCCCCCCCCCCAGAGCGGTGCAGCCGCATCGAATCCCTCCAGAGATAGTGAGAGGGAGAGAGAGAGAGAGCGAGCACAGGATCCCAGATCAAGACACGCCCACGGCGGATCCAATCGAGGGAGAGAAGACGGCGCGTACTTAATTACACTTCGGCCTGCGTGTGGAGCTCCGCGCGGATGCCTCGGATCGGCGCGCGGGCCCCCTGGCGGCGCCGAGACCTCCGACGGGCGCCCAGGACCGTCGGAAAGCGACTCGGGACAGTTTGTCGCCACCCACCAAGCCGCCCCAACCCAACCCGCCGGCCTCCACTAGCCCTCCATTTCCAGTGGGGGGGGAGGGGTCGAGGAACACTGAAAAAACACATGTGGAACCCGTACCCCCCCCCCAATCCGAATTCGGGTCTTCGGGTTGGGTTGGGGTGGTCTGATAGGTACGGTAGGTTCGCGTCGTGTCGACCGGCGGCGACCCCGCCGCCGGCGTTCAACGTTGAACGCTGCGGGCGGCCCAGAATCGGTCGATGTCGAACGATCCTGACGTTCCGGGAGCGGCCGATCGTTCAAGGCTGAACGATCCCCGCGGGGTCAGGAACCAACGCCGGGGTCGACACGACACGAACCTGCCATAGTCATTTTGATGGTGAGTAACCTCGGATTGGGTCGGGGTGGTCTGGTAGGTACAGTCGGGGCCCTGAAGAAGGAACCCTTCTCGTTAGGGAGGGGCTCGGTGTTCCTCGATTGCTTCGCAGTGTGCCTTGGGTGTTCCTGAGGGTCCCCATGGGGGACCGAAGCTTAACTTGTGAGCAAAAGTGGCCTCCTTCCTTATTTAGGGTTCCTTAGGGACGGTCCACGCCCCGACTGTAGTCATTCTGATGGTGAGTAGCCTCCTCCTCATCCTCACCCTCCTCCTCCTCCTCCTCCTCCACCTCCTCCCCCACCCTCATCCTCCTCCTCCTCTTCCCTCCTCCTTCTCTCCTCCTCCTCCTCCTCCTCCTCCTCTCCTCCACAAGTGCACACGCCGGGGTCGACACGACACGAACCTGCCGTAGTCATTCTGATGATGAGCAGCCTCGGCGATCGGTGCTCTGCCGCGCGGCCGCAGCCGCGGGGGGGGCGGGCGCGCGCGCAGCGGCGCCGGGTCGGCGCGCGGAGGGCTCTGCGCGGCGGCGGCGCGCCTTTTGGCGCTCCTCCGCCGCAGGGGGGCGCGCGCGCGCCGGCAGGGGGCGCCGCCACGCAGGGGTGCTGCAGGCCAGGCCTTTCGGGGGAGCGTAAGACCCGGGTTTGCCAGGACTCGGGTTCGCCATCGTTTTTTGACGACCGCGACTCGGATTTTGACGAGGAGGAGTTTTGTGGGACGTCTGCAGCGGGAGGCCTCGTCAGAATGCAGGCTCGGCCTCGTCATTTTTTTGACGACCTCGTCGGGGATTTCCGAGTCCCCTGTACCCAGGTCTTACGTCTCCCCGAGCCTTTGCTGTTGCACCGAGACTTCCCTTTGAATGCAGGGCTTGCTTGAGGCGCAAAACAAATGAAGTAGGTTTAGAGTAGCTCCTGAAGTAGGTCGGCGAAGTAGGTCTGCAGCGCGCCTGGCAACAGTGGTCGGCGCAGGTAACTCGAAGGGAAAGGATGGCGAAACCGATTGCCGCGAGAAACTTTCAGGGGAAAGGAATGCGACATTCATGTGCAAAAGTAGCTTTCCAGGAAAGGTTGTCGGGAACACAATATCAAAAGTAACTTGTCGGGATCGGGTCAGTAATGATATTTTCCAAACAAGCTTCTCGGGGAAATGCTGGAATGCCGCCGGCAAGGCGCGGCTTCTGCTAGCAAGCCAGCCGAGTAATTCGTGAAGTGCGCTGTCTTGGGTTCTTCTGGACTCCTTCGGGGCTTATCTTCAGGCTTCCAAAGTCTTCGGAAGCGCATGGACCAAAAGGCCCAATTCATTCGTGTCTCGTACGATTTGGAAAGATTTCGGCTTCTCGGGGGTGTTATTGGGTGGCTCCGCGGCCGCTTGGGGCGGTCTCGGAGCGGTATTTGGGTTTCTTGGAGCATGCGGGAAACAATGTTGATCCATCTTGGGCTATCTTGAACCATCTGTGAGACCGCGTTGCATTCTGCGAGGTCATGCCGGCTCTATCTTTGACCGTCCCGGGCGCTCCACCGATCCGCCGCCCCCCATTGCAGGCCCCGGAAGGAGGGGGGGGGGGGCGCATCCATCCCCGAAGGGAAGACTGGGGGTTGTTGGAACAGGAAGCGCTCTAAACCACCTCCGTCCTGAGATCTGGGGGCATTGCGTTTCCCCCTTGGTCTGACCACAGCGGGAAGTGGGGCATGGAGGGCGGGGCGAGGGCCGCGGGCCCGAGCAAGGGGGAGGGGGGGGGGCGAGAGGGAGGACCAGGAAGGTTAAGAAGGTCAGAAACGGGAGGGTGGGGGGCTCCAGAAGGCGGGTAGGGGGGAGGTGGCGTTTCCGGGGGGAGGAGGTGGAGGGAGGCTGGAATAATGAGGGCGCGTGAAAGAGGAGAGGAGGTGGAGAGAGGTGGGAGGAGGAAAGAGAAACGGAAGGGGAGTGGCGCCTCCGTCGGGCCGGGCCCGGAGGGGCCCCGGGGGGCGGGGGGCGGCCGCATCAGGTTTGGTTTCTGAAGAACCTAGGGCGCCAGGCGGCGGCCCCCTGCCCGCCAGCGGGGGGGCTGCCAAAAGGCCCTGTCCTGTCGCGGTACGTTCGCTTGTCGCCCGACAGCGAAATCGCGCTCGATCCTCGACCCTCGGGGGGGGGGGGGAGACCGCCCCCTTTGGGGGGCTCCCGCCTGTCGGGGGCAACCTACAAGTGTTTTGGGTTTGCTCACCTTCTGGGGGTACTTCGCAGATTCCTTTTTTGGCGCGCCGCCCCCGGGGGCGACTTCTGGGAAAGGCTCGGGCAAGCGTGTGCTGATGTTTCAAGGAACCGCGCCCCCAAAGTAGGTCGGAAAGTAGGTTTGCAGAATTTGTTTTTGCAAAGTAGGTTCCAAAGAAGGTTTCCGGATTCCAAAAGTAGGTTTTCGGTAGCGCAAAGTAGGTTTCGGAGGCTTCAAAATAGGTTTTAGGAGCCTCAAAGTAGGTTTCGGAGGCCTCAAAGTAGGTTTCAAACCTACTTCAAACCTACTTCAAACCTACTTCAAACCTACTTCAAACCTACTTCAAACCTACTTCAAACCTACTTCGAACCTACTTCAAACCTACTTCAAACCTATTTCAAACCTACTTCAAACTGTTTTCGGAAGCATGGAAGGTCAGGGATTGAAGGTAGGAGGAGGAGGAGGTGGAGGAGAATGTGGGGGAGGAGGAGGAGGAGGAAGAGGAATGGGAGAGGAGGAGGAGGAGGAGGTGGATGAGGAGAGCCGGGAGGAGGATGTGGAGGAGGAAGAAGAGGAGGAGGAGGAGGAGCCAGGTCGAGGAAACGGAGGGCCAGGAGGAAGGAGGAACAGGAGAGAGGAGTAGGAGGAGGAGGACCAAGAGGACCCGGAGGATCGGGCGGAGGATGAGGGGCGGATGAAGGGGGGATGAGGGGGAAAAGGTAGGAACAAGATGGGGAATATGAGGGGGAGGAGGAGGAGGGGGGGGAGGAGGAGGAGGAGGAGGAGGAGGGGGGGGCGGGGAGGGCGGGGAGGATCGGGGGCAGGAGGATGAGAACGTGGATGCTGCGGCTGACGAGGGGGAGGATGGTGAGGCAAGGGGGGCGATGATGGGAAGCATGATGTGATTGATAACGAGTGGCTTTGGGGAGGGCAGAATGACCTTGGGCGGGGCGGCCGTGATAATGAGGAGGAGCCATGGCGTGTCCGAACCCCGCCGGGGCACGGTATTGGTACGGGGTGATTGTTGGTGGCGGCCCGGCTTGTCCGGGATTCCTTGAGTTGCGTTGTTCGCCGTGCCAGTTGCCGGGGCTGCCCCAATTGATTTTTGGGTCGCCCATCGTCGTGACTGCTTTTCTGGCGGGTCGTGTTTTCGGAGGTCTTCTCCGCAGCCGCTCTCGTTAATTTTCTATGTTTAGTGCCCGAGGGTGCATCGCGCGAAACGTGTCGCGGCCCCTGCCTGAAATGCAGCCCTGACGCCGTTTTTCATTGCAAACCTTCTTGGCGAGGTTACCGCGGCCAGGGAACGTCCCCGGGTGCACTCGCCAGGGCTAGTTTTGCGAATTCGCTTCGCCAACTTAGCTGCCCGCGGCATTTGCGCCGACGCGCTTTGGCAAACCCAGTAACGGGAGGCTATCTGCCCGATGACACGTTTTCCCCGCGCGTTGCACCTTCTTCCTGGGACCTACTATGCTTGCGAACCTATCTCCCGAACCTACTTTTGAACCTATCTAAAACCTATATCGAAATGTTTTCTGTTCGCCATTGCCCTGCATTGCTGGGGAAGTCTCGGCTGTTGCAGCTTCGGGGGGCCTCGCCTGTCCCAAAAAGTTGGTGTCTTTGGGGGGGCCCGACGCGTGCTCGGTGCGGGCTCGACGCGGGCGGACAGGGCCGCGACGGGACAGACAAGGTCCCCCGAGGATGCAACACAAGGCCTTACGCCAACCAGGGATTCCCAATATGTATCGGGGGTGGATAGACCTCCTACCCTGACACGTCGATTGAGGAATTGGCCGTTTTCGGGTCGCGAGAGGGCGTCGCGGCCGTCGTTTTTGCGGGTCCAGGTCCGTCGGTTTCGGTCCCCGGCCGTTTTCACTAAGGGGAGGTCTGCTAAAGGGAGGTCTTTCCATCCCCGAATGTAGCAGCATGTCGGCGTGTCTTTCCCCCGGAGGAGCATTCAAGAATAATCCAAGAATTGCCTGGGGACGATGTTTTGACAATGTTTGCAGATTTTTTACGTGGTTCCCACGGGATAGGGTATAGCACGGGCCCCAGGTAGGATGACCCGGTTAGCGGTAGGGCCCCGGGGCCCCTGAGTTGGCCAGAATTTGGTGTTGTTCGGGTGACGGCAGCTCCGGTTAATGTGGAGCGGGGCGGGGGGGCCTCCCCCAGTACACATCACTAAACCAAGTTCCACTAGACCCAGTTCTGCCAACGCCCGACAGTAAGTCGGGCGTGTCCCTCTACAGGAGGAGCATGCCAAAATGATCCAAGAATTGCTTGGGGACGATGCTTTGACGATTTTTGCAGATCTTTGGCTTATTTGTATGTTTTTCTTTTGCGCCCAAACTCCGCCCGTAGGGGGACAGGCCCGACCTGACACTAGCAACATAAACAAAGCATCGTCCTGGAGCATCGTACTGTAGAGAACCCCCTTCGGGTCCAGGACCCGTTGCCGTCGGGACCCGCATCTTGCCTGGCAAGAGAGGAAGCAGCACAGAAGCCTGCGCTGTGGGGGGCGGCCCTCCCCAATGGTCTGATCGGCCTCTCTGGCCTCCTGGGGGCTTCTCCTTCACCGCGGCTGGATCCTTTTTAGAAAATCAGAGACATCAGCGTGGAATGGGGATTCCCCGCTGCAGTGTCCCGGCGGAGAGCCGCGGGCAACGCGTCATCCTCCTCATCCCCCCCCACCTCCTCCACCTCCACCTCCTCCTCCTCCTCCTCTCCCTTCCTCCTCCTACTCCTCCCTCCTCCCTCCTCCTCCTCCTCCCTCCTCCTCCTCCTCCTCCTCCTCCCCCTCCTCCACAAATGCACAGTATGAATACTACTCTCCTCTCTCCCCTGGTGGCGTCCGGGAAATGTCTGGCCCCCCTCCGCGGACTGTTTTTTTTATCCAGAATTCCCGGGAGTTGGGTTCTCGCTTGGATTGGGGTTTTCGCTTGGATTGTTTGTGCCAAAATGCTGCTCTCGCTGAAGCGTTGGCCTCATTTTCGGGCTACCGCTCATTCCGAATCGTGCTCCCGCTGAAGCGCCAGCCTCATTTTCGCGCTTTCGTTCCGAATCGTGCTTTCGCTGCAGCGCTGGCGTCGTTCTTTCCAGCGCCATGCCACGACATGCTTTTCGGTCGTTCCAAATAGGCTCCAAAATCTAGAAAAAGGGCCTCCCGAACAAAAACCATAGGAGGTGATTCCACATTCGGTGCCGATTCGTTGATATTTTGGGGCCGCATAAGCCCTCCCCCCATTGGGGTGTCGCCACGTCATGCTATGTCAGGCTACGCGTTCTCATTTCCGCGTTTCCGCGCTGTTTTTTTGTCAGAATGCTGCTCTCGCTGAAGCGCTGGCCACATTGTCGGGCTACCCCTCGTTCCGAATCGTGCTCCCGCTGCAGCGTTGGCCTCATTTCTGCGCTTCCGCTCGTTCCGAATCGTGCTCCCGTTGCAGCGATGGCGTTATCATTTCCAGCGCCACGCCACGCCATGGTTTTCGGTCCTTCCAAATAGGTCCCAATATAGAAAAGGGCCTCCCGAATAAACCATCGGAAGTAATTCCACATTCGGTGCCGATTCGTTGATTTTTTTGGCCGCAGAAGCCCTCCCCCTCACTTTTGGGCGTCGCCACGTTATGCCATGTCATGCTACGCTTTGATCTTCAACACCATGCTATGCCGTGTAATGCCATACCATGTTGCGACCTCCGATTGTGCGAATAGAGAGGATATCTACGCCATGGTAAGGGATGGGAGGTAGGGGTAGGACGTAAGGTATGACGCGAGCGCATCTAGCTTGTCTTCCTCCTCCTCCTCCGCCCTCTCCGTGACCACGGCTGGATCTTCTTAGAAGAACAGGTCAGGATGAACGCCGGGTTTTTCGGTGACCTTGAGACGGGGGGCTTTTTAAACGGGCGTCAGCCAGGGCGCCAGATTTTGCAGGATCCTGCAGAGCCAGGGGTGCAATGAACCGGGCGAGCTTGCAGGATCCTGCAGGCGCCCGCAGGATTTTGCAAAGCAGGATCCTGCAAAGCCTGACTGGCCCTGTTTCGGATTGATCCGGATCAGCAGATCCCTGAAGCCTTCTCGGTACTCCTCGTAACCACGGCTGGGTTCTCTTTGAAGAAGAGGTCTGCGTGGACGTCGAGAGAGAACCCCCAGAGGCCCCCCCGCTGGGGGCGGCCCGGGGGCCTTGGTAGAGTTAAAGAGGAGGGCTGCCGACCCGCCACGCAGAGCGTCCTGCGCGATCTGAGAGCCGTGATCATTGAAAGCTGAAATGTCCCGCGCTGTGCTAGAAGCCTCCGCCTCAAGTCGCCACGACACGAACCTCGGACATCCACGACCTGATTTTTCCCAACCATCCTGTGGTGTTGGTCCCTCGTTGTGAAGTGAGCGTCCGTCACCTCACCTCACTTCCTCCCCTCTCCTCCCTCATCCCACCCCGGCCTCGGCCTGCGTGTGCCCATGCCCCTCACGCGTTTCGTGGCCTCATAGGGATTTCCACCGAAGGACCCAGTGGCAGGGTTCGCATGCGTCTCCCCGCCCACCGCATGTCCATTTTGGCACACCCCTCTTACGCTTCGTGACTCCATGGGGAGCTCCACCGGAAACCCTTGTTGCAGGATTCGCATGCGTGTCTATTTCGGCACCGACGGCCCCAGTGGCAGGGGCAACATCTGGCTCCCGCCCACCGCATGTCCATTTTGGCACACCCTCACACGATGCTTTGCCCTATAGGGAGTTTCACCGAAGGCCCCAGTGGCAGGGTTCACATGCGGCTCCCCGCCCACCGCATGTCCATGTTGGCACACTTCTTCCACGTCTTGTGGTCCTATAGGTAGCTGAACTGGAGACCCTTGTTGCACGATTCGCATGCGGCTCCCCGCCGACGGCGTGTCAATTTTGGCACACCTTCACACGCTTCGTGGCCCCACAGGGAGCTGCACCGAAGGCCCCAGTGAAAGGGGTCACATGTGGCTCCTTGCCCACCGCATGTCCATTTTGGCACACCCGTCCGACGTTTCGAAGCCCCGCGGGAGTTCCACCGCAGGCCCAGTGGCAGGGTTTACATGCGGCTCCCCGCCCACCGCCTGTCCATCTCGGCACACCCTCACACGCTTCGTGACACCACGGGGAGCTGCACCGAAGGCCCAAGGGGCAGGGTTCACATGCGGCTCCCCGCCCACCATCTGTCCATAACGGCACACCCATCCCACTCTTCGTGGCTCCATAGGGAGCTCCACCGAAGGCCCGAGTGGCAGGGGTCACCTGTGGCTCCCCGCCCACCGCACGTCCATCTCGGCACAGCCTCACACGCTTCGTTGCACCAGAGGGAGCTGCACCGAAGGCCCCAGTGGCAGGGTTCACATGCGGTTCGGTTCCCCGCCCACCGCATGCCCATTCCCGCACTCCCCTCACGCACTTAATGGCCAACCAAGGAGCTTTACCGAAGGCCCCAATGGCAGGGTTCACATGCAGCTCCCCGCCCACCGCATGTCCATGTCGGCACACCCCTCACATGTTGCGTGGCCCCATAGGGAGCTCCCCCGAGGTCGATTCTCACCACTGCGTTATTCACAACTGCACATGTTTGGGTCTTTCGCCATGATGATTTTGAATGTGCCGGCCACTTCCCAGGGGCAGTTTTTCGCCCCTGATCGGTTTTTGCTGGCTCCGCAGCCCGATGACGGTCTGCACAGTGCCGAGAAATCGAGGTCAAGCTCCAACGCCTGAGAACATCCGAATATCCAGCCGCCGACTGCACGCCGCGGGCTCCAGACCCCGAGGGGGCCGCTGCTGCCTGTGAGTCCCGCCCGCTTGCCCGTGCGGGGATCGCTCGAACCAGACAAGCGTTTCTTCCCTAATAGCGTTTCACTAGAGGGCTCTCGCTGAAGTTGTCGGGGGTCCGCTTGGGTCGGCGCGGGACCCCCTTGGCGGCGCCTGTGGGGCCGCCTGGGAGTCCCGCGCCGATGCGAGAAATTTGCGCATGGCTATCCCCTCGTAGCCTTTCGCTCGAGGTTTTCATCGTGACGAGAAAGGGCAACTGGAGAGTCCCACAGTGGGGACGGGGGGCCCGGGAACGCCAGTGCCAGCAGCCGTTGAGCACGAGACTTGCCTACAGCTTCTTTTGGCATTGCGTTCGCGCTTCCATACTGGCTACGTGCTTGGTCCAGACGGCCGTGATGGACCTGTTTTGACCACCGCCACCGTAAGTTGGATGGGGGGTAGGAGGAGGAGGTGGAGGAGGAGGAGGAGGAGGAGGAGGAGGAGGAGGACGAGGCGGAGGCGGAGGAGGAGAAGGAGGAGGAGGAGGAGGAGGAGGAGGAGGGGGGCGGGAGGGGGAGGGGAGGGGGAGGAGGAGGACGAAGAGGCGGAGGAGGCGGAGGAGGAAGAGGAGGAGGGGGAGGAGGAGGAGGAGGTGGAGCACGAGGAGGAGGAGGAGGAGGAGCACGAGGAGGAGGAGGAGTCCCTCCCACTCCAGCTTATGGTGGTGCTGGGAAATACGCCCATCAGGCCCCGATCTGTTGCACGCCTAGGAATCCATGGGACTGCACATGTTCACTGGCCGACCCCCCGCTCCTCGATCCGCCTCGTCACCTCTGCTGCCGCTGGGGTGGTGTGCTTGATGGGCAAATATCCACCACCACTACCATTTGTATTCCTTCTCCTCGTCCTCCTCTTCCTCTTCCTCCTCATCCTCTTCCTCCTCCTCCTCCTCCTCCTCCTCCTCCTCCTCCTCCTACCTCTCCTACATATGGTAGTGGTGGTGGAAGATAGGCCCATCAATGCTGGGGTAGTGCTGGGTGTCTTCCAAGGATGACAACCATCTCTACATCCTCATGGAGATGTGCACGGGCGGCGATCTGTTCAACCAGCTGGACAACGACGCGGACGAGAAGGCCCGCCGCTTGGAGAAAGGGGGCCCCGAGGAAAGCGATGAATCGGCTGACGGATGTATCCTTTCGCCCGCAGACCTCCATGAAGTCATGACAGAAATCACGACGGCAGGTTTTTCTTCATTTTCAGCCCCGGGGGGCCCTGCCCGGCCTCGGGACTGCCAACCAAAGATGCAGGAGGAAACACGTGTTGGGGAGTGGGTCGAGTCTCCGGGGGGTCGACATGGGTAAAGTATGCTGTCGAAGGACCTGACCATACAGTGCCGTTTTTTTATACATGCTCCGCGTGCGGATCATGTATTATACATGCAGGGCGTAGTATGAAAAACAACGATGAGTTCATGCATACATTCATTCATACATCAATCATGTATTAAAAATCCTATATAAAAAAATCCCATGTATTGAAAACTGCCCTGCACGCAGCCTCGGGTATCGCGGGGCAGGTGAGGCGGAGGAGGTTGCCAGCAAGAGGACTGCGGCTTCGACTGGCGGAGAGAAGCCCTGGGGCTCGCGGGGGACGGCACTGTCTGGTGCGAGCCCCGTGCGCCGCCATGTCGTGCCCACCTGCCTCCCCAGCTCGCTCGCTCCTCTCCCCTTGCTTCCGGTGTGCGGCGTTCGCGCCCCTGCCCGCCCGGCCCGCGGAGGCCCGAGCCCCAGGCACCGCTGTGTTGTCTCCGTGTCCTTCTCTTGTGTTTACCGGTCGTGGGCCCCCCTCGTCGTCTTCGCGGTGATGCTCGGCGACTTCGGCTGCTCGTCGGCGGTCGGCCTCATCACGGCCGGGGTCCTGCCCAAGGTGGAGGGCGGGCCCCCGCGGGGGGGGCGGGCGCGGCCCGACGCGTCCGCTTCACAGCGCGGGCATCATCTTTGTCCTTGCGCCCAGGTGGCCGCGGCTCTGGGCACCGCGCCTTGCGAGAATCTCCCGCGGCGCGCGCTGGTTGTCCCGAGCGCTCCCCCGCGACGCGCGCGAATGGTCCGCGGCACGGAGCAAAGAAACACGGGTGGCTGACACGGGCAAGAGCGCGCGAGTGTCTGGCAGTCTTCGGAGGCAGAGCGTAAGGGAGTCCACGCGAGCGTATGGGGCCGCGAAATGTATGAGGCCACGAAGCGTGCAAGGGTGTGCCGACATGGACATGCGGTGGGCGGGGGCCGCATGTGGCCATTGGAGTCTTCGGTGGAGCTACCCGTGGGGCCAAACAACGTTGTGAAGGAGTGTGCCGAAATCGAGATGCGGTGGGCGAAGGGCCGCATGTACACCACGAGAATACATACACAAACGCTCTCCGACGACTTTCGCTTGTACTTGCAGGGCGGGCGGCGGTGTACAAAGTCGTTGGCTTTCAGCGGTGATTTATACACCGCCACCCTCCCCTGAGGCCCAGGAGTAATCCATTGGAGGATGTCTGTGTATCTATTGTTTGGGGGGCGCACGCGAACCCTGCCATTGGGTCCTTCGGTGAAGCTCCCGACGGGGCCGCGGAGCGCGGGGTGGTGTGCCGAAATGGACGTGCGTTGGGCGGGGAGCCGCATGTGATTCCTGTCATTGGGGCTTGCAGCGGGGCTCCCCACGAGGCCACGGAGTGTGGGGGGGGGGTGCCGGCATGGATATGCAATGGGCGGGGGAACGCACGTGGTTTTTGCCATTGGGTCTATCGTGAGGCCCCCTTGAAGGGCCCACGGAACGTGTGGCGTGTGCGTGTGTGCCGACATGGACATGCGGTGGGCCGGGGGCCGCATGCGGACCGTGCCTCTGACGCCGTAATGAAGTTCGTATGGGACCACGGAGCGTGTGGGGGGTGGTGGGCCGAAACGGACATGCGGTGGGTGGGGAACCGCACGTGAACCATCCAGCTGGGGCCCGCAGTGGCGCATGTTACGTGGCCATGAAGCGTGGGAGGGGTGTGCCGAAATTGGCATGCGGTGGGCGGGGAGCCGCATGTGAACCCTGCCAATGGGGACTTCGGTGACAATACTTATAGAGCCATGGAATGTGGACAGGGGGCCAAATGGACATGATGTGGGCTGGGGCCGCATGTGGGTTGTGTCATTAAAACCTCTGGTGGGATTTCCCTTGGGGCAGCAAATCGTGTGAAGGGTGTTCCGCAAGACCGCGAGAAAACTTGCGGTGAGCGGGGAGCCGTATGTGGACTTTGCTTGTTGGGTTTCGATTCGACTGCCCACGGGGCCACAAAACGTGTGCGGTGCGTGTGTGCGTGTGTGTGTGTGTGTGTGTGTGTGTGTGTGCCGAAATTGACATGCGATGGGCGGGGGCCGACTGCAAACCCTCCCACAGGGTCCCTCGGTGGAATTCTTTGTGGGGCCACGGAGCGTGTGAGAGGTGTCCTGGCATGAATATGCCATGGGTGGGGCGCCGCATGCGATGCGTGCCATTGGGGCATTCGGTGGAGTTCCCTACGGGGTCATGAAGCGTGGGAGGGGCGTGCCGAAATGGACATGCGGTGGGTGGGAAACCACATGTGAACCCTTCCATTGGGACCGTCTGGAGCTCCAGATCGGGCCACGGAGCGTCGAAAAGGGTGTGCCGATATGGACATAAAGCGGGCGGGGAATTGCATGTGGATCTTGCCTTTTGGCTCCCCGGTGAAGCACTTTGTGAGGCAACGAAGTGTGTGTGTGTGTGTGTGTGAATGTGTGTGTGTGTACGTGTGTGTGTGTGTGTTGTGTGTTGTGTGTTGTGTGTTGTGTGTTGTGCGTTGTGTGTTGTGTGTTGTGTGTTGTGTGTTGTGTGTTGTGTGTTGTGTGTTGCGTGTTGCGTGTTGTGTGTTGTGTGTTGTGTGTTGTGTGTTGTGTGTTGTGTGGTGTGTGTTGTGTGTTGTGTGTTGTGTGTTGTGTGTTGTGTGTTGTGTGTTGTGTGTTGTGTTTGTGTTGTGTTTGTTTGTGTGTGTGTGTGTGTTTGTGTGGTCTGTGTGTGTGGTGTGCGTGGGCGTGGGCGTGTGCGTGTGCGTGTGCGTGTGCGTGTGCGTGAGAGAGAGAGAGAGAGAGAGAGAGAGCGAGAGGTGTGCCGTAATGGTTGATTTGCGCAGGGCAGAGGCAGGATGGGGGGATGGAGGTGGGGAAGGCGGGAGGTGAGGAACGCGGGGCGCTGCAATTTCAGACGAAATTCAACACCACAGGAACGTTGGACACTACCCGAGACGTACCCCAGCCCTTCTCAATGCGCGCCGATTAGTTATAGGAGCGCTCGATTCGAAAGATCAAGTTGCCAGGACACTTGGCTCCGCTGGCCCCCGCAGGAGACCACGACACTGGCACAGTTGCGCATTACGCAACACCCCCAGGGAACCGCGAGGTCTCGGCTGGATGTGCGTGCTTCCCTCACTTCGCTGGGCCTTCCAGGAGCCCACGAAGTGCCGACAGGTGCGCAATGGGCAGTCCCCAAGGGAGCCGCCAGAGGTCTCGGCTGGATGTGCGTGCTCCCCCGTTCCGCTGGGCCTCCCAGGAGTCCGCGAGAATGGCGAAAGTCGCGCAGGTCGCAGCCGCCCAGGGGGCCGCGAGTTCTTGGCTGGATGCGCGTACTCCCTTTATTCATTCGTGCCTCCCAGGAACCAACGACGAAAGTTGCGACAGTTGCGCATTTCGCAGCCGCCAAGGGAGCTGCAAGGTCCCGCCTGGGTCCGTTTATTCCGCTGCCCCGACGTGCCCCCAGCGAGGCCACGAAAGGTGCGACAGTTGCGCACTTCGCAGCCGCCCTAGGAGCAACGAGGTCTGCGCTGGGCTCGTTGACTCCGCTCTTCCTTTCCGCCAGGCCTTCTGGCAGCCCACGAGAACGGCGACCGTCGCGCAAGCGGGGAGCCGCCAGGTCTCGGCTGGATGATCGTGCTCCTGCATTCCACTTGGCCTCCCAGGGGCCCACGAAGTAGCTACAGGAGGAGGAGGAGGAGGAGGAGGGAAAGGAGGAAGAGGAGGAGAAGGAGGAGGAGGAGGAGGAGGAGGAAGAGGAGGAGCAGGAGCAGGAGGAGGAGGCGGAGGAGGAGGAGGAAAAGGAGGGCGGGCGGGCTGGGCGGGCGTGCGGCTGGGCGGGCGCGGCGGGCGGCGGGCGGGCGGAGGAAGGGCTGCACCACGCAGCCACACAGGGAGCAGCGAGGTCGCGGCGCAAGGCGTACTCCGCGTACTCCGCCCGTGCTTTCCCAGGAACCAAGAAGTGGCGACAGCTGCACAGCAGCCGGCCCAGAAGCAGCGAGGAGGAGGCCAGGCAGAGGCGCAGGGAATGGTGGAAGGAGGAGGGGAGAGTGAGGAGGCGCCAACAGTTGTCCGTGCCAAAAACGAAGCCCACCACGGGAGTTGGGGACACCACTGTGGCTTCCACTGATTTGGGTCTCGAGTTTGCCTCCGGCACCTCCCGAAGTACTCCGCGCTCTGAGGGCATCCTTGGCCCTCCGCGGCCTGCCGTTCCCCCATGCCGCCTCGGCCTGCCCTGCCTCCCCTCGGTGCCCAGGGCGCACCGCGGCAGCCCCGCGGCAGCCGCGTCCGCGATTCGGATCCCAGGCGCCGCCGATCCACACAAGCACGTAGCCCGCCGTCGTCGCTCGAGGCCTCCCAGATGGGGTCCGAGCACCAGGGGTCGGAGGATCACGCCGCAGCGCCGATGCGTCGGCGATGCAGCCGAATGTGGAGCCCGGTCTTCTCCAACGGCGCCGATGCATCGCCGACGTCGCCGACGCATCGCCGATGCATCATTGACGGCGGCGCGATCCTCCGACCCCATCTGCTCTGACCCCATCTTCGGGGGCGGAAAAGAGGGGGGTGATGACTAGGGAGGGGTGGATATCATGGCGCCGGTCATGATATTTCCCCAGATTTCATGGCGCCTCTCCTTATTTCATTATGTCCCTGGCCCCCCCGCTGGGCCGCGCACATGCCGCCGGTCATGATTTGCACCCCCCCCTCTTGGACACCCCCCTCTTGGCCGCTCCCGACATCTGGGAGGCCTCTGGTCACGGCGTTGCGTCACCCTCCGCCAATCCCGCCCAGCCCGCAGGCCTGCCCGCATTTCTTCGCCCGATGCCGACGCGCGTGCCTCCAGCGATCCTGTGCCGCCCAACTAGCTCCTGCTCTCCGCCCCACAAGCTGCTCATAGTTCTTCGCCCCCAGTAGTAATCTTCGCCCCGAAGGAGACTCATGGTTCTTGAGAGCTTCCATGGCTCGCGAAAGCTGTGGAAATCCGGCGTGGAGGTGCGTGGAGGGCCCCCCGAAGGGGTCCTGAACGGTGTCGCCAGTTCCGGCCCCCGATAGGGGCCCCCCTCCCTG
>CAUYUJ010015429.1:68621-78621 GCA_963575745.1 Prorocentrum cordatum
CCCCTGGCAATGTTTTGCTATTTCTGGATGTTCCTCCTGTAGAGGGACGTACCCGACTTGACCTCACCCCTGCAGGCCACACTTCTGAAACCGGCGGGAGCGGCGGAGGGCTCTCAGCGCAGCGGAGGCGGGAAGGCGCCCGCCGCGTGACACGGCCGGCTTCGGCCGCACCTGCCCAGACGCGTGCACGGCGTTGTGGCTGCCATGACAATGGACACTCTAACAATCCTATCGTTGAACTAAGACTAGAGCTATGTTTAAACATGTTGTGTTGAACATGCGATTCGAATGATCAAAACATGGTGTTTTGCATGATCGAGGCATGTTTGAAACATGTTTCAGACATCTGGGAATCATTTGGCAGCATGCTCCCTCTCCATTGATCGCCTTCCACAAGCATGGCGCGCCTGCCCCCGCCACCCACCAAGGTCGGCGCCACTCAGTGCGCCTGAGAGCCGAATCTGAAAGATGTCAGACCCTCTGCAGCCAGGCGGACCCCAGCGGGGGGATCCGATCCCCCTGCGCGCGCTGGACTCGCAGGGGCAGCTGGAACCCGTAGGGCTAGGTCGGGCGTGTCCTCCTACAGGCGGATTTTGGAGGGAACCATTACAAACACTCGAAAAATCATCAAAGGAGGAGGAGGGGGGGGAGGAGGAGGAGGAGGAGGAGGAGGAGGAGGAGGAGGAGGAGGAGGAGGAGGAGGAGGAGGAGGAGGAGGAAGGAGGAGGAGGAGGAGGGGGAGGCGGCTTCGAGCCGAACGCGCTCGCCCAGCCTCAGGAGGCCCCTGGAGCCTCGCGGAGCAATATGCGGCTCGGGAGGGTGGCGCAGGAGAAGGTGGGGTCCAGGGCTCTGGCCGTGCTTCTTCCGGGTGCGGATACCATGACGATGGACACTCTAACCGTTCGATCGTTGAATTGAAAATGTCTTTCACATGTCTTCTACACGCTTGAGGAATGTTCGAAATATGCTTCGAACATATTCCAGCACTTTCAAGACATGTTTGAAACGTGTTCTAGACATCTGGAAACTATTTGACAGCATGCCTCCTCTCCACTGATCGTCTTCCACAATTATTCAGGGTGCTGCATGTTTGTTCGCTATGTCGGGTCTGTTAGCAACTATGTGCATTCTTGACTCAGGTATCTTATACGGCAAGGGAGGGAGGCCGCCCCCGTCCCCCCTCCCCTCCCCTTCCCCTCCTCCTCCGCGGTATGATGTTCGGCATGTCCTGTCTGGCTGTGCTCCAGAGCGCTGCGGCCGCACACTGCAACCGATGTGCCGTCTAGGCACGGTTCTGCCCTGACCTGACCTGACGGGCCTCAGGGCATCTTGATCCCAGGTCGATCCTTCTCCTAGACGAGCACAAAAAGCGGCGCAGGCATAAACGTCCAGAGGTCCGCGCGGATTCCTTGGATCTGCGCTGGACCCCCTCCCTGGCGTGCGGAGCGCGCCAAGGGCGGCGCCTCCAGCCTCCAGCGGCGCCAGAGGGGGCCCAGCGCCGATCCAAGAAGTCAGTGTGGAAACTCCGAAAGTTGATTCGCCACAGTGCCTGCGGTACGTCGAGGCGTGGAAGAATGCCAACGGCTGCCGGGCAGGGTTTCTGCAGTCTTTTCAGGGACCCCCTCCATCCTCCCCGTCACACCCACCCGACTGCATCACCCCTACTACCGGGGGTTCCCTGAGCGGCCATGGCGCCTCCCTGGGGCTCTCCAAGGCTTCCATGACGGCCCAGGAGGCCCTCAAGACGGTACAAGAGGGCCACGAGTCGCCGAACGATCGCTCGAAGACACCCAAGATGTCCTCCAGATGGACCAAAAGGCCTCCAAGACGCCAAACGACGCCTCCAAGAGGCCTCCCAAGAGGGCCCCAAGAGGCAAAAATCAGTGATGTTCAATTGGTGTTTGAATAGTGTTGGCATTCTCGCCTTTCCGGCTTTCCAACGCTCCAAGACGGCCCACGAGGCCCCCAAGACCACCCCAAAACGGCCCAAGAGGCCTCCGAGAGCGCCTCAAGACGGCCTACGACCGCCCCAAGACAAGAGGTGCACAGACGGCCGAACAGGGACCCAAGAAGACGGCCTCAAAAAGAGCCCAAGAGAGGGAAAACGCATCGAAAATCCAAGCCTTTCGCCTCAAGAGCCGCCCAGGAAGCCCCAAGAGACGCCCAAGAGGCCCCCAAGCCCCCAAGAGGCCTCCAAGAGGCCCCAAGAGGCCCCCAAGAGGCCCAAAAGAAGCTCCAAAACGGCCCTTAAGAGGCCTCAGAACTGCCTCCAAGAGGCCCCCGAGAGTCCCCCCATGAGATCCCAACAAAACATCCAATCGGCTTATAACCCACAACCCAGGCACGGTGGCGGGACTTGCCGTAGGCAGCTGGATTTTCATGCCCTGTTTCTTCTTCGAACTTCCCCGAACAATGCCTGCATCAATCGGCGGCGAGCCTGGGGGGAAGCGAACAGAGGCGGGCCTTCTCAGAAGGCGGCGGTGTTTCTCAGAAGCTCCCGCGGATTCTGAGAAGTCCTCCGTCTTCGGAATAGGCTCAGAAAACTTCTTAGAAAGCCAGAGGCCTTCCGAGCCTTCTGCCAAGGCCCGCCCCCTCTCATTTTCCCCCTCTGGGCTCACCGCCGAACCAGGCGGCTCTTCCTTGTGCGCCCGAAACCCGAGAGAAAGAGAGAGAGAGAGAGAGACAGACTTGCCATCGCTCGGACGTCCATTCCCCGTGCATCATTCGGTGTCTGGCGCTCTCGTTTTGTCGCAAGATGATCCCTGACGCTCTTCGATGGTCCAGATGTTCCGACGCTGGTATTGCCGAGAAAATGCACACGTCCGAGCGATGTAAAGGTGCACCCGACACCCGATGTGTATATTTATATACGAACGAGAGAGAGAAAGAGAGAGAGAGAGAGAGCATGATGCACCGCCGCTTTACAGTGGAAAATTGCCCCCCTCTTCCTCCGGAACCCGGGGGTCCCCCCCCCCCTCCGAAAATCCCCCCCCCCTGCTGGACACCCCCTTCCCTCCCCCGCAAAAACCCCCCCCCTCCCTAACCCCTCCTCCCCCCATCCCCCTCGAAAAAGGGGGGGGTCAATACGAGTTCGAAACCCCCCCCCCTCGAAAAACCCAAAAAAGGGGTTCAACTACGGTTCGAACCCCTTCCCCACCCCCCAATCACCGCCCAGCCCCCCCCCCCAAACAAAAACCCCCGGTCCCTACCACGTCCGATCAATCCCCCATGTTGTTCCCAGCAACCACTGTCCCTCACCACCACTTGCTCACCACCCACTGTCCCACTTGGTTCCACCACCATCCCTACTGTTCCGCACCATAGTGCCCACACCACTGTCGCAACTGTCCCCACCCTCCCCACCACTGTTCCCAACCCACCGGTGCCACTCTCCCCCACTGTCTCCACGGCCCCAACCACTGCCCGACTATCCCCACTGTCCCCACTGTCCCACTGACTCCTCCGCTGTCCCAATGAGCTGTCCCACTGTTCCCACCACTGTCCCCACTGTCCCCACCACTGTCCCCACTGTACCTCTGTCCCATTGTCCCACCGCCGTCCTCGCCACCGCCTTACCACTGTCCCCACCACCATTGTACCCTCCACTGTCCCACTGTTTCCACCTCATTCCCATTGTCCCCACACCACTGTCCCCACCACCACCGTCACCACCACTGTCCACTGTCCCCCCCTGTTCCCACCATTGTCCCCACCACTGTCCCCACCACTACCGTCCCCACCACTGTCCCACTGTCCCCACCACTGTCCCGCTGTCCCCTCACCACTGTCCCCACCACCACCGTCCCCACCACTGTCCGCACCCCCACTCGGTTTTCGAGAGGGGGGGGGGGAGGTTCGAACGGTAGTGACCCCCCCCAGTTTTCGGTTCGAAGGGGGGGGGGGTTCGAACCGGTAGTGACCCCCCCCCCTTTTCATGATGAACTGGGGGGGGGGGAGGGGTTCGAACCGGTAGTGACCCCCCCCGGTTTTCCGGAGGGGGGGGGGGAGGGGTTCGAACCGGTAGTGACCCCCCCCCCGGTTTTCCACCAGCAGCGGTAGAACACGCTCTTTCATATACATATATATATGTGTATGCATGTATGCATGTATGCATACATGCATGTATGCATGTATGCATGTATGCATGTATGCATGTATGCATGTATGTGTATGTATGTATGTGTATGTGTGTATTTATGTATGTATGTATGCATGCATGTATGCATGCATGCATGCATGTATGCATGTATGCATGCATGTTTGCATGTATGTGTGCATGTATGCATGCATGCATGTATGCATCTATGTATGCATGAATGCATGTATGCATGTATGCATGTATACATGTATGCATGTATGCACGTATGTATGTATGAATGTATGTATGTTTGTATGTATGTATGGATGGATGTATGTATGTGTGTATGTATGTATGTATGTATGTATGTATGTATGCATATATGTGTATGTTTGTATGTATGTGTGTATGTATGTATGTATGTGTGTATGTGTGTATATGTGTGCGTGCATGTGTGTATGTATGGTTGTGTGTATGTATACATGTATGTATGTATGTATGTATGTATGTATGTATGTATGTATGTATGTATGTGTGTATGCACGTGTGTTTGTATGCATGCATACATGTATGGATGTATGTATGTATGAACGTGTGTACGAATGTATGTATGTACGTACGTACGCATGTATGTATGTGTGTATGTGTGTATGTATGTATGTATGTGTATATGTATGGATGTATGTATGGATGGATGGATGCATGTATGTGTTTATGCATGTGTGCATGTTCATGTGTATATGTGTATGTATGTATGTATGTATGTATGTATGTATGTATGTATGTATGTATGTGTGTGTATGTATGTATGTATGTATGTATGTATGTATGTAGGTATGTACATATGTAGAACCACAGAGAGAGAGAGAGAAATAGAGCGAGACATCGGAGGCCAGCGCGGGCAGCGGCGCGGCCACCGGCATCGGCGTCTGTCTGCTGGCCGCGGAGCCCACGGCGACGCCTGCAGGGGCACCGGGGGCCGCCGCCACGAGGCCCAGAAGTGCCCAGGACAAGCAAGCAAGCAAGCAAGCAAGCAAGCAAGAACTCTCGGCTGCCGTCCACTGTTTCTCTGCCCGTGGCTAACAACTAGCATCCGAGTGGCGGCAAGACCGCAACGTCCCTCACCAGCGAGCGCTGGTGGTGAGGACACCATCTGTGGCGTGCCAGGGTCAAGGGAGCAGGTTAAGCGGCACGGTGGTACTCGACAGCCTACCAAGACATCCCAACCCAACCCGAAGTCACCGTTGGGCCTGTCAACTTCCAGTGGAGGGGAAGTGAGAGGGGGCGGGCCTTCTCAGAAGGCTCGAAAGAAGGCCCGCCCGTCTGAGAAGTTTTCTGGGCCTTATCCGCAGACACAGGACTTCCCAGAAGGCGCGAGTGCTTCTGAGAAGCCCCGCCGCCGTCTGGGAAGGAATGCCCCCTCTCACTTCCCCCTGGGATCGCCGCTGAGAGATGCCGAGGGCAAGGGAGGAGGGTACAGTGGAGACCCATGCCAAGAAACACCTTGCTTGCCTCCAGGGTGCCCTGGGTTTCTTGGGTTTCGATGGTTCTGCTATGGAAGGCGTGACGTTCCCACACCAAAAATCGATGGACGCCCTGGGGTTTCAGGGTTGGGTTTCTTGTGGAAGGTTTCTTGTGGACTGGCCTCCACTGTAAGTGGAGCGGTGGTACTCCAGAGCGACGGCGGCCGGAGCCGTCGGCATAGATAAAGCAGGGGAGACGACAGTGAGAGGCAGCTCCAGAGGAAGGATAGCGCACGCACGGACCGAGCTGAATCACACTGCGCAGAGAGAGAGAGAGAGACATCTATATACATATACAGATATACTAGAGCCACCGCGCGCGCTTCGCGCGCGCTCGAGTTCTAGCTAGCCTTCATGGGCAAACACATGGCATATCATACTCGTCGATTCTTAAATCCAGGGACTCTCTTGGAGGCCCTGCGCAAGCCTCAAAATCGTATAGAAGGGGAACTGCGGAAACGCAAAAATCATTAATTCCCGTTGGGTATTCAACGATTTGGGGCCCTCGAAGGCTTCCTGGGTTCTTTTCTGGGGCCTTAATTGTGGTCTGTTGTGCAAGAGAAAGCAGGGGGGCGAACTTGGAAAAAAGCTGAATGGGGGGATTTTCCTTTTTTTCACGTTGTAGTGCCTGGGATGTGGGTTAGACGTGTTCTGGATACGTCTTCGTGCAAAAAAAATAAGCACGGGGTGAATTTGAAAAAACGGAATTCTAAAATTCCACTGCTTCAACTATGGGATCATGGGATCTCGAGTTCTACAATGATTTCAGGGGCAACCAAGAGGACACGAAGACGATCCAAGAGAGTGCCAAGACAGCGTCAGAGAGTTCAACAGCATTCCCGAAACATTTGTTTCATGTGACCCCGAAGTCTTCATATGGCCCCAGGAAGAGGAAAGGGAGTAGGAGTCCCAACTTGATCTGGAATCCCTTTTTTTTCAAATTCCTCGGTCTTGGAGCGTTCGAAGCGGGAAAACGCGAGAAGGCGAAAAACGTCGACAAAAAACACTGGAAAGCAACGATGTTACCCTCTTCGGGCTCTCGCGGGACGGCTCTCGAAGCTCTCTTGGGCTGTTTGGGGGGCCTCGTCGGGGATTCTTCGGGAGCGTCTCAAGGGTCTGGGGTGTGTTGGAGGCCTCTGGGGAGTACCAGAGTCCTCTCGGAGGTCTCTGGCGGCCTCCTGCTTTCGCTCTTGAGCTCATCTTGGGCCTGTTCTGGGGTGGTCTGGAGCTGTCCTGGGCGCCTCTTCGGCAGTCTTGGGGCCGTCTTGGCCCGTCTTGGAGCCGTCTTGGGGGCCTCTTGGGCGGTCTCGGGGACGTCTTGGGGGCCTCTTCGGCCGTCTCGGAGCGTTGGAACCATGAAATGGTGAGAAGGCCAAAAACCGTTTAAACAAAATATGAAAATTAACCATTTTAGGTTCTCCGGGCGCTCTCGGGAGGCCTTTCGGAGCTCTCTTGAGGTCTCTTGGAGGCCTCCTGGGAGCCTGGAGAGCCGCCGGAAAGCTATCCTGAAGCTATCCTGGGTTGCTTGGGAGCGTCTTGGGCAATTCTTTTACGTTCTGGGGGCTTCTTGGGGTCGTCTCGGGCTGTCCTTGGGCGTTTTGGAGGCCCCCCAGGAGGCCGGGAAGCGCGGTGCCGGGAACGTTCCGCAGATGTTCTGGGAAGGTGTGGGACTCTCGGGAGGAGGGGGCGCGCAATTGTTGAATTTGAAAACAACAACCAACAAAAAAACGGGAATCTCTGAAACTTTAATTTTTTCAAATTCCTCGGTCTTGGAGCGTTCGAAGCGGGACAACGTGAGAAGGCATAACAAGTCTACAAAAACAACTGGAAATCAACGATTTTACCTCTTCGGGCTCTCGCGGGACGGCTCTCGAAGCTCTCTTGGGCTGCTTGGGGGGCCTCGTCGGAGCCTGTTTGGGGGCCTCTCAGGGGTCTGGGGTGTGTTGGAGGCCTCTGGGGGGTCCCGGAGTCCTCTCGGAGGTCTCTGGCGGCCTCCTGCTTTCGCTCTTGAGCTCATCTTGGGCCTGTTCTGGGGTGGTCTGGAGCTGTCCTGGGCGCCTCTTCGGCAGTCTTGGGGCCGTCTTGGCCCGTCTTGGAGCCGTCTTGGGGGCCTCTTGGGCGGTCTCGGGGACGTCTTGGGGGCCTCTTCGGCCGTCTCGGAGCGTTGGAACCATGAAATGGTGAGAAGGCCAAAAACCGTTTAAACAAAATATGAAAATTAACCATTTAGGTTCTCCGGGCGCTCTCGGGAGGCCTCTCGGAGCTCTCTTGAGGTCTCTTGGAGGCCTCCTGGGAGCCTGGAGAGCCGCCCGAAAGCTATCCTGGGTTGCTTGGGAGCGTCTTGGGCCAATTCTTTTACGTTCTGGGGGCTTCTTGGGATCGTCTTGGACTCTCTTTGGGCATTGTGGGGGCCCCACAGGAGGCAGGGAAGCGCGGTACCGGGAGCGTACTCGAGATGTGAGCGAGGTCGAGGACGCCCTGGGAGGAGGCCTGGCGTATTTGCTTATACTATATCATAATATGTACTAGACGGTACTAGCTTATGTTATACAAATATGAATATAAAGACATACATAAACCTACACATACCTACATGCATGCATGCATACGTACATACATGCATGCATACATGCATACATACCCACATGCATGCATGCATACCCACATATGTGCATATACACATACCTAAATACACATGTGCACACATATACACATACAAGTACACATATATATACATACATACATACATACATACATATGTGTGTATATATATATATGTGTGTGTGTCGATGTATATGTAAGTGTGCATATAAATATGTACGTATACACATACATATACATATGTATATACATTCACATATACATTGACATATACATATACATATACATATACATATGCAAATACATATACATATACGTATGCATATGCATATACATATACATATACGTATGTATATGCACATGCCTGGAAATAGTCATATGCATATACATATGCACGTACATATACATATACATACATGTACACATACACAAATCTATACACATACGCATACATATACGCATATATATATGCATAAACACATACATGTACATACACATATACATGTACAATCACATGCGCAAATACGTGTATATATGCAACTACATATACATATGCATATGCATATGAATACACATATACATGTTCACATACATGAACAGATACATGTACACGTACACACAGACGGACAGACAGACAAGCAAATCTATACTGCTCGTGCGATGCCCTGCCCGGGGGCCAGGGGCCACAAAGTACAACGATACAATGAGCAACATGCGCCACCGCGTTTGCGCGATAATGGACGATTAGAGTGCGTGCTGGCTGTCTGTTGAGGCTGATGTAGCGTCCCGGGGGGGCACCCCCCTCGCCTAGTTTTCGCACATCCTCCGAAACTCGTCCCCCTGGTTTTGCTCCCCCGCGCCCGTGTCGGTCGACAGAAGACCACCCGAAAACGGCTGCAGGACGCCCCGATCCGCAGGCGCGAAGGTCCCCAGGAAGCCCTCAGCGGCCCCCAAGGCGCCCCCAGGAGACCCCACGAGGCCACACGAGGCCCCACCTGATCTCCTGCCTTCTGCCTTGCCGCGGATGGGCCGAAGGCCGCTAGACACCATTCAAAGAAGGCCCAACGAGCCCCCGAAGGCCCCAAGATCTTCATAGATTGTGCGAAGTGTGTGTGTGAGAGAGAGAGAGAGCGATTTGAAGACAGGTGCCGTTAGCGCCCATCAGCGCCTACTAGCGATCACTATTAAGTAATAATAAGCGTCAATGGCCTGGGAAGGCAAGATCTCTTGCTCAACGTGACTCTCACGCACAACACACCCAACACAGGGCACCCTCAGAGGCTTCAGGGAGCCTCCAAAAAACGCCAAAGTGACGCTAAAGGAGGTTCGAGAAGGTCCCCGCGGGATCTCCAGAGGTCCCGAGAAGGCCTCCCGAGGCCTCCAGAGCCCAAACCCTCCATCCTCCTCCTCCAAGGGTCCAGGAAAGGGAGAGGGGGCCCAAACCCTCCCTCCTCCTCCTCTTCCTCCTCCTCCTTCTCCTCATCATCATCCACCTCCTCCTCCTCCTCCTCCTCCTCCTCCTCCTCCTCCTCCTCCTCCTCTTCCTCCTCCGGTCCATGCAATGGAACCCTGGGCAGAAGAACACTATGCAAGCAAATACGCACACTTTGAACCTGGTTAAATTCATCCTGAACCAGGATCGGTACATGCACCTCCCGGCTGGGCCAGGGAGGCATTTTCACCGACCCTGCGACCAGGATGGGCCAGGCCAGGATTGGTAAGAGAAGGTGCATTGTTCTCCGCCTGCCCCGCCTTTCAAAGCCCCACACACGATAACGCGTGCATGCATCGCCCTCGT
>CAUYUJ010015429.1:81121-96121 GCA_963575745.1 Prorocentrum cordatum
GAGAAGGAGGAGGAGGAGGAGGAGGACCACTTGGGAGAAGTGCGCGGATGCGGTCCCGCGGGGAGGCGCGGCACCACGAGATGCGTTCCGCGCGGGCCATCCGCGCGGGGGCCGAAGGGCCGAGGGAAAAGGCCGCGAGGCCGCCTGGCACTTCCGAGACGGGGGCAGGGGAGAAGAAACGTGGCGCTGCCCAGCAGCGAGCGCTGTCCACAACCGACGGCGGCCGCCGTCGGGCAGGCCACTTTTGCTCCGAGTGGAGAGGGCAGCGTCCGCGGCGGCGCCGACTGACAGCGAGCGGCGTACAGAATAGGCAAGCACTCGTGTTGGTCATCGCCGTCGTCGTCCTCATTCTTACCGTCACCACGTCGGTCTTCAACAGCCGTGGATAATGGATTTGCTTCCCGGCAACGACTCAAACAGGGGCCGAAAGGTGAAGACGCGACCGTCTGATCTGCGGGGAAACGCAAGATAGAGAGCAGCCGAAGGCAGCAGGCAAAGTCGAGAGGCGAGCGCCCAACATCAGAATCAGGTTGCGACAACGATGTCAAGTTCGGCTTTGTAATAATGCTCGAAAACCTTGTCCTGATGGTACGGATGCTTCCTGATGTGGGTTTGCCACGGCATGTTTTGTCAGATTGATCGTGGCACTGGTCAAAGACCTGCGTTGCCGACTGAAACCACATGCAAACAGTCGCCGGACACAAGACGTTCGCACTTGAATCCAAACCGTAAAGCCACTGCCCATGGGATGGAAGCCGTGGTTGTCCCCATCCCACACCACCTACCTGACTATCTCAAACACCAAACTTCAGAAGTGCAGCTGAGGTGAAAAACCCCAAAAATGTAAGATTCAGTGTTGGCCGTCGTTTATGTATCACGCGTTTCACCCACTCTGATTGGAATACGATTGGGGGAAACAAAATTCGTGAGGGGTGGGCAGATCTGGTCAAAGATATCGCAAATGTTCGCCCCGACCTGCAGCGTGCGATCGCGCGCGATACATGGAGGAGGGCGGGCGGGCGGACGGAAGGGAGCGCGACACGATTTGCCAGTCTAGGGAGAGAACGAGTACCAACAACTTCTCCGTCGCGGAGTCGCGAATTGTCCCAAAGGTGATCCCTTGGAGACACAACAGGGCACGAAATGGGCCACGAAATTGCCTGGGCGCCCACGGCAATCGCGCGATCAGATATTTGCACCACGGCGGGACAGACACCCCGGGCAGCCCGCCCAACGGCGCGGGCGTTGGACCACGCCCCCGTCTCATCATTGTCACATTCACACGAAACGTCGGCACTGCGACCATCAACCTTATAAGCATAGGGCCACACCCCCTTTTCGTTTGGAAAGGATTTCGCGCACGCCCCCTTATCGTTACCAAATGAACGCGTGAAAGACGACCCCAGCCCCCCACGTGAAGAAGTTTAGACCAAAGGGACCGCCAAACGACGCGTGAACTGCAAGCGGGAACATCTCGACGGCCAGCCAACGACAACGCCGCGCATTTCAACGCGAGCGGCGCGCTGCTGCCATGCTCGCCGGCGCCCGATGAACTTGGCGCTGCCTTGCGCTGGCGCGATGTCAACGCCCAAGTCTTTGTTGATGTTCGCGCGCTCGTGCCAGGGCAGAAACGAGGGGGCGCGTCGGCTGTCGGCGGCGCTGGCAAGAGCCCGGAACGGCGCCCGGGGCCCGCCCCGCACGGGCGCGCATCGAAAAGCTTAGGTTCACCCCAAAAACAAAGTTTAGGCACCAGGCGAAAAAAAACAAACAACAAAAAAAAAAAAAAAAAAAAACTTAGATTAAATCGAACTAACCTTCTCCAGGCCGAGCAGTCTCGCGCGGGAGAGCCCCGAAAAGTTCATATAAACAACAACAAAGTCGTTTGTAGAAACGCCCAACCAACCTTACATGGGAACACTTGCCTCAAGAGAAACGCTCCCGATCTAAACTTTTCCGTCGGCGGGTTACGAGGGGGCGACGGAGGCGGGGGCGGAGGCCCGCGGCTGGGCCAGCGGCGCTGCCGTGCGAGGGACAGCGCCGCCGTCGCCTCAAACTGCATGTCGCGGCCGTGGCACGCGCGGTCCTGGGAATGCTGGCGCGGGCGCGGCCGCGTCGAATGGGCCCAGCACGTCGCCGCGCGCGCGGGCCCCCCCTGCGTCAGCTGGCAATGGCCTCGCCGACAGGGCGCCTACACTTACGAGCATTCGCCATACATTCAAAACACTGACATGTAAAACCTATACTTGTGGGGACTGGGGTCGGTTCCCCACTGTTCACCACGGGTTAAACAAAAATGATGATACCGGAGAAGAACCCAAATCAGATTTGTGTTGGGGTTATGGGGCTATAGGACTATAGGGCTATAGGGCTATGGGGCTATAGGGCTATATGGGTTATATGGCTATTGGGGTATAGTGCTATAGGGCTATTGGGCTATTGGGCTATTGGGGCTATAGGGCTCTAGGGCCGTAGGGCTATAGGGCTATAGGGCTATAAGGCTATAAAGCTCTAGAGCTATAGGCATATTGGGCTCTAGGGCTATAGGGCTATAGGGCCATAGAGCTATAGGGCCATAGGGCTATAGGGCTATGTGGCTATAGGGCTATTGGGTTATAAAGCTATATGGGCTACATTGACTATGAAGCTATTGGGCTATTGGGCTAAAAAGCGATAGAGCTATATGGCTATAGGGTGCCCGGGCACCCCCGGGCACCTCCGGGCCCCCCCCCGGGCACCCGGGCACCCGGCCACCCACGGGCACCCGGGCACCCGGGCACCCGGCCACCTGCCGCCGAAATCCTGGGGCCGGGCACCCACGGGCACCTGGGCACCCGGCCACCGGCCACCAAATCGGCGCCCCACCTCACCCAACCATACGAATCCGCTAGGACCCCTACAGAAGGCAAGCTCTGATTGGGGAAGAATTGGCCCGCATGCAAGAGGACAGGAAAGAGGAGCGAGGGCGGCCGCGGAGAGGGGGCCGGACCGCGGGGACACTCTCGCGCAGCGAGGCCACGGGGAACGCGCGGGGCGGCCAGGCTAAAGGGCAGCCCCTGGCAGCAATCGCGGGGCGGCATCACAACGCACCCAGGGGTAGGGCAAGCAGCCGCAAAAAAAGTGCCAACAACACAGAAGAGTGGAAAAGAAAAATAAGCGACAGGACAAGTGGACCTCACTGCCTTGATCATCGATATCATCCAGGCGGTTCCTGGAGGTCTCTGGAGACATGGACCTCTGAAAATTTGTCGTGGGCCTCCTCCTGCGAGGGGGGAGGAGGAGGAGGATGAGGATGAGGAGGACGGGACATCAACGACTGAGGCGTTTGATAACTTTCCCCCTTTGGATCCCTCTGGAGGCCTCTGAAGCCTCCAGAGGCCCCCAGAAGCCTCCAGGACGACCTGCAGCAAGACATACCTCTGGGCGTACCTCCAGGGATAGCTCTCAAGACCGCCAGAGGGAGGGAGAGGCAGAGGCAGAGGGAGGTGGAGACCCACACGGCTGGCGTTGGAGAGATGGCGTGCAGCATCGATATCCGAGATGCACGCGATCCCTGTGAGCGGGGCTTCTTCGGCACACGCTGTCCCCACGGCGGGGGATAGCATGCAGTGAACGTAGAGGGCAGAAAATCCGCCCCTATGGGAAGCACCCCGGCGAGCGAAACCGTTCAGGAAACGCACCCAACGAAGGCATCGAACAGGGCAGGGCTGCCTAGTGAGCGCCCAAAGCCGCGTTGTGAACGCCATTCGTCGGGGTCTGGGTGGTTTTCCTCTTTTTCCTTGCGAGCGGGCCCGCAGCGCCGCGCTGCACGCGCCACCTATCGCCACCCGCAGCCGTGCCTCCGACGACATGCTCCATCCAGGGGCCCCCGACGTCCCGGCCCCTCGCCGGGTGGGGCAGCGTTTCGCCCTGGGGCCACGGTCGACGGCCCCGCAGGGCAGGGCCCAGAGGCGCCCCCCCGCGGGGGGCCGCAGCGGAGGAGGAAGCCGGGAATGCGACGTCGCAGCTGGCGCGGGCCCCAAACATTGCGTGTTCTGGCAATATGTGTGGCCGCAACCTGTGCTGAGCTATCTACGCGGTGCAATCTATGTGGTGCACGCACGCTATGCGGCACAATGTGTGTTGTGCATCTACACATATTTACATATTCTGATACATATATACAGATATGTATATATGTATATATATATATATATATATATATATATAAATATACATATATATATATACACACATGGAGCAACCTATGTGGTGCAACACAAGTGGTGCAATCCAGGTTGTTGTGCAACGTATGTTGCGCAGTCTAGATTGTACAATAAATGTGGTACGGTATATGTGGTGCACTCTGGTATGTACACTCTAAGGGAATACCATATGTGGAACAGCATATGTTGCACAAAATATGTGGTACAATCGCTGTTGCGCAATATGTTGTTGCACAAACTACGTGGCGCATTACATGTGGTGCAATGTACGTGGTGCAACCGATGTAACGCAATTGATGTTTACAAACGCGCTGACAAATTTCATGTTTTTGCGAACATCCCACCCACCAACCCGCAATTTGGTTTGCAAAACCTAGACGGCGGCGATCGCGATGAATGCGCGGCGTTGGCTGGTGCATCTCTGCGGCCGCGGCTAGCCCGCACATGTTCGCGCGCAGAGCGGCCACCTAATTTGGCGCGACCGACGCGACCGCAGTGGCACTGACCGCTGGGCACTTCCCACCGGGCATTTTACTGCGAGTCGGTGACTTGGGCGGGCACGGTATCATGGCGACGCCGGCAACGGTGGACACGATTACGAAAGTAGAAATGATGATGACGATGGTGGCGATGACGGCGGCAAGGCCAATGACGGCGCCGATGTTGATCACGCCCGCCGATAACGATGACGATGTCCTCGCGTCGGCGATGAAGATTTTTGAAGGAGTTGGACATGCGCGCGCGGCCGACGCGCGAGTGGCCCGCGTGGTAGTATTTGACACGGACCGTGCTCCCCCCCAGAACGCGCGCACAGGCCTTCGAATGAGTTCGACATACGGCGCGAGAGGCCCGTTTGGCAGAGTTGAACGAACATGTTGAGAAACCTATGGTTTTCGTCAGAATCCGCAAGATCGTGAGCGAATGATTGTTTGAAAACAAATGTTGCAAAACCCTGTGGTTGTTTATGCCTTCGGGCCACTGGATTTTGACAGCCTTACGAAACCGAAGGTTTTGGAAAGATGTCGGCATGCGCGCGCGGCGACGAGCGCGTGTGCACTTCGTCTCTTTTTGCACGGGGTCCGTGCGACAGCACGCGCGCAAGGGCGTTCGAACGATTTCGAAACGCGCGCGAGAGGCCCATTTGGAAGCAATTTATGAAAATGCTGAGAAAAAAGCCTGGTTTCTAAAGCATTCGCATGAGCGCGGGCGCAACCTTGTTTTGAAAATCCGGGTTGCAAAACCATGGGTGTTTGACATGTGTTTCGTGAAAGCTGAGTTTGGAAGCACTACGAAACCAAAGGTTTTACAAGGATTTCGGCATGCGCGCGCGAGCGCCCTTGCGCATTTCGTTACATTCGCTGCAAAGGATGCTTGGCAATGTGTGGATTTTGATTAACGAGACTGCGCGCATACTATATGTTGCAGGTGATGGCGGGGAGGTCGATACCAGCACGGCTGGGATGATATGAGTTCATATGTAGGATGGACGAGGCGTCAAGATCAATATGAGTTCGCTAGCGAAACCAGCAAAAGATAAGTCAGGGGGAATGGGAACATTGTATGTTTCGTTACGGCAAATCTCTGCGTCGCGCAGAATATGTTATGCAGCTTACGTAACGCAACTGATTATTACAAACGAGTTGACAAACCCCACGTTCTGACTAACATCCGACCCACCCACCCGAAACTTGACTTGCAAAAACCATGCGGCGCCGATCGCGTTGAGTGCCTGGCGTTGGCTGGCGCATCTCTGCGGCCGCGCTAGCCCGCACATGTTCGCGCGCGGAGCGGCCACCTAGTTTGGCGCGACCGACGCGGCCGCAGTGGCGACGTCCGCTGGGCACCTCCCAACGGGCACTTCAATGCGAGTCGGTGACGTGAGCGGACGCGGTATCATGGCGACGCCGACAACGGTAGTCACAATTCTCAGAGTAGCGATGGTGACGCATATGGGGGTGACAACGGCAAGGCCAATGACGGCTGTTGATCACGCCTGACGATCACGATGACGATGTCCTCGAATCGGCGATGACGATTTTTGAAGGAGTTGGACATGCGTGCGCGGCCGACGCGCGCGAGTGGCCCGCGTGGTAGTCTTTGACACGGACCGTGCCCCCCCCCCCCCAGCACGCGCGCAAGGGCGTTCGAAGGAATTCGACATGCAGCGCGAGAGGCCCGCATGTTGGGAGACAACGGTTTTCTTAAGAATCCGAAAGAGCGCGAGCGCAGGACTTTTTTGAATATGTATGTTGCAAAACTCTTGTTTGTTTGTATGTTGTCGGGGTACTCGATGTTGAATTCCTTACGAAATCAATGGTTTGTGTCACGGATTCCGGCATGCGCGAGCGACGACGCGCGCGTTTGTACTTCGTCCCGTCTTCTGCCAGGGGTTATTGCGACAGCACGCGCGCAAGGGCGCTCGGACGATTTCGACACTCGCGCGCGTGAGGCCAATTTGGAAACATGGTACGAAAAATTGAACCCGATGGTTTTCCTGAGAACTCGCAATAGCGCGGGCGCAAACTGTTTTTAACATTATTGTTACAAACCCATGTGTGTTATATGTTTTGGTGACACTCGATTTTGAAATCTGTACGAAACCTTAAGTTTTCGAAAGTCTGGCATGCAAGCGCGATGACGCGCGTGATCACTTCTCATCATGTATATTGCAAGGGATGCTTGAAAACTGATGGTTCCTGATAAACGGGAACGCACGCATAGTATTGCTTGCAAAAAATAACGGGGAGTCCTGGTGAGGATGGTATGTACTCAAATGTAGGATGGACGATGGGTCAAGACCATATACGAATTCACAAGCGAAACCAATAACGGATAAGCAAGGGGGATATGAGGGTAGAATCGAATCCATTTTAAGAAAGGAGAATATATGTATGCGATCTGTGTTGTGCAACCTATGTTGTGCGATCTACGCGGCGCAATCTTTGTTGTGCACTCGAACGGCGACGCGGCGACGGCGGCGACGGGGCGGCGACGGCGGCAACATAGCCGCCAGACCGACAGACAGGCCCAGACAGTAGGCGGCGACAAGGCGGCGACGAGGCGGCGACGAGGCGGCGACGGGGCGGCGGCGACGGCAACTGAGCCGCCAGACCGACAGACAGACCCAGACGACGGGCGGCGACGGGGCGGCGGCGGCGGCGGCAACATAGCCGCCAGACCGACGGACAGGTCCAGACGTCGGGCGGCGACGAGGCGCTGGCGGGGCGGCGACGGCAGCAACATAGCCGCCAGACTGTGCGGCAGGACAAAGTCCTTAGTAGCTACCGTCTGCTCGCGTGCCAATCAACACGTAGATCCCAAACCTCGGCACCCGCCCTCTTGCTCTTAGATTGGGCCCCCCTCGGGAGCATATTTGTCTTATGTGAAACGTATACTCCGTGCAGCCTCTAAGACAGGGGACCTAAAAACGGACGGCAACGGGAGGAAAAATGATGGAACACGAGAGAAATTAACAGGAGGGGGCTAGGAGCAGAAAGCACGTGGCAGAACTCGACGGGCTGATCGGGCGGGTAGACCACAACGGGCGGGTCGGGAAGGACGGCCAAGGCGGCCAGGTCGAGCAGGCGGGCTGCTGAACCGTGAACCCAGCATGAAGCGCGAGGAAATCTCGAGCGATAGCGCGATTTCCAAGGAAATCGTCAGGAAGGCCATAGCGAGAGCGTGACTCATGAGTGTCGAGGACGCGGCGTCTGATCACATTGCGAGGAAGTTCCACGCGAGAGCACGAGTCCTGCATAAATTGACAGGTAATCCCGCTCGAGAGCTCGATGTTGAAATACCTTGTGAGGGAATATCAAGCGTGAGCTGCTATTGTTGCTGAATCATCACTTCGAACGAATCAATATTATTGATACCCCCTACTGACCATTAATTATATGTTTCAATTCAAATGCGCCTCCCGGGGCTCGTACCCTGTTGTTTTTGCACCATGGGAACGGGAGCATCACCAAACTAGGCCCCTGGCCCCGAATTACAACAACAACAACAACAACAACAACAACAACAACAACAACAACAACAACAACAATTACTAGCACGTGGGGACACTCCGTTCTCAAGTGCCAGGGTTTTCATAGGAGGCGGGCAATACCCCCACTTTGTGGGGGGGCCGGTTCAAGCTCTACCAAATTTCCAAACGACTCTTCGCCACCACCCACACCCAGCTTCCCGCCCTATGACGTTCGGACACTTCACTTCGTGGCATGCGGACGACCGTGGCTACTATTCAGGGCCCCGCGGCCGACGACGACGGCGTGCGCGCGCGAAGAAAAAACGAATGTGTCCCGCATGGTATTATTTGACAGGGATGATGGCCCTGGCAGGTGCGCAACCGTTGTTGCAGAAGTTCGAAAAAGTTGCTCGCAAAAGCCCGTTTGACAGAAATGATTTAAAAGTGTTGGGTTTCCTACGAATCCGCAAGAGCGCGCGGGATGAAATTTTGACATTTTTTTTGAAAAACCATTGGTTTTTTGATGTTTTTATGTTAAAATCGCTACGAAAACTAAGGTTTTGGAAGGATTTCGTCTTGCGCGCGCGAATGTCCACTTTACCTTATTTTTTGCAAGGGATTCTTGAAGTTTGGTTATGTTAGAACAAGAAATGTCCACTTTAGCTTATTTTTTGCAAGGGAAAACGGGGGACAACAAAACAACCGGATCCGGACACCCACGTTTTGCCTGAGACTTCCTCACGAAAATGATGAAAATGTGGCTGCGACCTAGGCGCGGCGAGGGGGCCGCGCACCAGGGGCCCCAACAATAATTATTCTTTAGAACAAATAATGTTCAAAGGCTCCCGCCTTATACTTCCTCACTAGAATGTATGCAGGAATCGCGCTCTCGCGTGGGACTTCCTCACAATGTATTCAGACGCCGCGCCCTCGACAGTCAGGAATCACGCTCTCGCTGTGGATGTTTCACGATTGCCTTGGGAATCGCGCTACCGCTCGAAATTTCCTGCGGATCATGCAAAACGCACGCTTCAGCAACCCGCCTGCTCGGTCTGGCCGCCTGGGCCCGCCTTCCCGACACACCCGCTAAAGGTCTACCCGCCCGATCTGCCATTATGGTTCTGCCACGTGCTTTCTGCTCCTAGCCCCGCTCCTGCTACTCCCTCTCGTGTATCCTCCTCCCTCCCCCATTATCCCCTCCTTCCATCCATCATCATTTCCCCTGTCTTAGGGGCCGCACAAAATACACGTTTCGAATAAGAAAGATATACCCCCAAGTGGGCACGATCGAAAACGAAGAGGGCGGGTATCAAAGGTTTGGGATATACGCGCTGAACGGCACGCGAGCAGATAAAAACGACCAGTCTTAAATGATGCGTTTGCTGTTGTAAAACGGAGGCCGGCAACACAATCTGAGGCCCAAGAGTTCCCCTTGTAAAAAGCAGCGTGGGAGCCTTGGGAGGAGCACATGACTTAAATTAGCCTGGCGAAGAACCCAACCATATGCAGTTGTCAGTACCGCAGCTGCGGGTGTCATCTTCAAAGGAACTCCCCATAGGACCACGGAACGTGTGAGGGGTGTGCCGAGATGGGTGCCACTGGGGCATTCGGTGAAGCTCCCTATGGGGACATGAAACACGCGCGGGGCGTGCCGACATGGGTGGCGGAAACGCATGTGAGGGCCGCCACTGGGGCCTCCAGTGGAGCTCCCTATGGGTCCCCGAAACATGATGCTGCTGCGGGGGGGGTGCCGGGATGGGTGGCGGAGACGCATGTAAGCGCCGCTACTGGGGCCTTCGGTGGAGCTCCCTATGGAGCCACGAAGCGCGTGAGGGGTGTACTGTGAGCGCCGCCACTGGGGCCTTCGGTGCAGCTCCCTACGAGGCCACGAAACGTGTGAGGGGTGTGCCGAATTGGGTGCGGGTGGTGACGCATGCGGGCGGTGCCACTGGGGCCTTCGGTGGAGCTCCCTATGGGGCCACGAAACCTGTTGTTGTGAGGAGCGTGCCGGGATGGGTGGCGGGGACGCATGTGAGCGCGGCCGCTGGGGCCTTCGGTGGAGCTCCCTATGGGGCCACGAAACGTGTGAGGGGTGTGCCGAATTGGGTGTGCGTGACGCATGCGGGCGGCAGCACTGGGGCCTTCGGTGGAGCTCCCTATGGGGCCACGAACGTGTGAGGGGTGTGCCGAATTGGGTGTGCGTGACGCATGCGGGCGGCAGCGCTGGGGCCTTCGCGGAGCCCCTATGGGGCCACGAAACGTGTGAGGGGTGTGCCGAATTGGGTGTGCGTGACGCATGCGGGCGCGGGCACTGGGGCCTTCGGCGGAGCTCCCTATGGGGCCACGAAACGTGTGAGGGGTGTGCCGAATGGGTGTGCGTGACGCATGCGGGCGCGGGCACTGGGGCCTTCGGCGGAGCTCCCTATGGAGCCACGAAACGTGTGAGGGGTGTGCCGAAATGGGTGTGGGTGACGCATGCGGGCGCGGGCACTGGGGCCTTCGGTGGAGCTCCCTATGGAGCCACGAAACGTGTGAGGGGTGTGCCGAAATGGGTGTGGGTGACGCATGCGGGCGCGGGCACTGGGGCCTTCGGTGGAGCTCCCTATGGAGCCACGAAACGTGTGAGGGGTGTGCCGAAATGGGTGTGGGTGACGCATGCGGGCGCGGGCACTGGGGCCTTCGGTGGAGCTCCCTATGGAGCCACGCGTGTGAGGGGTGTGCCCCATGCATGGGGCCTTCGGGGGCTCCCTATGGGGCCACGAAAAATGGGTGTGCGTGACGCATGCAGGCCTTCGGTGGAGCTCCCTATGGGGCCACGAAACGTGTGAGGGGTGTGCCGAAATGGGTGTGGTGACGCATGCGGGCGCGGGCACTGGGGCCTTCGGTGGAGCTCCCTATGGAGCCACGAAACGTGTGAGGGGTGTGCCGAAATGGGTGTGGGTGACGCATGCGGGCGCGGGCACTGGGGCCTTCGGTGGAGCTCCCTATGGAGCCACGAAACGTGTGAGGGGTGTGCCGAAATGGGTGTGGGTGACGCATGCGGGCGCGGGCACTGGGGCCTTCGGTGGAGCTCCCTATGGAGCCACGAAACGTGTGAGGGGTGTGCCGAATTGGGTGTGGGTGACGCATGCGGGCGCGGGTACTGGGGCCTTCGGTGGAGCTCCTATGGGGCTACGAAACGCTGTACTGGGTGGGTGAAACGCAGGGAAGAGGGGGAGGAGGGAGGAGGAGGGGAAGGAGGAGGCGAGGAGGAGACGCGGGGCACCGTCTCTTCAAAACGAGGACCCAACACCACAGGATGGTTGGGAAAAACCTAAATGGGCACCGAGAGGGGGGAATCTCAAAAGGGGAATTCGACAACAAGCAAGCATTCTACCCTCATGCGCCATGCTCACACATGCCACATGCATCCATCACGATGCAACCCACTCTCAGGGGGAAAATATATGAAAAGGGGGGGCGACACTCCCACACCCAGATATCCCGCCCAAGAAAGCTGAGCTTACACCTCTCCCGAGGCACTTTCCGCGCGTTTGGGGAGCGGTGAGGATTCGGAACACGAAAGACTCGAGCGCCTGGAGAGGAGAATCGATAGGAACAGATGTAGAAAACACAAATAGGATTGGAGCCCACGTCGAGAGGCAATACATGGGAACATGTGGAAATCCAAAGGAGTCGAGCTCCAGTCGACGGGTTATTTATGGGAACATACATCAAAAACACAGGATTCGAAACCCTTTTTGTTCACACCAGGCAGCCCGTGCGACACGAGCCGATCCCGCCGCCAAGAAGGCGAGAGCCGCAAAATGCGGCCAGGAGGCTCCGCAAACAGCGGCCTCCAAGTTGCAGCGCGCTCGCCACGCTGCGTGGGTGTGCGCCGTCAGGTGAGGCGGCCACGCGAGCCACCACCCACCCCGTGCCGAGCCTGAAAAGGCCCAGACCACCGTAGGCACTCCCCACCTCACACGGCGCTGGCGGGCTTCCAGCTCACGGACTCCAGCATCTGCCGAAGCTGCACGCTGAGCTGAGGCCCGTAGCCAGGCGCCTGCCGAAGGAGGCCGTCGGCACGCTCGAAGACCTCCCCAGGGCCTTCCGAGGCAGCAGTTCCGCCGCCAGCAGGCGCCGCTCCCGCGAGCGCCGTGCCCAGCTCCGCCGCCGCCCTCGCCGCCTCCGCCTGCGCCTTCGCCCGTGCGCGCCTCGGCCCACGCCGCCGTGGCTCGGCACCGCCAGCCAGGCCGGCGCGCTCGAGGCCGCACGCAGCAGCTCCAGCAGCTCCTCCCACTCCGCGAGCGAGATCCGCCGCTTCCGCCGCCGCCGCCCCGCCAGGGGCCCTCGCGAGGGCCAGCGCCGCGCCCGCGGGAGCGGCCGCCGCGGCGGCCAGGCCAGAGCCCGTGCCGCCCGCGCCAGCAGCCACCGCCTCCGCGACCCACCTGCCCTCGCGCCCCCGCCCAGGCCGCCGCCGCCCGCCGACAGGCAGGCTGTCAGCCCAGGAGTCGTCGACCAACGAGGCGAGGTCTTCGTCGTCGGCGCCGTCGACCGCCATCGCCGTGGGCAGCAGGGCGAGCCCCAGGCCCGCACCAGTACTGCCAGCACCAGCCGTCGTCACGTCGCCGTCGGTCATCTCCTGCTGCTTGCGAGCCGCGCGCGCCGCGCGGCGGCGCCGACGCCGCGCCCGCTTCGCCTCCGCGGAGGCACCAACTGGGCGAGCGGCATCGCCAACGGCATCAGCAGCAAGATCGTCACGTCGGTCGTCAGCAGCGTGCGCTTGCGTCGTCGGCCGCGCCGCGAACGCGGCGGCCGAGACTGCAGAGCGCGCCACTGCGGCGACCGTGCGGCGCGGCGCGCCGCCGTCCACAGCGCCGCGGACCGCCGCGCGCACCAGCAGCGCGAGGTCGTCGGCGGCCGTGCCAGCCCCTCTAGCCGCGCGCAGGCCAGCCATCCCGAGGCGGGAGGCCGAGGCGGCGCGGCATGCGAACGCTTGAGCCAAAATGAGGATTCGAAACCCTGGGGAGGGGCTATCTATAGGAACATACCTCAAACACAAGGGATTATATGAAGGCGAAACCTATGGGGACCAAGCCTCTGGCGGGCCGAACAAACCTCCCCGAACACATATCTAATCCAACACAAAAGAATGTTTCCAAAGGCCTCCTGGGGGCGGGGGGGGGGCCCGAAAAGCGCTCGGAACGGCCGGAAACGCACCCCGAACACATAGCCTAATACGGAAAAGTGTCTCCTGGGGCCTCCTGGGGGGGAGAGCCGAACGGTACTCCCCGAAGACACACCCCTTGAGCGTCCTGGGGCCTCCGCAAACAGCGGCAAGACTGCTCCGACGGATTCCCCTTTGCTGTTGAATTGCGAACAAATCTGGAGCGAGACGGCCGTTCCGGCATCCGCGAGTAGCAGCAAAAATCCTCTGAAAGACCCGCCTGTGGTGCTGAATTGCGAAAGTCTCAAATGCAACAAACGTTCCGGCATCCACGAGTAGCAGCAACCTGGTTCTGAAAGACCCCCTCTTGGTGCTAAACTGGGAGAACGTCTTAAGCGAAACGGCCGTTTCGGCATCCGCAAGTAGAGGTAAGACTACTCTGAAGGACCCACCATGTGGTGCTAGACTGCATGGAAGTCTCAGGCGCGAGCGTCCTTCCTGAACTTCGGGCCCTCTCTGGCCAGGGCATCCCGGAATGAACTGTGAGGAAATATCGCGTGGTAGCGTTGTTGTTGTTGTGGTTCAACTCTCATCCTTGAAACTAAATACTTCTGGTCCCCCCACTGGTCCACACTCTGTTTTTTCAATTGAAACACCCCCCTTGGGGCTCGCCCTGTTCTTTATCATGGAAAATCTTAGCGCTCGAACTATATATTTGGCCCCCCGACTGCAACAACAACGGCTCCCGCCTGACACTTCCTCACAAGCTATTGCAAAATCGCGCTCTCGCGCGGGACTTCCTCACAATCTATGCAAGAATCGCGCTCTCGCGTGGGACTTCCTAGCACTTGATTCAAGCGCCGCGCCCTCGACACTCAGGAATCACGCCCTCGCTTTGGATCTCCTAACGATTTACTTGGGAATCGCATTATCGTTCGAAACCTCCTCGCAATTCATGCAGGCTCCATGCTTCAGCAACCCACCTGCTCGACGTGGCCGCCAGGGCCCGCCTTCCCGGCCCGCCAGCTAGGGTCTGCCCCCCCGATCTGCCCGTCTGGTTCTGCCACGTCTTTTCTGCGCCTACCCCCCTCCTGCTAATTTCTCTCGTGCTCCGTCCTTCTCCCTACCCCTTCCATCCGTCCTCCCTTCCCCTGTCTTAGAGGCTGCACTAAATACACATGGCAGGTGGGGAAGAGGTACTCCCAAGGGGGCACGATCGAAGACGAAAAGGGCGGGCACCGAGGGTTTGGAACATACATATTGAATGGCAAGCGAGCAGCAGATAGATGCGAACAGTCAAAAAATGTTTGTTGTTGCTGCTGGTTATTGTTGCTGTTGGGTGCTGTTGTTGGTGGTGGTGGTGGTGGTGGTGATGGTGTTGTTGTTGACGGGCCCGTTTGGGCAGCACCCCGAAACGATTGAGAGTGAGCCTCGATTTCAAAGAAAATGCTGCCGGCGCTGAGGCGAGAGCACCCGCGCGAACATTGGGGGTTCAAACAATTATTCAATGTTTAGAAGCTGATATCCCTCACAGAGACCAAGCAAACAAACAAACAAACAAACAAAGCACAACAACATTCCTTGCTGACTTTCTTGGCTTTTTCTATATACATATATAATTACACATCTATACATACACGAAACATTGCTGGAGCCACCGACCCGAAATTTCGGCCCAT
>CAUYUJ010015429.1:101121-151678 GCA_963575745.1 Prorocentrum cordatum
TCCTGAGGGATGTGGGAATACACAAGAGAGAGAGGATATGGTTGTCCCGATGGTTGTCTCGATGGTTGTCCCGATGGTTGTCCTGATGGTTGTGGTTGTCCCGATCGTTGTCCCGATGATTGTCCCGATGGTTGTCCTGATGGTTGTGCTTGTCCCGATCGTTGTCCCGATGACTGTCCCGATGATTGTCCCGATGGTTGTCCCGATGGTTGTTCCGATGGTTGTCCCGATGGTTGTCCCGATGGTTGTGAGCGATGCCGGATCCTCACGCCCCCCGCCGGAGGAGGAGGAGGAGGAGGAGCAGGACAAGGAGGAAAGGAGAGAAGAGAGAGGAGGCCTCTTGGGGCCTCTTGAAGGCCTCTTGGGGCCTCTTGAAGGCCTCCTGGGGCAACCTATGGCGCAACCAGTAGGGGGACGTTTTATTCTCGGCGGCCGAGGGCGCAACCTATGGCGCAACCAATAGGGGGACGTTTTATTCTCGGCGGCCGAGGGCGCAACCTATGGCGCAACCGCAAGGGATTGTGGCCCCTGGCAGGCGCGCGAACCCCGTTGCAAGAGCGTGCGAAAGTAGCTCGCGCGAGCTCATGTAACATAAATGTTGGAAAACCATTGGTTTTTTTAGGATTCGGACAGCGCGCGCGGGTGGAAATTTTGAAAAGTCGTGCAGGTGTTTTTCGAGGACCTACGGTGCGATTCGTGTGATTTTATGATGCGCGGTGCTAAAATTCTTAAGAACCCAATGGTTTTTGGAGATTTCGGCGTGCGCGCGCGAAGAAAAAACGAATGTGTCCCGCATGGTATTATTTGACAGGGATGATGGCCCTGGCAGGTGCGCAACCGTTGTCGCAGAAGTTCGAAAAAGTTGCTCGCAAAAGCCCGTTTGACAGAAATGTTTAAAAAGTGTTGGGTTTCCTACGAATCCGCAAGAGCGCGCGGGATGAGATTTTGACATTTTTTTGTTGAAAAACCATTGGTTTTTTGATGTTTTTATGTTAAAATCGCTCCGAACACTAAGCTTTTGGAAGGATTTCGTCTTGCGCGCGCGAATGTCCACTTTACCTTATTTTTTGCAAGGGATTCTTGAAATTTGATTATATTAGAACAAGAAATGTCATTTTATAGTGTTTTTTGCAAGGGAAAACGGATTACAACAAAACAACCGGATCTGGATCACATCGTTTTACCTGAGGCTTCCTCACGAAAATGATGAAAATGTAGCTGCGGCCTAGGCGGCGCAGGGGGGGCGTGCACCAGGGGGCCCAACAATAATTATTCTTTAGAATAAATAAACAACAACAACAACAACAACAATTACTAGCACGTGGGGACACTCCGTTCTCACCAGTGCCAGGGTTTTCATAGGAGGCGGGCAATACCCCCACTTTGTGGGGGGGCCGGTTCAAGCTCTACCAAATTTCCAAACGACTCTTCGCCACCACCCACACCCAGCTTCCCGCCCTATGACGTTCGGACACTTCACTTCGTGGCATGCGGACGACCGTGGCTACTATTCAGGGCCCCGCGGCCGACGACGACGGCGTGCGCGCGCGAAGAAAAAACGAATGTGTCCCGCATGGTATTATTTGACAGGGATGATGGCCCTGGCAGGTGCGCAACCGTTGTCGCAGACAACAACAACAACAACAACAACAACAACAACAACAACAACAATTACTAGCACGTGGGGACACTCCGTTCTCACCAGTGCCAAGGTTTTCATAGGAGGCGGGCAATACCCCCACTTTGTGGGGGGGCCAGTTCAAGCTCTACCAAATTTCCAAACGACTCTTCGCCACCACCCACACCCAGCTTCCCGCCCTATGACGTTCGGACACTTCACTTCGTGGCATGCGGACGACCGTGGCTACTATTCAGGGCCCCGCGGCCGACGACGACGGCGTGCGCGCGCGAAGAAAAAACGAATGTGTCCCGCATGGTATTATTTGACAGGGATGATGGCCCTGGCAGGTGCGCAAACCGTTGTTGCAGAAGTTCGAAAAAGTTGCTCGCAAAAGCCCGTTTGACAGAAATGTTTAAAAAGTGTTGGGTTTCCTACGAATCCGCAAGAGCGCGCGGGATGAAATTTGGACATTTTTTGTAAAAACCGTTGTTTGTTTGATGTTTTTATGTTAAAATCGCTACGAAAACTAAGGTTTTGGACGGATTTCGTCTTGCGCGCGCGAATGTCCACTTTACCTTATTTTTTGCAAGGGATTCTTGAAGTTTGGTTATGTTAGAACAAGAAATGTAATTTTATATTGTTTTTTGCAAGGGAAAACCGATCGTAACAACACAACCGGATCTGGATCACATCGTTTTACCTGAGACTTCCTCACGAAAATGATGAAAATGCGGTTGCGGCCTAGGCGAGGCGAGGGGGCCGCGCACCAGGGGCCCCAACAATAATTATTCTTTAGAAGAAATAATGTTCAACAACAACAACAACAGCAGCAGCAGCAGCAGCAGCAACAGCAACAACCACAGCAACAACAACGACGACAACAACAGCAACAACAACAACGACACCAGTGATTTAAAAACGGTCCGCTCTTATATGTTCGAGTTTCCGTCAACGCGTATTTCCCAAACCCTCGATACCATCCCTCTTCGTTTTCGATCGTACCCGTCTGGGGAATATACAGCATTCTTCCCTGCTGGCCAGGCCCCGGCAAGCGGCGGGGCGGCTGCGGACAGTCGGCCTGGCCAGCGGCGGCGCTGATCGGCGGCAGCCCGACCGCAACAGGGACGGACAGGGGACCGACCACGACGACGATGACGACGACGACAACGACGACGACGACGACGACGACGACGAGCGAAAGCGAGAGCGAGAGCGACAGCGGGGCCACGAAGTGCAGGAAGGGGGCCACGAAGGGCGACGTCGGGGCCACGACGGGCATGCGTATAGGACCGTAAGTGCGCGAACGAGCGTTGGCCAGGGGAGATGATGCGCGGCCACAGGGGGCAAGGACGGGGGCCACTGAGAGCAGCAACGGGGCCACGAAAGGCAGCGAGGGGGCCACACAGGGCGACACACGGGCCACGAAGCGCATGCAGATGGGCCACGACGGGAGCGAACAAGCGGGGGCCACGAAGGGCATACATATATGGGGCCACGAAGGCCAGCGAGGGGGCCACGAAGGGCTAGAACGGGGCCACGAAAAGCAGCGAGGGGGCCACGAAAGGCTGCAACGTGGCCAAGAAAGGCAGCGAGGGGGCCACGAAGGGCTACAACGGGGCCACGAAGAGCAACGAGGGGGCCACGATGGGCTGCAACGGGGCCACGAACGGCAGCGAGGGGGCCACGAAGGGCTGCAACGGGGCCACGAAGGCCAGCGAGGGGGCCACGAAAGGCAGCGAGTATGCCACGAAGGGCAGCGAGGGGGCCACGAAGGGCTGCAACGGGGCCACGAAGGGCAGCGAGTCCCCGATTCCTAAGTAAGCTGCGAGGGAGTCATAAGCGTGGGCGCGACTCCTGGGCGCCTGAGTGTCGGGAGCTCGGCGCTTGAGCAAATCGCAGGGCATTCCAACGCAAGAGCGCGTTTCTTTAGTCGATTGCAAGCAAGTCTCCAGCGAGAGCGCGACTCCAGAGCGCCGAGAGAGCGATCTCTCTATAAAGCAAAAAAGAAATCCCAAGCAAGAGCTCCTGAGTAAAATGCGAAGAAGTCTCGGGCGGGAGCGGGGGCTCTGGCTCAATTGCGAGGAAGTTTCAAGCGAGAGCCGTTGTTTTTGCAATCCGAGGGCAACAACCCAGTTTGGGCCCCGTGACTCTCCCTGCTTTTAAAAAAGGGAGCACTCCATGTTTGTGTGTTCTATTCGATATATATATATATATATTATATATATATATATAAATATATATATATATGTGTGTGTTGAAAAATGTATATATGTATATATGTGTATATATACATATACCTGATAATGATAATAATAATAATATTAAAATAATAATATTAATACAAATGATAATAATACGAATAATAATAATAACCTATTTAATAATATTAAAAACACGATGATACACGATGGTCACTGGAGGGAAGGATGAACGTTGATAATTCTTTAGAAATGATAATTCAACAACAGCGGCACCAGCAGCAGCAGCAACAACAACAATCATTCTAAGACAGCTCGCTCTTATCGGCCCGCGTGTCATTCACTATGCATATCCCAAACCCTGGACACCCGCCCCCTTCGTCTTCGATCGCACCCCTCTTGGGGGGTAGTACGACAGTGGACAATGTTTTTGCCCAGCGGCCCCGCGGGAGGTGAAGTCGGAGCCCGATGTCATCAATCACATCGCTGGGATTCGCGCGTGCGGGAATGTGATCAGCTATGTGCAATAACGAAGCGCCACTACTACAGCGCCAGGATCTGCTTGTGCGAAAAAAGGGTAAGCCTCAGCAGCAGGCACTGGCGACGCTACTCAGCGTGATGTGGAAGGAATTCTACTTGAATATATATATATATATATATATATATATATATAATATATATATATATATACGCGTTGAAATATGTATATATGTGTATATGTGAATATATACATTTACACGATACTAATGATAATAATAATAAATAATAATAATAATATTAATACTAATAATATTAATGATAATAACATGTTTAATACTATTAAAAACACGATGATACACGATGGTCACTGGAGGGAAGGATGAACGTTGATAATTCTTTAGAAATGAGAATTCAACAAAAGCGGCACCAGCAGCAGCAACAACAACAATCATTCTAAGACAGTTCGCTCTTATCGGCCCGCGTGTCATTCACTATGCATATCCCAAACCCTGGACACCCGCCCTCTTCGTCTTCGATCGTACCCCTCTTGGGGGGTAGTACGACAGTGGACAATGTTTTTGCCCAGCGGCCCCGCGGGAGGTGAAGTCGGAGCCCGATGTCATCAATCACATTGCTGGGATTCGCGCGTGCGGGAATGTGATCAGCTATGTACAATAACGAAGCGCCATTACTACAGCGCCAGGATCTGCTTGTGCGAAAAAGGGTAAGCCTCAGCAGCAGGCACTGGCGATGCTGCTCAGCGTGATGTGGAAGGCAACGCTCCAGGATACGTGGGAGGTGAACTGGGGCCCGCCGTCGCCGGCCACGTTGGGGTGAGAGCTCTGGCAACGTTCGGGGGCACATGGGAGACGATACCCAAGCCGAACGTCACCAGCTGCAGCGCTGATACAGGCGCGTGCGCGGCAGGCCGGTTGTCCCAATGGGCTCTGGCGCTGCCCAACAGGATGTTCAGGGCGAAGTTGGAACCCGATGGCAACGCCGAAGCCCGCTATCATCAGCTACAATGCTGGATCAGCACGTGGGGGGAAGTCCTCAGATACAGCGATGGTGCGATAAAGATGGTCAGCGCGTGTGAAAAAAAACAGGCAGCGGCTGGTGGTTCTGGTGCTCGTCGGCATGATGTGAATTGTGAGTAAATTGCTAGGAAGTCTCAGGCGGGAGCGGGGGTCCTGAGTAAATTGCGAGGAAGTCTCAAGCGGGAGCGCCGATCCTGAGTAAATTGTGAGGAAATCTCAAGCGGGAGCGGGGGTCATGAGTAAAAGGTGAGGAAGCCTCAAGCGGGAGCCGTTGTTGTTGTAATCCAGGGGGGCAACAATGCAGTTTGAGGATCAAGACTTTTCCTGTCAAAAAACAGGGTGCGAGCGTCGAGGGGCGCACTTTGACTAAGAAAAAACAGTTCGCCCTTATATGCTCGAGTGTCCAATAACGCGTATTTCCCAAACCCTCGATACCCGCCCTCTTCGTCTTCGATCGAACCACTTTTGGGGGGTATACCTTTCTTCCCTGCAGGCCAGGCCCCGGCAAGCGGCGGGCGGCCGCGGACCGTCGGCCTGGCCAGCGGCAGCGCTGATCGGCGGGGCGGCCGCGGACCGTCGACCCGACCCCAAGAGGGACGGACAGGGGACCGACCACGACGACGATGACGACGACGACAACGACGACGACGACGGCGACGACGTCGAAGACGACGGCGACGACGACGACGACGGCGACGACGAGCGAAAGCGAGAGCGAGAGAAAACGACAGCAGGGCCACGAAGGGCACGAAGTAGGCCATGAAGGGCGACAGCGGGGACACGAAGGGAATGCGTATGGGGCCACGAAGAGCGCGACGAGCAGGGGCCACGAAGTGCAGATAATGCGGGGTCACAGAAGGCAACGGTGGGGCCACTGAGGGTAGCAACTGGGCCACGTAGGACAGTGAGGGGGACACAAATGGCGACAGCGGGGCCACGAAGGGCACGCACATGGGGCCACAACGGGCGCGACTCCTGGGTGCCTGGGTGTCGGGAGCGCGGCGCTTGGGCAAATTGCAAGAAATTCCAACGCAAGGCCATTCTTCAGTAAGTTGCAAGCAAGTCTCCAGCGAGAGCGCGACTCCAGAGCCCCGGGAGAGCGATTCCTTTATAAATTGTAAGGAAGTCCAAAGCGAGAGCGCGATTCCTGAATAAAATGCGAAGAACTCTCGGGCGGGAGCGGGGGTCCTGGCTAAATTGTAAGGAAGTCTCAATCGGGAACCGTTGTTGTTGTAACCCGGGGGCCAAGGGTCCAGTTTGAGCAGGAAGACTTTCCCTGTCAACAAACAGGGTGCGAGCGTCGAGGGGCACACTTTGATTGAGAAAAAACAATGTGCACCGGTGGGGGGATCAACAATAATTATTCTTCAGAAATGAGAATTCAACAACAACATCAACAACAACAACAACAACAATTACTAGCACGTGGGGACACTCCGTTCTCACCAGTGCCAGGGTTTTCATAGGAGGCGGGCAATACCCCCACTTTGTGGGGGGGCCGGTTCAAGCTCTACCAAATTTCCAAACGACTCTTCGCCACCACCCACACCCAGCTTCCCGCCCTATGACGTTCGGACACTTCACTTCGTGGCATGCGGACGACCGTGGCTACTATTCAGGGCCCCGCGGCCGACGACGACGGCGTGCGCGCGCGAAGAAAAAACGAATGTGTCCCGCATGGTATTATTTGACAGGGATGATGGCCCTGGCAGGTGCGCAACCGTTGTTGCAGAAGTTCGAAAAAGTTGCTCGCAAAAGCCCGTTTGACAGAAATGTTTAAAAAGTGTTGGGTTTCCTACGAATCCGCAAGAGCGCGCGGGATGAAATTTTGACATTTATTTATTGTTTTTATTTTTTTTTATAAATAAAAAAAATTGTGCTTTGATGTTTTTATGTTAAAATCGCTACGAAAACTAAGGTTTTGGAAGGATTTCGTCTTGCGCGCGCGAATGTCCACTTTGCCTTATTTTTTTGCAAAGGATTCCTGAAGTTTGGTTATGTTAGAACAAGACATGTCATTTTATATTGTTTTTTGACAGGGAAAGCGGGCGTCAACAAAACAACCGGATCCGGACTCCCCCGTTTTGCCTGAGACTTCCTCACGAAAATGATGAAAATGTGGCTGCGGCCTAGGCGCGGCGAGGGGGGCGTGCACCAGGGGGCCCAACAATAATTGTTCTTTAGAAGTAATAATATTCAACAACAGCAACAGCAACAGCAACAGCAACCACAACGACAACAACAGCCATCAGTTTAAGACTGTTCGCTCTTATCTGTTCGCGCGTACCTCCCCAAGTATATCCCAAACATCCGATGCCCGCCCTCTTCGTCTTCGATCGTACACCCTCTGGGGGGTACATCTTCCTGACCTGCCACGCGTGTTGCGCGCAGCCCCTAACAGAGGAAGACAAGAGGAGCGAGAAAGGAAAGAGAGAAAGAGAGCGAGAGAAACAGAGAAGGAGAGAGAGAGAGAACAAAAAAAACAAAAACAAAAAAAACAAAAAAAAGGAAGGAAGGGAGTGGGGGGGAAGGGAGGGAGGCAAGGGACAAGAGGGAGGGAGCAGAATTGCGGACGAGAGAAGCAACAATGAGGCCACTGAAGGGCAGCACCAGGGCCACGAAGGGCGGCAATGGGGCCACTGAGGGCGCGAGCGAGCGGGGGCCACGAAGGGCGATTACATGGGCCACCAAGGGCAGCAACGGGGCCACAATGGGCAGCGATGGGGGCCACTGAGGGCAGCAGCGGGGCAACGAAGGGCAGCAATGGGGCCCCTGAGGGCATTGACGGGACCACAGAGGGCAGCAAGGGGGCCACGAGGGGCTACGCTGGGGCCACGAAGGGCAGGCACGGGGCCACTGAGGGCGCAAGCGACTGGGGGTCACGAAGGACAGCACCTAGGCCACTGAGAGCAGCAGCGGGGCCACAATGGGCAGCGGGGGGGGGCACAAGGAGCTACGCTGGGGCCACGAAGGGCAGCAATGGGGCCACTGAGGGCACGAGCGACTGGGGGCCACCAAGGGCGAACATATGGGCCACAAAAGGCAACGAGGGGGCCACATTGGGCAGCGGGGGGGCGCACACGGGGTTACACTGGGGCCACGAAGGGCAGCAATGATGCCACTGAGAGCACGAACAACTGGGGGCCACCAAGGGCGTATATATGGGCCACAAAGGGCAGCGAGGGGGCCACTGAGGGGAGCAGTGGGGCCACGAAGGGCCGCAATGGGGCCACTGAGGGCACAAGCGACTGGGGGCCACGACGGGCGTATACATGGGCCACAAAGGGCATACGCCAGGGCAACGAAGGTCAGCAATGGGGCCACTGAGGGCACGAGCGACTGGGGGCCGGTGCCACGAAGGGCGAATATATGAGCCAGAAAGGGCAGCGAGGGGGCCACTGAGGGCAGCGGGGGGGGGAGGGCACACGGGGCTACACTGGGGCCACGAAGGGCAGCAATGGGGCCACTGAGGGCACGAGCGTCTGGGGGCCACCAAGGGCGCAAATATATGAGCCACAGAAGGCAAGGACGGGGCCACGAAGGGCAGCAATAGGGCCACTGAGGGCACGAGCGACTGGGGGCCACCAAGGGCGTATACTTGGGCCACTAAGGGGAAGCGAGGGGCCACTGAGGGCAGCATCAGGGCCACGAAGGGCAGCGACTGGGCCACAAGGGGAGGGGCCACGAAGGGCAGCGAGCGAGCATGGGGCACGAAGGGCATGACCCTAACGGGCGGGCCGAGCGGGCGGATCGATCGTGAGTTCTGCGTGATTAGCCAAGAAGTTTCCAGCGAGAGAGCGATTCCTACGTAAATTTGAAAAGTCCCCAGCGAACGCGCGATTCCTGAATGGCAAGAGCGCGGCGCCTGAGTAAATTGCGAGGAAGTCTCAGGCGGGAGCGCGATTCTGGAGTAAATTGTGAAGAAGTCTCAAGCGGAAGCGGGGGACCGGAGTAAATTCCGAGGAAAGATCAAGCGGAAGCCGTTGCTGCTGTAAACCGGGGGCCAGGGGCACTGTTTGAGCCTCAAGATTTTCCCTGATGAAAAACAGGGTGCGAGCGCCAGGAGGGGCACTTCAATTGAAAAATACAAGGTGCACCGGAGGAGGGGATCAACAGCAACTATTCTTCAGTAGTGGGAGTTCAACAACATCAACAATAACAACAACGACCCCAACAGCAATAACCCCAACAACAACAATAACAACAACAGCAGCAACAACAGACAACCACAACAGCAACAGCAACAACAACAACAACAACAACAACAACAATCACTTTACCCGAACGCTCAGTGTTCTCACCAGTGCCAGGGTTTTCATGCGACGCCAGCCAATACCCCCACTTTGTGGGGGGGCAGTGCAAGCTCTACCAAATATCCACACGACTCTTCGCCACCACCCACACCCAGCTTCCCGCCCTATGACGTTCGGACACTTCACTTCGTGGCCTGCGGACGACCGTGGCTACTACACTGGCGTGGAGTACACACCCACAGAAGTTGTTAAGCCTACGTTCGTACACCCACAGAAGTTGTTAAGCCTTGTTAACCCACAGAAGTTGTTAAGCCTTCCACAGAACATCTTGGGGCCTCTTGGGGGCTTATTGGGTCCTCACGGCGGGCTCTTGGGGCCTCTTGAAGGCCTCCTGGGGCAACCTATGGCGCAACCAGTAGGGGGACGTTTTATTCTCGGCGGCCGAGGGCGCAACCTATGGCGCAACCAATAGGGGGACGTTTTATTCTCGGCGGCCGAGGGCGCAACCTATGGCGCAACCGCAAGGGATTGTGGCCCCTGGCAGGCGCGCGAACCCCGTTGCAAGAGCGTGCGAAAGTAGCTCGCGCGAGCTCATGTAACATAAATGTTGGAAAACCATTGGTTTTTTTAGGATTCGGACAGCGCGCGCGGGTAGAAATTTTGAAAAGTCGTGCAGGTGTTTTTCGAGGACCTACGGTGCGATTCGTGTGATTTTATGATGCGCGGTGCTAAAATTCTTAAGAAGCCCAATGGTTTTTGGAGATTTCGGCGTGCGCGCGCGAAGAAAAAACGAATGTGTCCCGCATGGTATTATTTGACAGGGATGATGGCCCTGGCAGGTGCGCAACCGTTGTCGCAGAAGTTCGAAAAAGTTGCTCGCAAAAGCCCGTTTGACAGAAATGTTTAAAAAGTGTTGGGTTTCCTACGAATCCGCAAGAGCGCGCGGGATGAGATTTTGACAATTTTTTGTTGAAAAACCATTGGTTTTTTGATGTTTTTATGTTAAAATCGCTGCGAACACTAAGGTTTTGGAAGGATTTCGTCTTGCGCGCGCGAATGTCCACTTTACCTTATTTTTTGCAAGGGATTCTTGAAATTTGATTATATTAGAACAAGAAATGTCATTTTCTATTGTTTTTTGCAAGGGAAAGCGGATTACAACAAAACAACCGGATCCTGTACACACCCTCTTTTCTGAGGCTTCCTCACGAAAATGATGAAAATGTAGCTGCGGCCTAGGCGGCGCAGGGGGGGCGCGCACCAGGGGGCCCAACAATAATTATTCTTTAGAATAAATAATGTTCAACAACAACAACAACAACCTCAACATCCATAATAACAACTACAGCAACAGCAACAGCAACAACAGCAGCAGCAGCAGCAACAACAGCAGCAGCAGCAACAGCAATGGCAACAGCAGCAGCAACAGCAACAGCAACAGCAACAGCAACAGCAATGGCAATGGCAATGGCAGCAGCAACAACAACAAGTACAACAAGCAGAGTCCGCACCGCGGGACTCTCCAGCCACGCACCCAGGGACAGTAGATGACCGTTCGGGCCCCGCAGTCTGACATGGGATCTCTTCCCAGACAGGTCAGCTTGGAACAAGTCCCGATATCCAGGTCCTCTGCCGCGCGCCGCGAGGAGCCCACCTCGACCCCCTGTCCCGAAGCGTTCACAAAGAGGCCCCAGATTCGTTGAGCCCGTTGCACATCCCTTTCCACATGCCACCAGAAAAACTCGGGTCGGACGAACACTCGCCGCATGCAGCCCTGCCCGGCGCCTCCCGGCGCAGGAGGCGCCGGCGCATGGAGAAAGAAGCGCCCGGCGGAAGGGCCGAAACCGGCGGCACGCGGCAGGAGCTGCGCAGGCGCTCGACGTCTTCTCCATGCCCCTGCTCGCGCCCGGATTTCCGCGAGGGGCCCGAGCGGGGACAGGGGGGAGGTCCTGGCCTCCAAGGCCACGCTGTTCACCCCATGCCCCGCCGCACCTCGCGCCCGGTGGAGGCAGCAGCAGGGGCATGGATCGAACGTCGATCGCCGAGTTCGCACCACCCTCTTCCTCTGAAGGGGTCCAAGTGATATACGGTATGTCCGTTTCTCAGCTTGAGTAAGATATGGCAATGGTAACAATAATCGTCACGGCATGCATATCCCAGAGCTACCCGATCAGCCCTCCTCGCCGCCGCGTCGAGCTCCCTCGAGACTCGACCCAGGCGACCTCCGGGTTGCCCCAGCGAAGCTGAAATGAAAACTCGCACGCCTCGCCACATGCAACCTCAAAGAAACATGCCTGCGTACGTCAAAACAAAGTCGCCTGCCACGGGCGACATCTAACGAAAGTCACGCCTGCACCTCTTCTCTGCCCTCGGGCTCGCAAGCTGGGTCAGGCTCAAGCAAGTTGCCTGCGACCGCGAGAGAGAGGTCAGACTTGCCCGCAGCCACGAGAAATCCCAGCAGTCCCAGCATCTCATCCAGCTCCTTTTGCGCCAGATGCTTCGTGCCGAGATCTGCCACATTGACTTTACCGAGCGTCTTGGAAAGGATGACTCGACGCTCGGTTACATGACGCTGGAGCCAGAGAGTCTTTGTCTCGATGTGTCGGACGCGCCCTGCCCCTCGGCGGTGCGCGATCCCACTGGCGGCCGTAGCGTCCGTAGCGTCGCCAGCCAAACATAGCTCCAGCTCGTATCCCATGTCACGCGCCAACGAGACCAAGCCGACCCCGCAGGACGCAGTGCGCACTAAAGAGTACCACTCGGCCTCACCCGAGCTGAGAGCCTCACTGCCTTGGGTCGCACTGAAGACCCGAATCATGTGATCTCCCAGCTGGGAGACTCCGCAGCTCGTACTCTTCCTGGTCTCCAGGCAGCCGGCGAAGTCGCTGTCCGAGGAGCCCATGAGCACACCTGACCATCGCTGGCGTCGGAACCTCTGAATCAGCCTAGGACGGCCCAGGAGATACCTGGCAATCCTCTTGACTAGCTCCACGCCGTGCTCACACGGCTCGTGCATGCACTTCGCTGCCCCCTTGTCCGCGTACTTGATGTCCGGGCGGTCCTCGCTGAGATAGCTGGCTCGCATGACTAGGCCGCGGTAGCGAGTCGCCTCCTCGCCCTCCAGGACCCTGCCACGGTCCACGCTCTTGGCCTTTACTCCTGGCGTCGAGAGGGCCTTTGACCCGCGCCAGAGGTTCAGCTGCTGCGCCATGATGAACGCGTGGCGGGAGTCAGCCTCGAGCTCCACATCACCTCTCGAGGTCCAGCGAAAGACGCGGTTCAGGCAGACCACCTCCTGAACATCACCAGCACTCTTGCTGGGTCCCAACATGCCCTCGAGCTTGACCCACATGTACTTCTGCAGCTCGCGGTAGAACTCCAGGTTGTCGGCGCGGGAGCCCTTCAACACGAAGTTGTCGCCGTAGACGTAGGCCACGAGCTTGCCGTCGCCTCTGCGGTAGATGCAGGGGCACCACACGCCACAGGAGAAGCCCATCTTGCCCTCCAGCGTCTCACGGACCAACAGCTCGAAGTTCTGGCCCGCGTCACGGCAACCGTAGAGGCATCTGACCAGCAGCCCACACACGCTGGGGTCAGCTGAGCGAGGGTCCTCCGCGGGAAGCTTCACCCACAGCTTCCGCTTCATCTCGCAGTGCGGGTGAGCTCTAGTGATGTCCAGGAACATGAGGACGCGCTGGTCCTCATCAGCGTTCCTGGGCGAGCAGCAGAAGGAAATCAACATCCTGAGAGCCTCATACGGGGGTGTCGCACTGAACGTCTGCGAGGGGCCCCCCAGGTCCATGCTCGTGCAGTAGCGTGTCTCCGCCACGCACAGCCTCCAGCGGACGTTGGGCTTGCGGTCGTCAACCTTGTCGACGTCCACCCAGATCATGGGCACCGGGTCGCGCCCGGTCTCCTCGCGGCAGCGCTGCTTGGTGTCGTACACGTAGGCGCCCAGGCCGCGGAGGAACTCCATCTCCTCCTTGCGGCCAGCTGCCACGAGCTCGGGGTCCAGAGCGGCCCCGCTGATGTTGCCGACGATCTCCGTGTAGTACTCGGGGTAGGAGTCCCAGATCGGTGGCTCGCCCAGGTGCGGCCCGGCCTCCAGCGCACCCAGCTGGCCGCGGGCGATCGCCTCACGACGCAGCCGCGCAGCACCGCAGCTACAAGCTTCGGTGGGTACCGCTCGATGATGCGCATGCCACGCCGACCTAGGCCGACCGTCTGGCAATGCCTAGCACACCCAGGACACCGACGCGTCAGCTCTCGGGCTATCTCAGCGGAGTTGGTCAACCATCCCGCGAGCTTCTTGACCAGCGCCGGGCCGACAGCATCGGTGCACCACAACCCATACGCACATTGATCGCACTCTACGTAGTGTACTCCTGGCATCTCGGCGATCTCTCGGATCATCCAGAGACGCCAACTCCTCGATGATACTGGCTGCTCGTGCAAGAAGAGGCGGCCAGCCTTGATCTGCTCTTTGTAGCGCTCGGCACAGCAGACCAGGTGGACAACGCCTCGCTCCATGATGGCGTTGACGTCCACACCCTGGATGACGTTGAGGGCCTGCAGGTTCGACCACGGCGCACACATCGGGCTGCCAGTGATCAGCAGAGGTTGCTCCAGCTCGATGGTGGCCTGCGCCCGCTGCCTGTCGCCCTCCTGGCTGAAGTCGTAGCCGGTCCTGATGTCGTAGGCTGTGCCGGGCTCGAGGTCGAACGCACTCGACCGAGATGTGAACCGTCCTGGTCCGTAGAGCTCGCTGACGGCCAGCCTCCAGTCGCCGAAAGCCGCCAGCAGCGCGCAGAGCTCTAGGGAGTCCGCGTCCATGGGGCCCCCAGCTCCAGGCGGCGCCTGGAGGAGCCCGCTCGGCCCTGCAGCCTGCGCCTGAGGCGTGGCTGGCGCCTGCGCGGGCGTCAACGGCTGCTCGCAGCTGATCGCTGGCGCGAGGGGTGCTGGACCGCCTGGCACCGCGAGGCGGCGCCTCGATGCCTGCGGCAACTCCGCGGGCGAGCCTCGACGCCCAGCAGCTCGTCGGCCAGGTCGCTCGATCTCCATCGGCGCCTCAGCCGGGCTGGCTGCTTGAGCCAGTGCCTCAGAGCTCGCGCCCTCCGGGCGCGCAGGCGCCCTGTCAGCAGCCTCCAGCTGGCGAGCCGCCGCTCCAAAGACTCGGGGGGCAAGCTCCGGGTCGTTCGCCATGGCCTGCTGGATGCGCTCACGGCACTCCGAGCTGTGGGCCTTGGGCCTTGGCTGATGCGTCGGTGCGGGCCGCGAGGCAACCCGGGCACCCGTCTGTGAAGCCGTACTTGGCCAGCTCCACGTTCCTGCGAATGTATACGTTCCGAGGTTCAGCTGGAACCCGCTCTGGCACAACCCTCGGCTGCTGCGCAGCTGGGTCGACAGGGGGCTCGTCAATGACCGTCGGGATGCGAACGTTCTCCGGCGTGTCCGGGGTCGGCATCCATGGCGCGCCCCTGATCGAAAGCAACGGGGCTGCATCAGCCCGCTGACTCGGCGGCCTCCTCCTGATAGACCGCGCACGTACGACCCTGCCGTCGTAGCCGACGAGCATCTCGCTCGATTTCTCGATGACGCCCAGGAAGACTCCGATCTCCCAGCGCTCCTCGAACTTGGCGTCGCGCCTCGCACTCGGGGGGAACACGATGATCTCACCGAAATGCGGCGGCACCTTACGGAAGGCCTTGCCCTTGTGCCTCTCGCGCGGCGTCCGTCCATCGGCGCCGATCTCGCCACGATTGATACACCCCGCAGCGTGAGCAACCAGCCAAGTCAGCACTGGATGGTCGTTCGGGATGTCAGTGCCGCGCAGCAGGGACAGGGCGACTCGCAGAGACCGTGGCACGCCCTTGACCTCCCTCACTGCTACCTCTGCCGGCGCCTCCTCGGGCACGACCTCGAACTTCAAATTCCCGAGGCGGATCGTCGCCTCTCGCTTGAGCGCCACCAAGGCACGCACGCCATCGGACTTGTAGATGATCTTCGGGTGGCCAGTCGCCTCCACCTGGCAGAAGGCGCGGACCACGTTGTACTCATGCTGGATGCCCTTGGACGGGAGGACGTCGGCGCTGACCCGCGAGGTGGCTGAGTCGATGCCGACGAGGATGGGGAGCACGGACTGGCCCGATTCCACCTCCTCCCGCTTCACGAGGTATCCGTAGTCAACTGCAAACGTAGGTGCGGCACGCGCTCCCCCAGGAGCGTCCGCTGGGTGACCATCGGCGCGGCCACGCCCAGCCAAGCAGCAGTAGCACCAGTCTCTGAAGGGTACGTGACCTGCTGCTTCGCGTTGCTCGATCTCAGCCTGGGTAGGCTCCTTTGGCCCCCGTCGTGCTCGCACTGGAGCGGGCTGAGATTCGTGGCGCTCCTCGGCGTCACCCTCGAGCTCGATTGTACTTCCAACTCCCTCGTCCCCTGCCACGGCAGCTCCACCTGGCGGGACAGGGCCACCTGCGGCTGCGCCGAGGTGACTCTCGACGGTCGCAACTTGCCCATCATCAACTCCATGAGGTACCACTCCTGTCTCAGAAGCGACGCCACGCAGCGCAGGAGGTCCCACTGCTGGCGCCATCATGGCTGTTTTACGGCAGCGCCTGCCGCCCGAAAGGGCACACACGCTTATTATCCCGTGGCTTGCTGCAGCCACGGCAACCCTCGACCGAGCAGAGCGGCAGCTCCCTCACGCAGGGTCTGGGACATCTGGCTCACCTCCTTCGCTGGCACGATGCCCACGTCCAGGTCCCAGGTGCGCTGCCTCCGCGTGAAGCGGACGGTCTTGCCACTCTCGGTGTGGACAGCGTGGCTGATGTCGTTCCCGTGCTGGCCCTGCTCGAAGACCACGCGGTGGCCGCTCTTCACGAGGTCGAAGACCGAGAGCAGCGGCCGCCTGACGCCCGCGACACGGGCCCTGATACCCCGTAACGCACCACTAGTCTGCACCATGAGCTTGCGCTGGCCCTCGTCTGGGATCGGCTCGCCCGTCGCACTGAGGTACTGCGCTCCCGACGGCCTCTCCGCGATCGGGTAGTCGGTCCCCAGCGCGCGCGGGATCGCCGTGACCGCCGCGCCTGAGTCGACCCCGAAGCGCACCGTCTCACAGCTCGAGGACATGGCCGACAGGTCGAGCGCCGCCAGGAAGAGGCCACCCAAGCCCTCAGGAGGCCCAGGCTCGCCCATCTCGCCCAGGGCGCCAGACTTCTTGGCGACCGGGCAGTCCTTGACCAGATGCGCTGTCGAACCACAAGTCCAGCATGGCTTCGGCTTCGGTCCGTCACCACCCTTGGCTTCACCCTTGCCTTTGCCACGACCTCGACCTCCACCGCCCTTCGGCGGTGCCTTGCCTGACGCGGCCGTCGTATTCCACCAGCAGTCTCGCTTCCAGTGACCTGTCTTGCCACAGATCGGGCACGGCATGGTGGGCAGGTCGTCGGAGCCCTTGCCTTCGCCGGCCTTGCCGCTCCTGCCCTTGCCGTTGCCGCCCTTGCCGTTCTTGCCACCCTTGAAGCCGAGACCTGCCAGCTGCCACGCCAGGGAGTCGATGTCCACCGGGGTCGGGTCAGTGCCAGTACTCGCCGTCGTCGCAATCTGGGCCCGCCTGAGGTTCTCGACCTCGGCCTTCACGAGCTCCCAGGTGTTCAGCCGCTGGCTGTTGAGGAGCAGGTGGTTGCGCAGCGGGCCCTCCTTGAGCGAGCGGACCAGGATGCCTATCTGGATCTCATCGGGAAACTCTGCACCCACAGCCTGCTCGTAGCGCTTGACATTCCTGTCGAACGCAATCAGCTTCGAGGGGACGTCACCTTCGAAATCCGACGAGAGCAGCTCCTGAAGGAGCCCTGCTGCCCGGGTGCGGCTCTGAGGCTCGTGGAAGGTGACCAGTGTTCTCCACGCCTCCAGCCCCTCGTTCACTCCTGCACTGACAATGCGGTCTAACGAGAGCCCTTTGTTCAGCATGACCAACATATAGTAGAGCTGGCTGCTAAGGCGCACCTGGTCGTCGGGCAGCGTCGCATTCAGCACTGGCGTGTCGGCATGCTCAGCCCTATCCATGGCGTCCTTCAGGGCTGGCTCGCACGCGCTGGCATAGGCTCGGAAAATCGTACTCCAGTCACGCCAGGTCCCAGGCTCGCCATTGAAGTCACTAAGCTTGCCGAGGACCCGTGTGTAAATCAATATGTTTGTCTCCTGCGGCGGGCCACCAGGCTGGGCTGCTCGCTGCTGCTGCTCTTGACCTCGGGCCTCCTGAGCCATAGCCTCTGCCGCCTGCACTCTGGCCTCGGCGGACTCCGCCTGGGCCGCCAGCCGCTGGATGACTTGCTGCTGCTGCTGCTGCTGCTGCGCCTGGGCGAGTGCCTGCTCGAGCTGCGCGAACCTGGCCTCGTCCATACTCGTCGTTGACCTCGCGGCCGCGAGCCTTGATGGCCTTGAGAGCCTCGCCCTCGCAGTGCCACCTGGCGCGGCGCAGCGCCAGTCGCAGCAGCTCCGTCACGATGATCGCCCAGCTCTCGAGCGGCGATCCGAGGACTAGCTTCCAACCAGTCTCGTCTGCGGCCTCTGCGGCCGTGCCAGCGTCCGTCACAGACGCTGCGGAGAAATGCGCAGCGGTATCAGAGGCAAGCCGACCAACCTTGCTCCGCGCTACCATGATATACGGTATGTCCGTTTCTCAGCTTGAGTAAGATATGGCAATGGTAACAACAAACGTCACGGCATGCATATCCGAGAGCTACCCGATCACCAAGGACACACACATAAATACACACACACACATAAAAATAGTCCCCATATTTTCCCCATATTTTCTGGGTTTTCGTCCTCCCCCCCACTTCCAATATTTTCCCATATTTTCTGGGGAATCGCCGATAAATTGTGTCTGTGTGTTTCTTTCCCTCCTGATCCTCAGCCCTCAGCCCCCCCCCTTCCGCCCGACCCGAAACTGCAGTCCTGCACCTGGGCCCAGGAGAGACGCACACGCACCCCGCCGGGAGGGCGGTGCGTACCGCTCCTTGGCCTGGGGCGGACCTTGCCAGAGTCGGCGCAGGTGCACAGCTGGGACGCACAAGGGCATGCTAGCACTATGCGCCCTCCTCGGAGCCCGTCCGAACCGAGCATATAGTACAAGCATGTGGCAGTGTAGTTATGTGCAGCATGTGTGAGAGTAAGTGTAAGACAGGTTCCGCCCTATCAGCGCCTATTAGTGTTCATCAGTATCCCTATTAGCGCCGATTAGCACTTATTAACGCCTGCTAGCGCATATCAGCGCCTAGATGCGACCACAGTTCGGCAATCGTAGACGCTAGTAGCCGGGAGGCACAAAAACTCATGCTAAAAATGACTCTCACGCACAAGGCGCCTGAGTATGTCCTTTCCCGAGCGGTATGGCCAGAAAGTGCCCGCCACGGAGCTTGCACAAGAAGATTTCACAGCGCGAGCACTCTCGGGGGGGCCACGCACAGTCGTGGTACTCGTATGTTGGAGATGACGCCGATACAGCTGGCGTCCTAATGTCCCCCCTTAGTCCGACCCGACACGCGCCACCCAAGAGACCAAAAGTGTGGACGTCGGCCACGGGGCACGGGCCCGAGAGAACAGGCCTCGGTTGTCATCGCCGAGGCCGGATGTTTGTTTGCCAGGTCGGAGACGGCTGGTTCAGGTGGAGCAGTGATCGGGACGAGGAGGAGCGATAGGGAGGACGAGGGTGAGGACGAGGACGAGGACGGGGACGAGGGTAAGGACGAGGAGGAGGCGATAGGGAGTCGGGTGTAGACGGAGAAGGAGGGAGGAGGGAGGAAGAAGGAAGATGAGGGCAACAAGGAGGAGAAACAGGAGGAGAAAAGGGGAAAGGCGGAAGTGGCCAGCAAAGTAGTAGTGCTCCACACCCACGCCGTCTGGCCAGGGACAAACAAGCTCCAGATCTCAACGAACGGAGATGTCGCAAGCCAGCTCAAGGACCCAACGGCGCCAGAGAAAGGGAAAACTGATGTACGAGCACAGCGCAGCACTCGATCACATGGCAACGAGCCAACCGTGCCAACAATGACATTGATACGAACAACGCAAGCAAGAATTGAGCCGAAGGCCTGAACCCATCAATGCCTGATATGCGAGAAGTGGTAACAACAAAACCTTTTGGATCAGCATGCTGCAACGCCTCATACACGCATGCACCGCATTGTCATCGTTCACCGTGCACATCCTCCTGCATCGCTAATTATCTCCCTCGGCTCACTGATTCAGCAGGCAATACACTGTTTTCAACGCGGAATGATTTTTTCGGCGGGGAATACGACGAACTCGAATTATGACAACCAAATGGTCAACGCAGTCTTTTCTCCGTCGCTGCACCAAAGCAAAATGAGAAGACATTACAGACGATCAATCCCATCCCGCGCCTGGCTTGCCCCTGTTGGATGCAACTGTATGACAGCTGTGACTTCTACTCGCTGGCACGTCTGGCAATATCCCGATATTCCTCCTCTTCCTCCCGCTCCTACTCCACACCATCATCATCCCTATCACCACCATCATCATTATCATCATCAGCAGCATCGTCGCCATCACCATCATCATCAGCAGCAGCATCATCGCCATCATCATCATCAACAAAATCATAATCATCACCATCAGCATCAGCATCATCATCATCATCAGCATCATCATCAGCAGCAGCATCACCATCAACATAATTATCATCAGCAGCAGCATCATCATAATCATCATCAGCAGCAGCAGCATCATCAGCATCATCACCATCATCAGCAGTTTCATCATCAGGATCATCATAATCAACATCATCAACATCATCATCAGCATCATCATCATCATCACCAACATCATCACCATCCAGCCTGGGCTTACATGAAAGGCGTGCTTGCCAGGGCACCGCCCATGGCCTCAAACGGTTCGCCTCCCTGCGTGGCACCGCTCCTCTAGAGCCACCTGACCCGTGGCAAGCCTCCCGGGCTCCCGAGCAACAATCGGGCGCTTCACTCGGGGGCGCGCAAACATGGATTGCGATCCATGGATTTGGCGCGCGGTCGCCATATCCATGGATCGGGGGAGGTGCCCTCCCCAAAATGCGGCTGGTGCCGCCTCGCTCGGCGGCGGAACTCCGCGATTTCCCCTGGAAACGGGACCCGTCGCTAATCCACGCCCCCCTGATCCATGCTTGCGATCGCCTGACGGGAACGAGGCAACACACGCACTGGGCGAACACACATCCTGAGAATCATCGATACGGTAGGAGCTCGACCACAAGAAGCCTTCCGCAAGAGAACTTGGGATCCCAAAACCGTGTGGTGACAGACCGTGCGGTGACCTCGGAACCCCAAGAGACCTCACCGCACGGCCCGTCACCGCACGGCCTTGGGACCCTGGAGGCCCCTGTCGCCCGAGACGTCCTCGGAGAGGGACTCGAGTCCCAAGACCGTGCGGTGACCCCGAATCCCCACCGACCCACCACACGGTGTGGTCACCGCCCCGCTTGGGGCCCCCCCCGAGATTAGAAACCCGGCCCCGGAACCCTGGGACGCGCCTCGGTCTTCGGTGGGCACGCCCCGCCCCGTTGGAGCCGTGCCTGCCATCGCCCGGCGCTCGGCCCCCGGCAGGCCTCCCGGGCCTCCCAGCCGCAGCCCTGCACGGCGGGACGCCTCCCCCCCCCCCCCCGAGGCCGCCGAGGCCGCGCCGCGCGCCGAGGGGGCCGTGCGGCACCGTCGGGGGCCTCCGCCGCGTGAGGCAACCGGGGTCGGCAGGCGGCGTCCGGAGCGCCCCGCCGCCCGGCCGCTCAGGCTCCGTCCTGGCTGCCCTACCAAGACCACCCCAGCCTAGCCCGAAGGCCCGAATCTGACCCGACTGTCGGGTTGGGGAGGGCTGGGATGGGCTCCGGGTGTTTCTCAACGTTCCCCGACCCCCGCCCCCTACTGGAGACGGAGGGCAAACTGAGGCCTTGGGGTCGGGTTGGTGTGGTCTGGTGGGTGGCGACTTCCTTCACCTTGGAGAACCCCACCGACGAATCCAGCCAGCTCGAGCTCCGCAGGATAGCAGCAGCAGACAAGAGAGCGGAGACGAGGAGGACTTGTAGCACTGCGTTTTATGTTGCTTCCATCGCACTTGATGACCACAGCCCAGAAATGATTTCGAGCACCCGGAAAGTGTCGAAAGAGTGTCGAAGCAGTGTCGAAACAGTGTCGAGACAGCGTCTCCCAGGGCCCGACACGTGAAAATCTTCGAGTTTCGGTACTTGTTTTGGTGCTCGAGAATATTTCTGGCGATAAAGGCTAAAGTAGGATGGAACATCATAACACTACATTACCCTGGGTAAGTTCAAGAAGAGCGGGAGCTACTACAGAAGATGGGGTGAACTATCGGCACAGGCACAGCATTGTGCAAGGCAGAAAGGCCAACGGACGAAGACAACTATGCAGAGATGTGTCATTGCACCGGCCTTGCAGACGTGCTGCAGCGGATTTCTGCGTGGATTTCTGCGTGGATTGTTGCCCGAAGCGGCGAGCGAAAAACAAAGTTAATTTCAGGTGGATGTGTTTTAGCATTCATTCCTGGCCAAAAAAACGCACAAAATTCACCTCGAAATCTGGAACGAAATTCTACAGGACACCCTGGGCCCACCCTATCGTTTTCCAAACGAAATCCGCTCTGCGATGTGGGTGCCATGAGATGTGGGAACAGCGGTCCTACGGCGTGGGCAGGGGGACTTGCGCAGAGCTAGGAGCGCCGAGGATGGACGAGCTCCAGCACAAGTACAAGCACTGCCTCGACCAATTCCTCTACAATGCCGCGGCCGGCAGGTCATGCCGTTCAGATTGGCATCGCTCACAAGCCTTCCCAGCGGAGAAAAGCAACTCCCAACTCCAAGGACGGCATACTGGGCAAACGGATACTGCACGTCTACGACTCATTCGGAATGGCATGACACTCAGGGATACAGCAACGAGCCCCCCACCGACCACCCACCATGGGGACAGAGAGGCCTACCACACAGGTGCAGGGAAAACTCGATCCTATGCGTACAAGCTGCCCAGTGGAGGGCTGCACACGGAGGGGTCAGCACCATCACCACCAACTATGACGGCACCAACGCATTTGCAGCCACAAACAGAGCACTACTAAAAGCGGCTGCGTACAAAAATTCACACGAAAGCGACCAACTTTACGGCATGACTGCCATCGACCACTCCACCATGACACTCGAGGCGGCAGATGGCCCAGTAGAAGCGGAAAGCACAACTGGAGCACAAATGAGTTTTACGCTCTGCCCACGACAGTTTCACGACGCATACAACATCAACGTCAGCAAATGGTGGTCACAGGAGAGAACCGACCCAAACCAGACTATACACGACACATGCGACCCAGCGGGAGGCAAAACACACGGCATAAGCCTCAACACATTCATGGACGACATCAGTCACGTACAAACAATCCCAGACATGGCCACGGCACAAGAGATACAAATCAACAGAACCACCGACCGACTGGCCGACATTCTGAAAGAAGGAGGTTGGGGCCTTAACCACAGCAAGACGAACCACCCACTATACTAAGTGGGAAGGGGAAACTATGGTACTACCAGGGCCTCACGACGCAGCACCACACTGAGAGGGCTCGCCCTAAGAGAAATGAGGGTACTGGAGCCGTACCTACCAGCGGGACAGGGCATCACAGGCGAAATAGCCAGACGCATTAGTGCGATAAGACTGGCGTGGCGACAATGCGGTACCTTCTGGACATCCGATTCACCACGACAGATCAAACGACTCATATACATGGCTTTCGTCATAGACGCGGCCCTCAGCGGACTAACGGCATTCGTTACAACCATAGCACACACCAATGCGTTAGACAGTGTAGTAGACAGATACTCACGTACACTAGCAAGAGGGGCTATGGCTGGGAAACGGAGGACGGCACCACACGCTGTAACAACCTACGACAGGTATTCAGATACTGGAGGATGGAACGTTCAAGTATATCACTGACAGTACGACGACTAAAACTGTACCAGAGCTGGTCCCGCTACCCCAAGGAGCACAGCGCGATGCTCGCTGCAGTGTTTGGCTCCTCCCGACTAGACGTATCACGCAGGGTCAAGAGGCTTACGGAGATGCACTGGATAGGACCACAGTGTACTCCGTGGGTCCTAAAACTTGCAGCTGATATGCAGGCACTATTCGAGAGAGACGAGGGGATGGGATGGTACGCACAACAGGATTCTGATCTGGCCAGATTCGAGACAGGGAGCACAGAACAAAAACAATGGTTACAGACAGACCCCAGAAAAATGTACAGCTACGAACGAAACTGGGATACACTAACGAAAAGGGGGAGGAGGTCACTGGGATCACTGGGGAGAGGAGGAAGACTTACTACGGCCTTACTGGTGTAACTATGTTACGGTGGACACGGAGGGAGTGGAAACGACATGCGGACAGAGATACCAAACTTACGCGGCCATTGCAGGGCACCGACGGGAAGTACACAACATTAGACCAGCTATTGCAGCAGCAACAGTCAACATCCAGTGTCCGTGGTGTAAGAATACGTTTGTAGACCGAAAAACACGATCGACAACGCCACGAGATCGGTCTACAAACACGGGGTATGCCACCAGGACAGGTCCAAGTGGGCCCACCCCATCATAAAAGAACCTAGGACCCTAACAACATGTCGGACATGTACCCATCAGGCTCCAACCCTCGAGGAGTACCAGGCGCACACATGAATGCACCTCGCGGGCCCAGACCAGATCAGAGCGGCCAAAGGCGGAGCCGCACACAGCCTGAGAAGCCGAGGCCTGGACGATGGGGTGGCGGGTCAAGCGCCCGCCGCCGTCGGGAGCAGAAGAGCTACGCCAGGCGTCCCCGCCAGGAGCCCGAGGCGGAGGACGAGGTCGCGGACCCCCCGCGGAGGAGATGGAGGCCCAGGCGGGGGAGGAGAGGGAGTGCGAGCAGACCTACGAGACGGTGTTCGAGCACTGCAGCGGCCGGCCCCTCGGAACTCAGCCGAGGTCCGCAACCTCTCCCGCCTCACGAGCGAGCTCTGCCTCGCCCTCCTCGCGAAGAGCGGGTCCAGGGCCCCCTATCGAGACAGGCCGCGAGCACGGCAGGAAGGCGAAGGCCAAGGGCACACGACACGGATACGCACCTCCTCACGGCCGCGTCGCGGCGGCCGTCGTGGAGGGGATCGTAAAGGGGCGCTCAAGGCCAAGGTGCAGGACAACGACCAGCCACTGCAGCACGTGGCCGAGACCCTCACGGAGTTCGTGGAGCAGCCGGACCAGCCATGGGGACCAGCACTCGTGACGGAAGCCTCCCTGCAGCGCAAGATCCAGGAGGCGTGCAAGCCGTCGGCCGAGGAGATGGAGGCAGAGCAGCGCAGGGCCAAGGTCATGTACACGATCAGTACGTCGCCTTTCGTTCAGGCCGGCACTGTGCGAGCAGAGCCTGGACCAGGCCCAGTGCGAGAGGCTCCCAAGTTTCAATGGGGGACATGTTCAAGCAGGCATTGGGACCGGCGCTGGCGTTCTTGGGCGTCAAGAAGAGCAGCTCAGGGGGGCCGAAGACGGGCCTAGAGAGGGTCGTCGAGGCTCAGCTCAGCAGGCGCCGCGGCCAATGAGCCAGCCACTAGAGAAGCCCAGCAGCCCTCAGCCGACAGAAGTTGCGGGCCCCGCGAGCGCCGCCGCAGGATCCGCGGGACCAAGGCCATCCAGCGATTGGCCCCCTTCAGTCCCGCCGTACACCAGAGAGGAAAAACTCGCGATGCAGATCAGCAGCGGCATCGAGCGATATACGATACTACGAGAAAAAGCTTCACGACTTGGGGGGCACATGGCGGAAATACTACGCATGGCTACCATCGGGAACAACGTTCGAGGGAATCCAATCAGGCCATGGAACAACAATGAGAACAGGTTGGCCAAACACTATCTGCCAACCTACTCACATTCTTACGGTCTACCCCCCCCCCCACTTACTACCTTCTTCACTACTAGGCACATCGGCCTCAGGTGCAGGACCAAGGCAGACAGCTACTGAAATCAGGACCTCACGACAGCAAGATATGTACGAGTACGTGTAATGTGGACCTACCTACGTATATAATCCACCAACGAGAAGTCTGTGGACCGACATCGGTGCTCACCTACCCCACCCACCAGAGGGGACAATCAAGGGCCACTAAGGGGATTGCCAACTACGGGGCCTCAGGAGTCAAGGGATAAGCTGAACCAGGGCCGAACCAGGACATTAAGTACCAGGAGTTGGACCGACCAGGACGCCTAACCCTCTTCCTGATCCTCCGCCTTCTCCCACCACAACCGACACGACCACGGACCTACTCCCACTCTCTCCTACATCGATGTGTTCCCCCAGCTCAGGAAACAGCCAGGCATAGGCCAGGAGTGCCAGTCGACAGTTTCCGACTCCAACATGATCCAGGTCCGTCTCCTACTGCGGCCCTTTCGACTCGACCCGAGGTTTTCGGCATCCTCCCACGCGCGGGGCCAGTTGGAGCTACCGACACCTGCGCCCAGTCGGCATGGCGCAGCAGCGCAGCCCGATCGCATGGGCGGCAGCGGCCGCGGCGGCCCAGCCGACAACGCCCGTGCCAGAGGCGGCGATGGCGATGGAGCAGATGGCGATCCAGAAACCTGCGGAGCGGCGGCCCAGGCGATCAAGTTTTCGGGTCCATGCAGTACCGCCTGGAGACCTGCCACAAGACGCTGCGGAGCACCAGCGAGAAGTGCGACGACATCACCCAGCACAACCAGATGGTGCTCCACGGCCTCTACAAGCAGCAGGAGCGCACCACCATGAGCTTGTCGAGGATCGCCGCCAGCAAGAGCCCGAACCAGTACGAAGAGCTCGAGCGCACCCGCGTGACGGAGCGCTTGAAGCAGCAGCTGGACAAGAACAGCAGAGCCGTCGAGCACTGCCGCGGCGTTGAGAGTGTCCTCGGCAGCCAGAGCAGGGTCCACAAGGGCCCCTGCCCGTGGGAGCTGGACTACACGAGGCTCCAGATCGGCGAGCTCGAAGGCCACTACGCCAACTGGACGGAAATTGGCCAAGACTGGGGCTACATCGAGGTGGCGGTGGTCGACCAGACCAGTATCGACAGCTTGCAGGAGCCGCACAAGAGTGGCACGGAGCAGCGCCCGAAGTGCACGAACCCCAGCAAGTCGATCCAGGAGTGGACGCCGTACGTGAAAATGATGCCGTCGCAGTTGCAGCTCCAGCCCCCACCCCCGCCAGGCCTCCCGGCGGAGCCGAGTGCGCCGAGCCCGAGCGGGGACATACGCCTCCGCGACCCATCGGTCGCAGAGAAGGCGGGGTGGGGGCTGGGCTGCATGTCGTGAGCAGTGACAGCAGCAGCCCTACCTTTTTTTAGCCGAGCCCGAACTGCCATCGTCAGAAGCTCTTCCGTCCAGCATTATCCTGCCAATGAGGCTAACGAATGACGGGAACGGAGCCAACCAGCGGCAGGCGGGCTCCCATACAGCAGCAGCAGGCCATAGTTGTTTCCTCTCGCATCGTGCCGACGGCAGTGAGAGAGGTGGTGGGGGTGAGGAGAGGCAGGGAGGGGGGAGAGTGCTCTCAGCGGCCTTGGGCTCGCCCCAATCGGGGAACACCCAGGGCCGCCTGCGTCCGCCAGCCAGCCACCCGGGGCAGGGCCCCCCTGCTACGGCGCAGCTGCTGAGACAGCGCGCGCCAGGCAGCCCCCGACGGGCAGCAACGGGGGCCTGCATCTGTATGCTCTCCCAGGGGTCGCCCTACCTTTTTCCAGGCGTCGAGACTTAGACCCGCAAGGGCCTTCTCCCAAATTATCCTTGTCCTCCCCCTCCTCCCCTTCCTCCTCCTCTTCCTCCTCCTCCGCCTCCTCCTCTTCCTCCTCCTCCTCCTCCTCCTCCTCCTCCTCCTCTGGCAGCACACCTGGCGCCGCGGGCCGACGAGCGGGAAGGGGCGGGGCGGGCCTTCTCAGCAGGCTCGGAAGTCCCGAGGCTTTCTGGAAGTTTTCTGAACCTTCCCCCGAAGACACCAAAGAGACTTCTCGGGAGGTGCGAGGGCTTCCGAGAAGCCCCGCCGCCTTCTGAGAAGGCCTTCTTCTTCTCACTCCCCACCCCCTCGCTCGACGCCGACCACCGCCTGCGCCCCCCCCCCAGCCGCCCAAAACGACCCCCGTCCCGGCGGCGCGCACACAGGAGGGGCCGGCGGGGTGGGGGGGATCTCGAAGGAGGGCCCCTCGCAGAAGCGCACGGAGGCCTCCCAGAAGGCTCCCCTGGGGAGGCCAAGAGGTGACTTACCCATACCGCTGCTCCCTAGACCTCTCCCGGGTGCGTTCGGACCAGTTTCGAGGCGAAGCCAGCGGTGGCGACGAGGGCCTCCCAGGAGGCACACGAAGGGGAAAACGGGCCGAGGGTGGCGGTACGGTTATGGATACCATGACAATGGACACTCTAACCGTTCTATCGTTGAGTTATTAATGTCTTTCAGATGTCTTCCACATGTTCAAACAATGTTCGAAAGATGTTTATAAAACATGTCCCAGCATTTTCAGGAATGTGTTTGAAACATGCTTTGAACAAATGGAAATCATTTGGCAACGTGCTTCCTCTCCACTCATCGTCCTCCACCACGGTGCGGGTACCTCGTCCTCCTCCGACACCCAAAAATCCGAGGAGGCCCCCGCCCTGTTGCAAGCCCCCCGGTCGCGCCGACGCCCTCCTCCTCCTCCTCCTCCTCCTCCTCCTCCTCCTCCTCCTCCTCCTCCTCCTCCTCCTCCTCCTCCTCCTCCTCTCCTCCTCCTCCTCCTCCTCCTCCTCCCCCGGCGCCATCAAGGCCTGCGGCCTGGCCACCCGCGTCCACACCCCCGCCGCGCCGTCGCCTTCGTCGCGCCGCCCCCCCGTCACGCCCGTCGCCCTCGTGCGCGCCGTCGCCCGCGAGTCCTCCCCGCCCGAGAGGCCCGCGCCCCACGCGCGGCGGCCCCCCCCCAGCAGAGCGCGGCGAGGCTGCGTCGCCCAGGGGCGGCGGCGGAGGGAAGGAAATGGAGGGAACGAAGAAGGGCATAAACGTAAAAAGCTCGGAGGTCTGCGCGGGGTTCTCGGATCCGCGCTGGACCCCCCGGCCCTGGCGCGCGGAGCGCGCCAGGGGCGGCGCCGGAGGCGCCGCTAGGGGGTCCCGGCGCCGATCCGGGAAATCCGCGCGGACCTCCGAGTTTGTACGTTTATGTCATTGTTCGTTTCCCTAGGAAAGCGGGGACCAGGACCAAGACGTCGCGGGTTCCTGTGCATGCCGAGCTTGGTCATGGTCCACGTCGGCCGTCGCCGATTCGCGAGGATGGTGCGCACGAATTGGCGATGACCAAGGTCGGCGCCGACCCAGATCGGCACGACGCTACCGCGCGCATTCTTGGTCATGGTCCCCTGCTCTTTCCCCTCCAGGCGAGCTCGATCGTTCTCCCCGATCGCGCGCGGCGCGCAGCGAGCCGGCAATTCCTTGGCACACGGGAGGGCCGCCGACAAAACTCGCTCCGCTCTCTGGGCGGCGGGGGGGACTTCGAAGAGAAGCACTCGGCCGCGCGCGGGCGCCGCCGTGACTGCAGTCTCCCCGGAGGGATGAGGGGGAACCCGAGGGTCAGGTCGGGCATGTCCTCGTACAGGCGGACTTCGACAGAAAAATAAGCAAGAATGAAAAAGGCCTGCTGCATGAGAATAAGAGCACGAACAGAAAGCGTCACCAGACTATTGTTGGGCTGTTCTTGGATATACTTCCTGTAGAAGGGCATGCCCGATTTGACCGTAGGGGGGGACCGGCTCAGGGAAGGAAACATCGAACAGGAATCGGCGATACATCGCCGAAAGACTCGAGACAGGTTCCGACAGCGGGTCCGCACGGTCCTGAGCGAGGTGGGCTGATTATCGGGCCCCTGTCGGCGATCGATGGGCGATTGGGGGTCGATGCATCCCCCCTGGGGCAATCTCCCCCTAACGTTACCCCTGAAGACGGGGGGGGCGAGACCAGGCGGCGGCGCTGGCTGGGCGCCCGGGTGTTTCGCATGGTCGAAAAAGTTCAGCGAAGGTCGCTGGTGTGAGGTGCGCGCGTGCCGTCTTCGGGCAGCGCACCCGAGAGAGTCGGCGACTCCAAAGTTTGTGGTTTGCAAAGGGAATGGCTTGCAACACGCACCCTGTGGGGCGGGCGAGAACCTCGAGACAGAGTTCTCCGCCGCGCCCCGAGGAGGCCCGATGAGGGCACCCTGGTGCCCTCCAAGCCCCAACGACGCAGATCGCAAACCACCGCCCGGCTTGACCACACTCTTTGTAGCCGCCGAGAGAGTGAGCCTGGCGCTGCGTGATGTGGAACGCCCGCACGCGGCGAAAAGAGCTCAGGCTCCCGGGGCGGCGCGACGTCGGCGGCACCGCTGCCAGAAAACCGGCCTGGGGCCCGACAGCAGACGGCAGATGATCAGTCAGCATCGAGTCGGGAAATCGGATCGGATCGGAACGTGCGCCAAATCCTCCATCTTCCTTGGATCGAATCGGGTCGGATCGATCCCCTACGACATCCTCCACCGAATCGAAGGTGGAGGTTTGATCCCCTACGACATCCTCCCCATCGATTCGATCCCCTACGACATCCGCGTGGGCGCGTACTCGGGATCGAATCGGGTCGGCCTCGCTGGGATGCACAACAGCGCCATGCAAGCATCGGGCCGCATCGGATCGTCGGAGTGTCGAAATCGAATCGGATCGAGCTGGACGGAGTCGATATCGAATCGGATCGATCGAATCGACGTGGGCCCTGGGCAGATGACGTAAATCCGCCGACCCTGTCGGCGTGTGTGAGGGGGAGTCCTGGGTCGGATCCCAAGGGTGGTCCTGGTAGACGCTCTTTTCGGCGGCGGGCCTGGGGGGGAAATGAGGAGGAGAATGCCTTCTCAGAAGGCTCGAAAGTCCCCCGGCCTTCTAAGAAGTTTTCTGAGCCTTCCCCGAAGACACCAAACACTTCTCGAAGGCGCGAGCGCTTCCAAGCCCCACCACCTTCTGAGAAGGCCTTCTCCTTCTCACTTCCCCCCCTCGCTCGCCGCCAATATTTAGCCCTCAAAGCTCGCAATCGCTAGGTAAATCGAGCCAGGCTGTAAGCGAGTCGAGGCGAGACCATGCCTTCCCCTGACTGGGGGCGGGGAGGGGGGTCGAGGGTGGGTCCTGGCGGGAGAAGTCCGAGGGCGGGTTCCCAAGGGGGTCCTGGGTCAGATTGCGCTCACCCCATTTTCATTGGGTCATCTTCGGGCCAGTTCGGCCCTCTTTCGGCAACTTTCGATCCAAAACGCCCAAGGTGTCCCCAAGACACCCCAGGCCCAAAAGAGCCCCAAGCGTCCACGAGGGCCCAAGCAGCACCAAACAGTGATTGTCATATTGTTGTTCAATGATTTTAGCGTTTCGCCTTTCTGTCTTCCAACGCTCCAAGAGGGCCCAAGAGACCCCAAAGATCGCCCCAAGACGGCCCAAGAGGCCCCAAAGAGGGCCCCAAAGAGAGCCCCAAGATTGCCCAAGAGAGCCCCAAGCCAGACCGTGGGGCCGAAAGGGAGGCACAAGAGGGGGCACAAGAACTGACATGTCGAGCCCTCCACCCAAAGATGACCCCCGAGACCGCCAGCAGGCCCCCAAGAGCCCCCCAAGAGGCCCTCAGGAGCTCTTAACGAGGCCCCTTAGAGGTACCTCAAGAAACCCTTGTGTTTGCACATTCAACAGACCCCTGGTCCACGACCCAGGCACGGTGTCGGAATGGGGCGACGGCCACTAGGTCCGCCGCCTCCTATGCTTGCCACAAGGGTGACCGACGCGTTGGACTCTGAGCGTTGCAAAAAAAGGGGGATCTCAACCGATCGCACCAGCACCGCATAAGGACCCGTAAACTTCCCAGGTCGTCAGTCTTCCCGCTCCCAGACGGAGACGACGGATGAGAATGGCCTCCAAGATACTTCCAAGACGTTCAAGATGCCCCTAGAGAGCCCAAGAGGGCCACAAGATGTCCCCAAGACGGCCCAAGATGCAGCCCAGATTGCGTAAGATGGCCCCGGGGTGGCCCAAGACGGCCTGGAGGCCTCGAAGAGCCCTCCGAGAGATCCCCCAGAAGAGTCCGAAGAGATATTCCCTGCTCTCCTCCTCGCTCCCCCACGTGCTCCCCGAGGGGTCTCCACGACGGCCGGGAGAACACAGGATCTGATAGCCTGGCCGAGCTCTGGCCAGAGCGCTCGGCCACATAGGGAGCTCCCAAAAGTCAGGGAGCGGCAGTGCTTCGCCGCAGGCGTCCTCGAGAGAAGTGGCACGGTGGTCCCCAGACAGCCAGCTGCTCTAACTTTGCTCGATGCGCGGACCCCGGAAGTCCGCACCACTTCTCCAGAGCCGGTGTTCCGTCTGGAGTCGTTCTTTGACGCTCCCGAAGCCCGGCGAGGGCCCCCAGAGGCCGAAAACGGGCAAAAACCGCTTCCTCCAATTATCTTTTCTGGAGCGTCGGATCTCAGGGCCTGCCTCTTCTCCAGACTCGAGGTGCCCCTCAGGCCGCTCAGGAGGAGGAGGAGGAGGAGGAGGAGGAGGAGGAGGAGGAGGAGGAGGAGGAGGAGGAGGAGGAGGAGGAGGAGGGGGAGGGAGAGAGGAGGAGGGGGAGGAGGAGGAGGAGGGGAGAGGAGGAGGAGGAGGAGGTGTCCCTCGGGCCAGTCTGGGACCGTCGATGGCCCGGGCTTCGTGTGCGCTCCTCGGCTCCCCCCGCGTGCCTTCCCAGGGCCTCCTGCCCACCAACCGCGGACGTCCATTCCCTGTGCTTTTTTCGGTTTCGTGCGTGGTTTTTTCGCCAAATGATCAAGGATGCTCCTCGATGGTCCCCACCGAGGAAAAAATGCACACGTCCGAGCGATGCCAAGCCTTTGGCAAAAAACGTGGCTTAGCGAAAACGACCTCGGGGCCAAACCTGGCGGGCGCAGGCCTGGAAAAAACCAGGGCCGCGGCGCCCTCGAGAACTGGAAACGGCCAATTCACTAATCGACGTGTCAGGAAAGGGGTTCTGTCCACCCCAGATTTTTTGTATGGTCGGCAGAGCCGGCCACCAGAGGCTACAAGCAGGCTCGACTCTGGAGTAGCCATCCAAGCGAACGCTAAAAGTATTAGCTGTCGGTAATCGTGAGGCAGGAGCACACGCTAAACCTAAAGATCATGTTCAGTTCAAGCGAATTTCCAACGTGAGTTCAAGCCAACACTACAGCTAATCTAGGCTAAGCTAGACTAAGCTGACCCAACATAAGGTAAGCTGGGCAGCGCAACACTTCTGTGCGGTACGGTAGGTATTTTAGGATAAGACGAAACATGACCCAAAGCCAGCGCTACAGACAACGACACATATATGTATATATTACGCTCAAGTGCACATCCCAGTGAGGATCTAGCTGGTAGTGTATTCCAGAAGCGAAAGCTAAAGCTATGACGAGCTTGGTCTTGACTACACCAAGTTAGATTAGGCTAGGCCAAGCTTCGTAATCCTGCGATCACCAGAAGACACGCGGAAACTGGAGTCTGAGCCAAACCAAGAGCGGGCGACAACTCCAAAATGAACGGCTAGAACATGGTCTCAACCGTATCAACAAATTGATGACATGCATTTGGTGAAGGCTGGTAGCCAGAGTCCGGCAGCTGATAGACCAGAGCTCATAGCGAACAGCCACTGCCAACGCCAAACAGAACACTCCCCACAGGGCGCAGCAGGCAACCTCCCGACAGAGCCTGGCCATCGCATAATGCCCCGAACGTGTTTCTTTCATTCCCTCTCCTCCGACGCATCCCCCCTCGCTCTTCTCCTCTTGCCGCTGCTCCTGCTCATCCTCGCCAAACGCTTCCTCTGTCTCCTCTTCCTCCTCCGCGAACCTCGTGTCTCTGCGACACACTGTCAAATACCCCCCGCAACTGGCCATCGGACGCCAGGCCTGGCAAGAGACTGCAAAGGACAGAAGGGCAGGAGCTTGCACAGGACGGGAGCTTTAAAGTCACTTGAGCGACGGAGACAAAGCGACCTCACGCACGAGGACACGGCGACCCCACGCGATAGCTCACGCAGGCCGGCAACGCGGCTCACCTGGCCGAAGAGGAGGGCGCTCGCGCGCGACACCACACGCACGGCTTGCGCGGGCAACTTGCCCGCCGATGCCAGCGCACTCTTCGGTAGCAACCCATGGGGGCCTCCCATACCATCTTGTCGGCTCTTGCTAATCGACGTCGATAGACGCTGATCGACGCTAGTCAACGCTAAATCGACGCTAAATCGACGCTGATTGACGCTACATCGGCGCTCTCATCGACTCCCAGACGCCAATCGACGCGAATCGACGCTAAAGACAGAATTACGAGGGTATGCCAGGCTCCCACGATTTTAGAAAAAGAACAAACCCATAAACATAAACTTTGGGCGTTTCGCGCGGATTTCTTGGATCTTCGCTGGGCCCCCCTTCCTGGCGCGCGGAGCGCGCCAGGGGCGGCGCCAGAGGCACCGCCAGGGGGCCCCAGCGCGGATCCAAGAAGTCCGCGCGGAGCGCCAAGTCTCTTCGAGATTTGCTACCGAAGTACTCGAATCCATCTTCCCCTGTCGCTCACTTGAAAGTCGTTGCGCTCCCCTCTCGGGCTTTGCATTGAGTCGGGCGCGTCCCCCTACAGGCGGACTTTGGACGACAAATTTAAAGAATACCCCAAAAGTGCTCAAAAAGAATTCCAAAAATAATCGAAACATCGTCCCCAGACTACGTATTAACTTTTTTGAAGATTCCTCCTGTAGAAGGACATGCCCGACTTAAGCTTGGCATTGAAATCCTCGAGCCCGCCGCCGCGGGCCCTCGGGCCGAGGGCCCCCCCTCCTTCCCCCGCGGGCGCGGCACGTCGGGGAAGACGCCCGCCGGGGCGCTCCGCAGCGGTCAAAACACGCACTCCCTAAATACGCGTACGGCTTCTGCTGTCTCCGTACGTCCGCGAATACGTCCGTACTTCCTCCGTACGTCTCAGACGGCCGAAGGATCACACTTTTTTCGTCAACGGCGAGGCGGCGAACTCCGCTCCAGCGAGAAGCTGGACAGGGGCACTGACTAGCGAATTGGCCGGCGGGCAAAGGGGGGGGGACGGCCGAGAGGAAGGAGGGACGCTCAGACGCCGAACAGTTCGACGATGAGCAGCTGGTTGGGCCAGCAGCAACCAGGCGCGCAGGGCCAGATCGCGTTGGGCGGCTGTGGTAAACCACGGTGGCAAGGGTGGCGGGAGGGCGGCTGCCAGCAGCTGGAGCTGGCGGGCGGGCGCAGTGGTACACCACGAACGGCAAACAGCAGCGGTCAAAACACGTACTGCTAAAATACACGTATGGCTTCTACTTCCTCCGAACGCCCGCATACACAGCTTGGCGACTGTCGTAGAATTTCCCTTCCTCAAGTACTCGTTTTCTTTCGAGCACGTTGCATCGCCATGCAGCAGTTGTGTCGGGCCTTGCATCGCGTGCAGCACACCTGGTGCAACGGCAGTTCAAAAAAGCCGAGGAGAAGAAACACCAACGGAAAACGCATTGAAGAACCATGTCTACGTGTTGGCCCATCACCCTGAAGATTCAGCCCACCAGGGCTTCCAGAAGGCGTTGGAAGAGCCCTCATAAAGCCTTCGGGCTGCCCCGGGTGGTCAGAGAAGCATCCCGAGGGTCTTTGAAACGGCCCCAAGGGAGCTCGAGACGATATCTCCGACGAATCCCACCAGCCCTCTGGGCGTAAGTGGTTTAACGAATCTTGCTCTCTCTGCCAAAGCTCCCTCGTTCCCCTGCTCGGGGGGGGGTATCCCTCCCCCTCCCCCCTCCCCCTACCCCCTCCCCTGGGCCCGGAAGGGGCGCCCCGCCAGGGGTTAGAGCGTCCAAGATGGCCCAAGATGACCCCAAGAGGGCCTCTGAGAGCGCAAGACGGCCTCCAAGATGGCTCAAGATACCTCAAGATTGTTCAAGATAGCCTCCGACTCATATCTAAGGGGCCTCAAGACGATCCCAAGACAGTTCCAAGTGCCCTCCGAGCCCTCCAAAACCAAGGAAAATCAATGTGCGCGTTGCCTCCTCACCTTTTCGATTCCGATGGGCTCTTGAGGCCTAAATATGGCCGCAAGATGGCCCAAGAGAGCCACAAGAGGGGCTCCAGAAAGCCCCAAGACAGCCCCAAGAGCGCCAAAGAGCGCCCCAAGAGGGTCTCAAGACGCCATTGTTGAGACTCCCAGGGGGGACCTGAATTCCCTACCCCCCTCTTTTAGAATCACGGGGGCCAAGATGGCCCCGAGAGGCCTCCCAGACCACCCCACCGAGCCCGAAGAGGGTCCCAAGAAGGCCCCAAGAGAGCCTAACAGTGCCCCAAGAGGTTCCGCGAGGACGCCAAGAGAGTCCCAAGGTGGCTCCAAGAGACCTCCGAGAAAACACTTCCAAGGCGGTTGTTACGCTGCACTCTTCTACACTTCCCTGCTCAAGGCAACTCAGAATTGATGTTGTTTAATCCGCACTCCCTAGCACTGGTTTCTCGTCGCCGATCACTTCTTGATGGGCCTGGAGCCCCGAGCAACGCCAGCGACGGCGAAGAACCTCCGTCGTGGTTTTCGGAGGGCGCTGAGAGTCTGAGGGCGGTCCTGGGACGGTCCAAAAACGGCCCACCCCAGCCCCCGAAACGGACAATCGATCCTGGCCCTGGCAGGGACAGGGGGGGGATCCCTCAACGGGGCCAGGAGCCCGAGTCATGGGCGCTCCAGGGCGCTCTTGGGCGCTCTCAGGAATCCTCGCGTGACTTTTCCAGAGACATCGGGAGCGTGGCCAGCGTGGCCTGGAATCCGCGCATGCAACATGGCCCAACATGGTCCCAAGCTTGGTCCTGGAGCCCTCTGGGGGGCCTCTTGGGCCGTCTTGTAGGCCCTGGGGGCGAGCCAAAGAGTCAAAACCGCTAAAAGCCTCAGGCCAAGAGGAGCTCAAAATGAGTCCAAGAGGCCCCCAAGAGAGGGGCCCAAGAGAGGAAACACGAATTCACGTTCGGAGCCCTCCACCCAAAGGTGGCCGCCAGGAGGTCCTCAAGAGGCCCCCAGAGACCTACAGGGGGCTGCCAAGAAGCCAGCCCCCAAGAGGCAACAGAGGCTGCCAAGAAGCCAAAAAAAGGCTCCTCATGAGGCCCCTTGTCAACGACCAAAGTAAAATGGCAGGATGGGCCGAAGGCCACTGGATAGATTGCCCCACAAATATGCATACATATAAATATATATAATGTCATTAATATACACATACATGCATACATACATACATACATACATACATACATACATACATACATACATACATACATGCCTGCATGCCTGCCTGCATGCATGCATGCATGCATGCATGCATGCATACATATATACATACATACATACAAGTTGCGCCACATAGGTCGCGCCACATAGATCGCACCACACAGACTGCATCCCATACATTGCACAACACAGAGTGCACATCGGGAGTGCAATGCAAGAACCCAACATTTGAAGTCCGCGCTGGCTGACATTTGTGGTCCGATGTAATCAATGGCTCGTTCTCTGCCCCCCCCACGTGGGCTGGCCGTCCGCGGAGCGGTGCGAACAATTAACAGGCGTGCGGGGCTGCGAGAAGCCCCGAGGCGCCACAATTCAAACACGCCGCGCGCGCGCCCGCCGCACGAGGTGTTAGCACTGGGGGGGGGGTACGGGTCCTTCGCGCGGGCTATGGAGGCGCTCTCTGGGTGGGCGAGAAGTAATTATACACCACATCGCTGGGTGGGCACATGGGGTTACCATCGTCGTTGGGCCCTCTCCGTGACGATGATAGTTCCCACGCCCAACGAGGTGGTGGATAGCCATCCCTCGCCAATATGCGGACCGCCCGAGTGGCCCACGGCGTCGGAAAATCGCACCACATTGCCGGCATATCGGCGACGCATCGGCGACGTCGGGATGGAGAAAATCAGGCTCCAACTCGTGAGGCCATTGGACCGGCGATGCAGCGAGGTCCTGCGAACCCGTCAACTCCGGCCCCGTTTGGGCGGCCAGCCGAAGGTCTCGACCCCTCCCCTGGTCCACCTTATCATCCTGAGTCATTTCTCAACGGCCCCAGGGCGCGGTAAGGGATCCAAGACTCCAAATGCTAACCAGCATGGACCCCAAACAGTGTCCTTCGAGCAATCCATGTTGTGCAATCTACTTTGTGCACTCTATGTGGTGCATCCTACATGGTGCACTTTATGTTGTGCCATATGTCGTGTGCAGTATACGTTGTGCCGTGAGTTGGGCTTGGGTGCGCGGCCGACGCGCGCAAGTGGCCCGCATTGCATTAGCGTTTGAATGATCTCGACATGCGCGCGCGAGAGGCCCGCTTGGTCTCATGTGGCGAAAATGTTGAAATCTATGCTTCGCCTCAGACTTCGCAAGGACGCGCGCGCGCATTATTTTGAAGAACCACGTTGCAAACCCCATGGTTCGCATGCTTTCGGAAACCTCGATCTTTAGATCCGCGCGGAATTTCAGTTTTTAACCAGATTTCGACATGCGTATCATTTGTTGCACGGGATGCTTGGAACTTGGTGATTGTGTTGAACGGGTGCGGCGCGCATAGCATTTCTTGGCAGGCATGAGAAAGGGGGGGTCGACAGAGGCACCCCTGGAACTGTATGAATTCATATCTAACATGAACGATGGTGCAGAATCATATATATATATATATATATATATATATATATATTCATATATATATATACATATATATATGGAAACCGCCGCGCCCGAGGGGATCCTCATGATCCCAGGGGGGGGGTCTATATTCATTTTCGAAAGTGCAACCAATGTGGCACAATAGATGTGGTGCACTCTATCTGGTACAATATTTGTGAAACAATCTGGATGGCGCAATGGTTCTGTGCAGTCTATGCTGTGCTCAATATGTGAAGCAATCCAAGTGGTGCAATTTACGCGGTGCAACTTGCGTGGCGCATGTATGGTGTGAAACCGATACTGCGCAAGAAATGCGAAGCAAAACATGTGTTGCATTACATGTGGTGCGATGTAATGCCAACCTACGTTATGCAACATACGACGTGCAAAAAAATGAAAAATGTGGTCCGATCTAGGTGGTACGTTATAGGTGGTACGTTATATGTGGTGCACTCTGTGGTGCGCAAGCCATTGTGGTGTGATATATGTTTCGCAATCTAGGTTGTGCAATCTGCTGTGTGCTTTATGTGCTATAAAATATGTGTGCAAGATTGTGTGTGCAATCTGTGTTGTGCAATCTATGCTGAGCAAAGGATGTGCTGCAATATATGCAATGCAAGCTACGTGGTACCATATATGCTGTGCCACGTATGGGCAGTAATACGTCTGTATAATTATTCCCCAATCAGTGCTTGCACTGAAAGGGTCCTAGCGGAGATTCAAGGATTTGGCTAAAATTTCCGGCCGATTTCGGTGGGCGGCCTGGTTCCCATGTTCCCGGCTCTGGGTTCCCAAGTTCCCCGTTACAAGTTCCAAGCCGATTTCGGTGGGCGGCGGGGTTCCCGGGTTCCTGGTCGATCTTCTGATCGATCGGTCTCAACATCGATCTCATCACACACTTCTCTATCGATCGCACGATCGATTTCTATCTATCCCACTACCGATATCACAAGCGATCTCACTATAGATCACACGAACGATCTCGCGATCGATCTCACGATCGTCCTCATTGAATCGGTTTCATGTTCGGTCTCGCGATCGTTCCTACAATCGTCCTCACGATCGAAGACACGATCGATACCAATGTCGATCTCACAATCGACATCAATATCCATAAATCATCGCACGATGTGGTGCAATACACATATATATATACATACATGTATATGTATACAAGTTACATACACAAATATACATTCATAAATGCATACGTACATACATATACGCATATAGTCTTATGCTTGGGTGCTGTGCAAGCGACGTGGTGCTATCCATGCGGTGCAATATGCGTGATCCAATCTAGACGGTGCACTCTATGGGTGCAATGTAATACCATATATCACGATGTGGAAACATAGATACATACGTTTATATATGTGCGCGAAGCAGTATACGCGGTGAACTTCACCCTTCGGAACTTGAAATTGTCAACCCCACTGCTCGCGCAGCGATCCCACCAACCAACCCGCAACTTGGATTGCAAAACACATGCGGCGGCGATTGCGACGAGTCCTTGTCGTTAGCTGGTGCATATATGCGGCCGCGCCAGCCCACGCATGCTCGCGCGCAGCGTCCAGCTAGTGCGGCGCGACCGACGCGGCCGCGGTGGCGCTCACCGCAAGGCATTCCCCAACGGTCATTTCAGTGCGAGTCAGTGGTTTGGGCGAACGCGGTATCATGGCGACGTCGTCATCAGTAGACACGATGGTGAAAATAACGATGATGGCGACCATGGTGGCGATGACGACGGCAAGGCAAAAGACGACGCCAATATTGATCACGCCCACCGATATCGATGACGATGTCCCCCCGTCGGTGATGAAGGCTTCGGAACGAGTTCGACACGCGCGCGCGCGGCCAGCGCGCGCGAGTAGCCCGCGCGGTATGATTGGACACGGATCGTGCCCCCCAGCAAGCGCGCGAGGGTGTTCGAAAGAGTTCGTCATGCTGCGCGAGACGCCCGCTTGGCAGAGACAAGACAAGCTTATGGTTTTCTTCAGACTTCGCAAGAGCACGCGTGCAAGCTATGTTTCTGGAAATGTTTGTTGCGAAACCATGTGTGTTTTATATGTGTTCGGGGCATTCGGCTTCGAATCCTTACGAAACCTGAGGTTGTCGAACGACATTGACATGCGCGCGCGACGACGCGCGCGCGCATTTCGCCCCATTTGTTGCAAGAGATTATTGCGTGAACACGCGCGCAAGGGCGTTCAAGCGATGTCGACTTGGGCGCGAGAGGCACGTTGGGTTGCACGTTACGAAAAATGTGTTCAAAAAACAATGGTTCTCTAACGCAAGAGCGCAGGCGCAGGCTTTTCTTGAAAATCCTGATAGCGAAACCATGTGTTCGTGTTCGTTTTCGGGGTATTCGATTTTGAAATTCTCACAAAACGCACAGAAGTGTTTGAAGGGTTGAGGCATGCGCGCGCGACGACGCGCGCGTGCACCCTTCGACCAATGTTTCTTAAAGGACTATTGGAAGATGATGAGACTTGATAAACGAGGGCGCTCGCATAATAACTGCTGCAACGGACGAAGGGAGGGCGAACTCCGGCTCGGCTGGGACGGTACGAGCTCATACTTAGGATGGACGATGGGGCACAACACAAGTAAATTGCGGGCGCGGGTTAGTCTGGCCTCGGGAGGGCGGTGGATCCGAATTCGTTTTAAAAAGAAAACCGACGCGGTGCGTTACATGCTGCACCATCAACAGAGTGCCAAATCTGATGCGCAATATGTTGTGTGCACGTCTTCTTCTGCAGTATATGTGGCACACTCTATGTGGTGCCACTGTTGTGAAGTGAAACATGCGATGCCACGCGCGGGGCTCAGTCTGCGCGCGCATTTTTTTACGATGGACCTGCGGTTGCGCAGCATTGCGGAGGAGGGGGGGGGGGGCAACCCATGCGGCGACGCATGCGTAGCGCAAACTACATGGCACATTTTATGAAGCACGCGCGCGACGTAGTGACATCTCCGGTGCCATTAGTTGCCGCTCGCAGTTGGTCGCAAACCCCACTGCTCCCGCAACGATCCCACCAACCCGCCCACCAGCCGCTCGGCGCGCAGCGCCTACGCGGCGGCGATTGCGACGAATGCCCAGCGCTGGCTAGCGCATCTCTGCAACCGCGCCGGCCCGATCAAACTCGCTCGCAGAGCGGCCGGCCTGCTTGGCGCGACGGACGCGGCCGCGACGGCGCTTGCCGCCGGGCACTTTAGCGCGGGCACATCAATGCGAGTCGGCGACTTTGGCGGGCACGGCATCACGGCAACGTCGACAACGGTAGACACGATTGCGACGGTAGCGATGCTGACGGCGATCATGAAAGCGACGACGGCATGGCCAGCGACGGCGCCGACGCCGATCACGCCGGCGGCGACGACGGCGCCCTCGCGTCAACAACGCAAGTTTTGGAAGGAGTTCAATGCGCACGCGCGCGCGAGAAGCCCGCACGGTCTCATTTGACACGGACCGCGCTCGCCCACCACCCGCCCCCCGCGCGCGCGCGGGGGCGCTCGAACTATTTCGACGCGCGGCGCAAGAGGCCCGTAGACCGACTTGTGTGAACATGTCGAAAAACGATGGTGTCCTGCAAATTCGTAGGGTCGCGACCGCAAGTTGCTTGGAAATTGCCGCTGCAAAACAACGTGGTTGGCACATGTGTTCGGGGCGCTCGATTGCCTGAAATCCCTGCGCAACCTACTACTGCAAAATGATTCGGCACGCGCGCGCGACGGCGCGCGCGCGCACTTCGCCCAACTTATCGCAGGGGGTTCTTTCGACAGCACGCGCACAGGGGCGCTCGGGCGAGTCCGACATGCGCGCGCGAGAAGCACGTTTGGTAGAACATCACGGACATGTTGGGAAACCTTCGGTTTCCCGTGGAATTCGCCTGAGCGCGCGGGCGGGCATTTTCGTTGGAAATGCTTCTTGCGAAACCACGTGCGTTGCATGATTCTTCGGGGCGCTCGATCCTGAGCCCAGGCGAAAACCAAGGTCTGCGAATGACTTCCGGCACGCGCGCGCAACGACGCGCGCGCGCGTGCAATTCGTTCTATACGTTGCAAAGGGGTCTGGAAGACTGAGGACCCGCGATGAAGGGGTGGGGGAGGCGACGCTGATTTAGCTGGGATAATCTGAACTCATGTTTGGGATGAGCGGATACGCAAAATACGCGCGAAACGCAATACGCAAAGAGGCGCCGAGAAGTCCGGGGGGGGGAGGGGGGGTCTATCTAAGAATCGATATCTCTTTAGAAACGAGAATCTACGTTGCGCCACCTATGTCGCGCAATCTGCTGTGCAAGCTATGTGTCGCCGTGTGTGCGTTGTGCACTTCGTTGCGCAATATAAGTTGTCCACTCTGCGTTGTGCGCTCGACGTGGCACAACCAATGCAATGCAATCCGCGCAACGCACTCCACGGTGTACAACCCAATGACCAGCGGGAATTTGTCATCTCAACTGTTCGCGCAAGCATCACATCCACCCACCCGCAACTTGGCTTGCAATACCCACGAGGGGGTGATTGCGATGAGCGATCGGCGTTGGCTGGCGCATCTCTGCGGCCGCGCGCGATCGACGCGGCCGCAGCGGCGCTGACCGCCAGGCACCTCCCAGCGGGCACTTCAGCGCGAGCAAGCGACCTGAGCGGGCGCGGTAGCACGGCAACGTCGAAAACGGTAGATGCGATGATGATAGCAGCGATGACGGTGACGACGTGCACAACGACGACGGCATGGCCAGCGACGTCGCCGACGCTGGCCACGCCAGCGACGATGACGGCGCCCCCGCGTCGTCGATGCATCGAACTTGTTGCAGAGGATGCGGGGGAGGGGGTCGATGCTGGATCCGCTGGGACGATACGAATCCATATTTAAGATGGACAACGGGGCAGAATCATATGTAAATTATGGCACGAGAAAGTGGGCCATTAAGCCACGGGGAGGGCAGGTCCTAACTCTCGGTTGAAGAAGAGAATATAAGTGAAGCAATGCACGTGATGCAATTCATGTGGCGCGACGCATGCGGCACAGCCCACGGCGCGCAATTCGCCCTGCCGAGCTTGAATTTGTTAATTCCACTGCTCGCGCAAACATCCCACCCACCCACCCGCAACTTGGTCTGCAAATCCATGCGACGGCGAGCGCGATCATTGCTTGGCGTTGGCTGGTGCATCTCTGCGGCCGCGCTAGCCCGCGCATGCTCGCGCGTGCAGCGACCAGCCAGTGCGGCGCGACCGACGCGACCGCGGTAGCGCTCACCGCTGGGCACTTCCAGCGGGCACCTCAGTGCGAGTCGGTGACGTTGGCGGGCGCGGTACCATGGCGACGCCGACAACGGTAGACACGAGAATGAGAACAGCGATGATGTGACGATGGTGGCGACGACGATGGCGAGGCCGTGACAGCGACAATGTTGATCACGCCCGCCAGTACAGGTGACGATGTCCCCGCGTCGGTGCTGAAGGTTTTGGAAAGAAATCGACATGCGCGCGCGGCTGACCCGTGCGAGTGGCCCGCGCTGTATGATTTGGCACGGAGCGTGCCCCCCAGCAAGCACGCGAGGGCGTTCTGATGAGTTCGACATGCGGCGCGAGAGGCCCGCTTGGCAGAATTTGATGGTAGTTGAAAAACCTATGGTTTCTTCAAGAATTCGCAAAAGCGCGCGCAGGTATTTCTTGAAAAAAATGAACCATGCGTTTTTAATGTTGTCGGGGCGCTCGTTTTTGAAATCCCTGCGATACCTGAAGTGTCTTGAAAGATTTCGGCACGCGCGCGCGCCGACGCGCGCGCGTGCACTTCGCCCCATGTTTTACTAAGGGTTCTTGCGACAGCACGCGCGCAAGGACGTTCGAGCGACTTCGACATGCGCGCGCGAGAAGCCCGTTTGGTAGCATGTTATGGAAGTGATGAAAGCTCTTCGGCTTCTTCAAGAATTCGCAAGAGCGCGGGCGCAGGCTTTTCTTCAAAACCCTTGTTACGAAACCGCATGTTGTTATATGTATTCGTGGCACTCGAATTGGAAGTCCTTACGAAACCTACGGTTTTTGAGCGATTTTGGCATGCGCGCCCAGCAACGCGCACGTGCACTTCGTCCCATTGTTTTGAAAGGAGCTCTTGAAAGCTGATGATGTTTGATAAACGAATGCGCGCGCATCGTATTTGTTGCAGCGAATGGGGGGATGCGCACTCTGGCCTGGCTGGGATGGTATAAAATCATATTTAGGATGGACGATGGGGCGAATATCATTTGTAAATTGCACATCCGCAGGGGATACCAATAAGTCCAACCCCAGGAGGGTGGTGGATCCTGATTTGCTTTTGGATCGAGAATATACGGTGTGCAATCTACTTAGTGCAATCTAGGTGGTGCAGTTTCTGTGGTACACTCCATGTTGACACATACATATGTGAAGCAATTTATGTGGTACAATATATGTAGGTCACTCTATGTTGCACAGTGCAATGCAATGCAATGCAATGCAATGCAGTGCAATGCAATGCAATGCAAAGCGCTGCGGCGACGAGGCGGCGACGGGGCGGCGACGGCGGCCACATGGCCACCAGACCGACGCACAGGCTCAGACGACGAGCGGCGACGAGGCGGCGAAGGCAACCATATAGCCGCCAGACCCACACACAAGCCTAGACGATGGGCGGCGAGGAGGTGGCGACGGCGGCCGCGTAGCCGCCAGACCCACGCACAAGCCCCGACGATGGGCGGAGAGGTAGCGACGGCGGCCATACAGGCCTCGGAAAAAAATAGCGAACACTCATATGCCACATTCATCTGTGAACGCCTCCCCCTCCCCCCAATGTTCAAAGTTGGCGGTGGGTCTGATGAGTTGCACCTCGGCCGCAGTCTCCCCCGCGCGTGCCAACCTTGAGTTTGGGGGGCAGGGGGGGTGTTCACTAATTGTTTCCCTCTACCGTATAGCCGCCAGACCGACGCACAGGGCCGGACGATGGGCGGCAACGAGATGGGGACGGGGCGGCGACGGCGGCCACATAGTCGCTAGACCGACGTACAGGTCCATTTTCTTGTTTCAGAAACAAGAACCCCGAAGTGCAAGCACCGTTCGGGGAAACTGGCTAGAAAGCTCCGGTCGCTCTCCCCTCACGACGCGAGGGGATCGGGGCATCTTCTCCACCTCCTGCGCCCTCCTCCTCCTCCGACTGGCATCCAAGAGGGGCAAGAAGGGGGGGAGGGGGGATCGGGCCGCCATGCGGGCAGAGCGCACAGCGCGCAGCGTCGCGGCCCCCGCGGCGGGGCAGATGCCGTCTGTTAGGCGGCGTGCCACCGAGGGCAGAAGGCGCAAGAAGCGGCGTGAGCTGGAGGACTAAGCTAACTCCGCCTGGGAGACGTCAGGGCCTTCTGCCGTCAGGCCAGGAGGTGGGATGGAGAGGACAGATGAGAGAGAGAGAGAGAGCAGCAGCAACAGGTAGAACACTACCTTCCTGCTGCTCCTGCTACCCTTCCCGTTCCTGCTCTGGCTCCAACAGAATCACCGGCACGGAGACCCTAAACAGCGTCACTGAATAATACAGACTTGAAACGGAAGGTATATACATGTGTGCGCTTCCTGACGTCATGTCTGATGTGCGTTGTGAATGTTTGGCTCGCTTGTGAGAACGTATCTGTGTACGGCGTGAACGGGTATGTGTTTGTGACTGTGCATGTGTAATGACCATGTGCGTCCTTGGACGGGAGCAACTAGTGCGACTGCATGTTTGGTGTCCGCGCTGTTTGCGCATCCGTATCCGTTCATTCGCTGGCGTATAAATATACATATATATATATGTGTATGCATATATATATATGTAGATATATATATATAGTTGTTATGTGTATATATATACATATTTATATATATGTATATATATATAGTTTCGCGCGCGCGGAGCGGACCCTGGGGTCCCGAACAGAAGATGCCCCGCGAAGGTCACGGGAAGCTCCCAGAAGCACTGTGTCAGAGATGGTTTTCCGCCGGGGCGCGGCCTGAAAAGACACCCAGGGCGCTCCAGGAGCTTCTGAAAAAGGCGCCAGCAGCGCCCGAGAGGATCCAAGACGGTCCAAGAGCGCCCCACGACGTCCAAGATTGCCACTTGACGGCCCAAAGAGGCTTCCAAAACGCCGCGAGAGCGGCCAAAGAGGTCCCCCGAGAGGCAAAATGCTGCTCCAGTTATTGCAGCGTCCTCACCTTCCCGGGTTTCCAACGCTCCAAGACGGCCCAGTGCTGAGCTGTGCTGTGCTGAGGTGTTGTGCTGAGGTGCTGTGCAGTGCTGTGCTGAGCTGTACTGTGCTGTGCTGTGATGTGCTGAGCTGAGCTGAGCTGTGCTGAGTAGTGCTGTACTGTGCTGTGCTGTGTACGTGCTGTGTGTCGATGTGATGTGTGATGTGATGTGCTGTGCTGAGCTGTGCTGTGCTGTGCTGCGCAGGTGATGTCCATGGGTGTGCCTGTGTGTGAAGAGAGAGAGAGAGAGAGAGAAGGAGAGGGAGGTGTGCGGGAGACGCGGGTGCGACGCGGGAAGAAAGAAAACCAGAACCCCACTGAGCATGTGGGGAAATAAATATGTGGAGCCCTCGGCAGCGTAAGTGTACTTGTCTGTGCTACCACAGACGGTTTCAGGAAGGCTGCAGGGCCCAGAGAAGGCCCTAGAGGTCTCCAAGAAGCCCTTAAGACAGCATGCCTCAAGACGGCGCCCCAATAACCAGACACAAGGAGGCCGAAAACCAAAACGGTCCCACCGAAAGACGGCTCCAAGGCGATGGGCCCATGCGGGGGGACACTGCGAACAAGGCGTCTCCTCCTCGACTTCCTCCGTCCTCCTCCTCCTACTCCTCCTACTCGACTTCCTCCGTCCTTCTCCTCCTCCTCCTCCTCATCCTTCTCTTCCTCCTCCTCTTCCTCCTCCTCTTCCTCCTCCGTCCTCCTCATCCTCCTCCTCGTCCTCCTCCTCCTCCTCCTCCTCATCCTCCGCCTCCCCTTATTATTATTATTGTTATTATTATTGTTATTATTATTATCATTATTATTCTTGTTATTATTACTACTATTATTATTATTACTTTTATTATTATTAGTATTATTATTAGTCGTATTGATCTTAACAATTCTATCCGTAAATGCTTCGCCCCCTGCCGTTGGCCCCATCTCTATCAGAATGGGGTATAACAGAGTCGCGTCGGTGCGTCTCGGCGCTGCTTTGGCGCATCGTGGAACATCATGCGGGGGCGGATAGGAGTCATCAGCGCATATTGAAACGTTAGCTTTATCCTAGTGGCCGTCGGCCCATCCCGCCACAGTGCCTGGGTTGTGGGTCTGAGGCCTCTTGTATATGTGTTGGGATGTCGTGGGGAGCATGTCGGGGGCCTCTAGGAGGCGGTTTGGGCGCCTTTTGGAGGTCCCTTGGGGCCTCGTGCGGGTATCTGTGGGGCTTCTTGGAGGCCTCTTGGGCGCGTCTTGGCCGCCTCTTGGGGCCTCTTGTAAGAGGTCGTGGCCTCGGGGGCGCGAATGTTGCACGATGTAAAAAGGTTCGTGGCTACGGGGGCGCGAATGTGGCGTAATTTACACGGGATCGTGGCCTCGGGGACGCGAATGTGGTGCAATTTCAAGGGGTCGTGGCCTCGGGGGCGCGGTCGCGGCGTAATTTACAAAGGATCGTAGCCTCGGGGGCGCGACTGTGGCGTAATTTCAAAGGATCATGGCCCCAGGGGCGAGAATGTGGTGTAATTTACGCGGGATCGTGGCCTCAGGAGCGTGAATACGGTGCATTGTACCCCACACAAAAAAAAACACGAAAAAACAACTAAAGAAAAACAATAACACAAAAAAACGCTTTCGGGGACGAGAATGCAAACTAATGTACACAGGATCTTGGCCTTGGAGGCGCGAATACAGTGCAATGTACGAGAGATGATTGCGTCGGGAGCGCGAATCTCACGTATTTTTACATGTCCCACGGACCCCCAGAACTTCAGAGCACGCGATTCGGGGACGCTAACCAGGGTCCTGTTCGGCTCCCCACCCTCGCGCGGACAGTAACAGTTAACAGGAAGAAACAGAAAGCAATGCTGTAACATTGGCAACTGGAAACTGGAACTAGCGCAGGGAGCAGCTAATCTAAGCCTCGCGGCCTGAAGGCCCCGCAAGGGGGCCGGCGGATTATTCTCATTCATAATATTAGGATGCTTCTTCATCCCTGGTAATATGATTATGTGAACTCGTCTTGTTGGTGTTGTTCCGATGATCCTGCTTATTAGTCTTCGTCTGATTCGTCTCATTATGACTATTAATGCGATGACTGTTATTACTATTCCTCCTCCTCCACCTCCTCCTCCCCCTCCTCCTTCTCATCCTCTTCACCCTCACCACCCTCACCTTCACCCACCCTCACTCTCCCCGTCCCCGCCTCGAACGAGACGTTCGGGAGCACGGCCGCCATCCCTTCCTCCTGGGAGAGCTAAAGCCGGCACCCTCCTGGGACGCAGCCCTCCGGGGCGCTGACCGCCCTCGACCAGACGGGGACCGCGGGCAGCAGGACCCGCGGTGCGTCTCGCGGCGACGCGAGCGCCTCGCGCTTAAAAAGCTCTGCCAAGGGGGGCCGCGCGTGGGGCGTGCAGCACCAAGGAGCTGAAGGGCGCCCGGGAGGGCGGCGCGAGCTCGCGGGCAGCCCGAGAGGACCCAGGGCGGCGGGGGGCGTTTGGTCCTCGAGCTCGTGTGCCCGAGGGGGAACTCTCTGCCGCCGGGGCCCCCGACGGGCCCGCGCGCCGCCGCCGCGCGCCCAGCTCGCGCCCTGCGTTCTCTCCGCGCGCCGAGCTCGCGCCTGCCCCCCATGGGCCCCCCGCGGGGGGGGGGTGCGACCGGTGACAGCGCGGCACCTGCAGGACCCCAGCAAGGCCCGGTGTCGGCGACTACAAGTTGGCGGCGAGCGAGGGGGGGGAAGGGAGAAGGAAAAGGCCTTCTCACAAGGCGGCGGGACTTCTCAGAAGCCCTAGCGCCGTCTGAGAAATGTGCTGTGCCTTCGGGGAAGACTTGGAGGAACACTTCTCGCAAGGCCGGGGGGACGTCTGAGCCTTCTGAGAAGGCCCGCCCCTTCTCACTTCCTCCCAGGCTCGCCGCCGAACAAGTGGTGTGGTTACAACTCCTCCTCCTCCTCCTCCTCCTCCTCTCTCCTCCGCCTCCTCCTCTCTCGTCCTACTCCTCCTCGTCCTCCTCTTCCTCCTCCTCCTCCTCGTCCTCCTCTTCCTCCTCCGCCTCCTCCTCCTCCTCAGGGTGTGGTTGCGATCTACGTCTTTTGGACCTGGGAGGGGCACCACGTCTCCCTCGGCGGGCCTGCCCGGGGCGCGGCGGCGGGACCTGCCGAGGTCCCCGCCCGCCCCCCAAGGGAGCGGGTGGCAAACCGCACCCTTTGCAAACCGCACCCTTCGGAGTCGCCAGTGGTGTGAGGACAACACAGCCCACCCCCACCCACCCCCGGCTAGGACTCCCACTCCCGACCTTGTGATCCGGGGGCTGGCTGGAGGCGAGAAAACCACCCTCCCTCCTAGCCGTCGAGGATCGGAGAAGCGTGCAAGACGAACAACCAGCACAAGCATGAACTATCGGAGCTCCGCGCGGAGTTCTTGGATCTGTGCTGGGGGTCCCTGGCGGTGCCTCTGGCGCCGCCCCTGGCGCGCCCGCGCTCCAAGCAGGGGGGTCCAGCGCAGATCCAAGAATCCGGTTTTCTTCGTTTGCGGTACCCCAACGAAGCCTGGTGGGCCAACGTCTAGACAAGCTCATTCACATGCCTTCGCGCATAGCGCCCCGCGATGCGCAACACCCGATTATCTTCGCGCCCTCGTGCCCTGCGCCGCCCCCCGACCGAGATTGGCAGCCCCGCTAGCCCTGACCGCGACGCGCGAGGGGGGCGAATATCTTAGCGCCCCCGCGGGAGATTTAGGGAAAGGGGCTCAGCAACGCTCGGCCCGAGTGGGCCCTGAGTAAAAAGCGGCGAACCGCCATCCACGACAATACCGCCGGTGCCCAGTCGGAGTCCGCCCCAGACCCCACCCTCTGCCATTCCCTCCGTTCATCCCTCCCGCATCTCCCGACTCCTCCTCCTCCTCCTCCGCCTCCTCCTCCTCCTCCTCCGCCTCCTCCTCCTCCTCCTCCTCCTCCTCCTGCTCCTCCTCCTCCTCCTCCTCCTCCTC
>CAUYUJ010015429.1:154278-189278 GCA_963575745.1 Prorocentrum cordatum
GGTACAGGGCACACACGCCACCCCGCTTGTGCCAGGCGGGCGGGAGGAATAAGGCACCAGACCCCAGCCGCAGCGGCTGCGGGGGAAAGAGGGAAGGTAGGGAAGCGGAGCGACGCGCATTGCCGATGAACAAATCCTAGGCAAGCCCGAACAGAAAAGATCAGCGCCCATCTGTGCAGCCCTAAGAAGGAGAGGTCGGGGCACCCATGTTTACACGATGGCACAACAAGATACAAGGCGCACGCGCCATGCCGCCACCCGGCCACCCGCGCGCCGATCCACGGGCCTCCCTCGAAACTACGAACACCTCCCACACCTGGTAGGCCCTTGCCTGCCCCCTGGGAGTCTCGATATCTCAAAGGGGGCGCCAACTCCCCGGAGCTGAGGCTCCCCCAGGGCCTCGCGCGGCCACTCCGCGCGGGGCTTGAAACTCGCCAGAAAGAGGGGGGGATGCGTGGATTGCACACCCTACCCTTAGGTAGGGCATGTCCTCCTACAGGCGGGTGTCGGCAAAAAAATGAACAAAATAGGAAAATCGAAAAACCGTGACCATACGATTGTTTGACCATTCTTCAAAACTCCTCCTGTAGAGGACACGCCCGACTTAACCCTACCCCATACCCACCCTGCCGGGCCAGGCTCCCGGGCCTCCCATTTGGCGCGCCGCAGGTAGAGGAAAGAGAACTATGCACATACACCGATTCTGGCCAGGCCCATCCTGAGCCCAGGATCGGTGCATACGCCCTCCTACCTTGGCCAGGAAGGCATATGCACCGATCCTGGGCTCAGGATGGGCCTTGCCAGGATCGGTGCATGTGCATAATTCTCTTCGCCCGAGCAGGGCACACCCAACAGCAATCCTGCACTGGCTAATGCTGGTCCCCGCCCGGGTGGGGATCCAGCGTTATGCGCCACTGCGGGAGCCCCCCCGCAGCGCGCACTCTGCGGGCTCCCCTGTCCTCCGCCCCGTCGCGGCCCCAATCTGGCTGGTGCTGCCAATGGCGAGCTGGAACTTGTGAGCGGACGTCTTTTCCGCCAGTCCCGTCTGGTGGGACGCACAGAGACATACTAATACTATATGTCCTCCTCGGAGGCGCGCGTCCGACCCGAACATATGGTATACCCATCTTGTAGTATATCGTTTCCCGAGTGGTGCGGCCAGAAAGCGCCCGCCACGACGCATATACTGTAAGATTTCTCGGTGCGCGCGTCGCCCCTGGGGGGGCGACGCACATATAGTATAAGTATGTTGGGGTGTTGCCGATCTGGGGCCCATGGGCTTCCCAGAGGTACACGTGGAAGGTGTCCGGCTTCGCCGCCCAGATCGCTCGAGCCTCTCCAGATCCGGACCCCGCGTGGCGCATCGCGGCGGCTCCTCCGATCCTGAGCGAGCGGCTTCCAGCATGAGCCGCTTCCTCCAAGAGTTAGGTCGGGCATGTCCTCCTACAGACGGACCATGGGCCAACAAAAAAAATGCTACAAAGATTCAAAAGATAGTCGGAAAAATCGTCACCAGTGTATTTTAAACTATCTGTAAAGATTCCTCCTGTAGAGTGACGTGCCCGACTTAATCCAAGAGGGCCTTGCGGTCCTGACTGCGGATCAGCTCTCCAGCGTCGTCCCCGAAGAGCGGGGAGACGTGCCCATCGGACGTCCATCGCGCTGGGGAGCCAACACGGGCCTCCCCGCTGCTGCCCCGAGGCTCGGAGCGTGAACGAGAGGGCCACCGCGATGGCGGCCCAGCGCGCCGCATCTCCTGAGCGGGGCCCAAGGACACACAGATAAATACACACGAATCCCAGGATTCCCCACACTTTCCCACATTTTCTGGGCTGTCGTCTTCCCCCCCCACTTCCCATATCTTCCCACAAATTCTCCGTGGAATCGACGATTCATTGTGTCTGTGCCCAGGCGCTTGCTTAGCCACGCATGGACTGTCCGTGGCAGCGGGCCTCTTGCGGCTGGGATTCGCGCTGAGGCGCTCGATCCCGCGGAGCATGAGCCACAGCCACTCCAGGGGGCCCGGATATCCAGCGATGATGTGGCAGTGCCTGATCGCCATCAGCTTGCTCCCCACAGCTCCTCATGCCCGTTTTTGGCAGCGGCCCACAAGCAGAGCGCAGTCGATCAGAAACTCCTCGTCCTCACGGCGGCCTTCGACCGGGCCCACATGAACTGCGCCCACTGCCTCCATCCCGCGCGGTTAGTGTCACGCGTCCACTGCGCGAGGTTCCCCAGAGGGCACTGTCGCAGCCCGAGGCCGATCGAAAGGGCGGGCCGGACCTCTTCGTCGGGACTGGACCCTCTTCGTCGGGACTGGACCTCAACGGACCCGTGAAAGTTGTGTCCCATCCTATCCTCTGCCCCTCCTCCTCCTCCTCCTCCTCCTCCTCCTCCTCCTCCTCCTCCTCCTCCTCCACTCCATTTCCTCAAAAATAACGTCTCCCTGTCGCACCCCGAAGCCAGCTTTTAGGGCGGGCCAGGCGTTTCGCCTGAGACTTCCTCACCTATGACCCTGGAGCCTAAAAATTGGCAAGAGTTTCACGGATGGAGGCCAGGTCGTTCACAAGATGTGACTCTCGCCTCAGCGCCGCGCACGCAAGAATTTTGACGGATTGAGGCGGGTCGTTGTCAAAATGTGGCTCTCGACTCAGCACCGCGCACATTCGTTCAAAAAATGCGCCAGAGTTTCACGGATGGAAGGCGAGACGTTTTCAAAATGCGGCTCTCGCCTTAGCGCCGCGCACATGCGTTCTCAAAAAACGCATGAGTTTCACGGATTGAGGACAGGCCTTTTTTTTTGTGTGTATGGATATCTCAGGAACGGCGTTCTGGCACGACTCCAGATGGCCCAGACGCAACATTCATGTTGATTCGTGGCGTTGAAGTCCCGAGAATGGTGTTTTGGCACGCTTCAGGATCTTCAAGCGGTTGTCTCCCAACGAGGCAGTTCCCTCAGTGAAAATGAACCCTCATAGGGACCTATGAAGAGGAAGCGTGGAGGGAGGGTTTATTTCAACATCGTTGATGAGTCTTGGGCTTACACTGGTCCTATTCCTCATCCTCCTCCTCCTGACCCTCCTCTTCCTCCTCGTCCTCATGCTGATCCTCCTCCTCCTCCTCCTCCTCCTCATCATCATCATCATCATCATCATCATCATCAACCTTCCTCTCTCCCTCTCTCCCTCTCTCTCTCCCTCCCTCCCTCCTGCTGCTGCTGCTCTACCTCCTCCTCCGCCTCCTTCTCCTTGTCACCATCATCCTTCCCTTTCAGCGCAGCATCTTAACAAGCGTTCCGAGGCAACCCACGGTCTGGACAAGGTCCCCTGGCGGCCTACGAAAAGACACCTTGTCGCAAGGAACTGTGGGTATTGTGGCAGATGCTGCACTGCCTGGTGGACCCAGTGGCGAATAAACACAAGTTGACGCATTGTCATTCTGAGAACTTGCGAAGGCAACAAAATCTGAGGTCGGTTGTGTTGTCACGCCACCTATGCTTGATCCTCCCAAGTGGTAGTGCACTGTCCTCGATCGCCTCCCACTGAGTACTAACAAGCCGCGCGTCTGGCAGTTTCAGACTCGTTGCCCCTTAAACTACAGCACGAGCAACGTGGTAACCACAAGAATTGTGGGGAGCACGTCTCGGGCTGCACTTACACGCTGGTTAAACAATGCTTCAGAAGTGCTAACCGCGCCAGTGGGGCAAGTCATCAGTTGGATATGGACAAGCAGCTTGATAAGGACGTGTGACAGGAAAGCAAAGGGTAGTCACAGCAAGCAGTGTTGCGAGAATGGCTGACATGAGAGCGGGATGAAACCAAAAGACGCCATAGCTCCAAGCCGAAGCGCCACATCATCCTTGTCCAGCTGCTTGGATATAAAACGCCCGAGTCAGAATAGGCGATCGTGCTCGTCCTCCCCTCTCTGACCCTCTGAAATCAGCGCCCCGCGCACAGCACTCCACACATACACACACACACACACACCTCCTGGGCAGTGCCTCGCGACGCTGCCCACAGACCCGCTGGTTGGGGAAACCAGGGGGAACCGATGCCGCTCCTCCCCGGACCTCTCCCGGGGTGCGTCCTGACCAGAACCTCGAGGCGAATCCAGCGGTGGCGACGAGGCCCGCCCGGGAGGCCCAAAGAGGGGGGAAGACGAGCGAGAGGTAGCTCTCCTTTTCCTCGTCTGATTGGTAGCCACTAAGTCCTCCGCGAGGATGAGGGGGAGAGGGTGCTGGAGCAGAAGGGCGCGCCCGATCCCGACGAAGCCCTGCCCCCGTCGCCCCCAGAGGCGCCCGGAGACCTCCAAGGAGGTCTGGGCGCGGCCCCCTCAAGTCCACACGGGCCGCCGGAGGCGGCCTGCGGACCTTTGGGTGACCCAAAAGGGGGTCCAGCCTCCTCCTCCTCCTCCTCCTCCTCCTCCTCCTCCTCCTCCTCCATCTCCTCCTCCTCCTCCTCCTCCTCCTCCTCCTCCTCCTCCTCCTCCTCCTCCTCCTCCTCCTCCTCCTCCTCCTCCTCCTCCTCCTCCTCCTCCTCCTCCGCCTCCTCCTCCTCCTCCTCCTCCTCCTCCTCCTCCTCCTCTCCATCTCCTCCTCCTCCTCCTCCTCCTCCTCCTCCTCCTCTCCTCCTCCTCCTCCTCCTCCTCCTCCTCCGCCTCACGCGAGGATCCCGCAATACATTTGCGCCCCCGAAAGTATTGCACGCCCCAAATGAACTGCAACCACATATATATATATATATATATATATATATATAGATTGCACCAAAGCTATTGCACCACCCCCTTGTCGCTGGACCCCCTTCTGGGTCAACCCGTCGGACCGAGAAGGCCATGCACATCGAGATGCCTCGATCCTCCTCCGCCTCCCCACCCTAAAACAAAGCCAGGAGGAGGAAAACATCGGGCGAGGGTAAGCCGAGAATCTCTGGGATCCGGCGGCTCTGGAGCCTCTGTATCGGGCGTCGCGGCCTCCTCGGAGCGTTCCCGAATGCTCTGAGGGCGCTCCGGAACGCTCTGGAACGGATTTGTCCTCATCCGAGCCCCAGTCCGGCCCCCGCAATCGAGCGTGGGGCCGCCAGTTTTCGGCGGCGAGCGAGGGGGGGAACTGAGAGGGAGACGGTCCTCTCAGGCGGCGAGACTTCTCACAGGCCCTCGCGCCTTCTGAGAGGTCTTCCGTGCCTCCGGGGGAGGCTTAGAACACTTCTCGGGCGGCCGTGGGACTTCCGAACCTTTTGAGGAGGCCTTCGCCTTCTCGTTTCCCCCCCTCGCTCGCCGCCGCAGTCTGGGAGCGCGCGCCCCTGGCCAGGCCCGTCCGGGCCCCAGGATCGGTGCGCCGGAGCCCTGCGGGCCAAGCCCAAGGGGGGCGCGCGCACCGAGCCCGGGCCCCGCCCAGCGGCCCAGCTACCGCGGCGCCGCCGTGGGCATACAGGCGAGCTCCGCTGCTCGCAAGAGCAACTGCGCACTCGCAGGCGGCCCGGATGCGCCATGGGGGGTCTGCGATGCGTTACGTCGAGGCGGACCTGTGCTCTCTCTCTGACGTCTGCGAGTAGCGGAACGCGCTCGGTGAGTGGGCGGGGGGGCCACACCCGCCCCGTGCGCCCGAGCCGAGTCTGGCCTCGCACGCCGGGGGCCAACCTGCTGCCCCCCCCCCTGCGACTCGACGGCACGTGGCGTGCTGTTTCTGCTTCTGCGGGGGGGGGCGGGAGATGTCGCCCACGCACGTCGCGCACGCGCACCACCGCACACTGCACAGGCGCGCGCGCGCACGCGCGTGCAGCGAGCCAGCGCAGGGATGATCGCGCATCGAAGATTCGTGCGCGTGCCGGCTTGGAACAGCCCGACACTGTCGACACGACCCCGAGCAGCAGAATCGTGCAGAAGCGTTCGCAGTCCAAATGGTTGAGATACAAGGGCAGCCATGGACAAGCGGTATCGCAACGGGAGTGCACCTTCACAGAACCGAAGTCAGTCGAAGCGCGGGTTGCCAATACGAGATGACATATGATAGAACAACTGTATCGAATAGAAAAGGCACAGTAGGCATAAACGATAAAAGACCTTGCTCATGTGAGAAATCCTGAGGCACATTCTTCGTCGATCCCTCAGGGTCCTCTCAAGTGCCCCAGAGCTTCTGCAAGATCCTGTGACCACCGGGGGATAAGAAATGTCCGAGGCCACCCTGCTGGCAGGCCGACCTCTTGCTTACTGCCAGTAGACTGTTCCCCCTCTTTGGAAGCTGTGGGGGGCATGCAGAATAGCATGGTGTCGGAGCACGGGCGGATTCCACCCCTCCTCCCCGTCACGCCTGCAATGCTCTCTGATTCCCTCTTCGTCGGGACCGGACCTCGACTGACACCTGAAAGTTGTGTCCCATTCTAACCTCTGCCCCTCCTCCTCCTCCTCCTCCTCCTCCTCCTCCTCCTCCTCCACCTCCCCCTCATCCTCCTCATCCACAATTTCGTTAATAATTTCTCCCTGTCGCACCCCGAAACTAGTTTTAGGGCGGGCCGGGCGCTTCGCCTGACACTTCCTCATAATTCATGATCCTGAAGCTTAAAAATGAGCAACAATTCACAGATGGAGGGCGGATCCTTTTCAAAACAAAGTGTGGCTCTCGCCCTAGTGCCGCGCAGACTCATGTTAATAATTTGCAAGAGCTTCACGGATTGAGGGCGACCCGTTTTCAAAATGTGGCTCTCGCCGAAGCGCCGCGCACATTCGTTTTTTTTAATTTGCAAGAATTTCACGTAAGAGGGCGCAACAGTTACGTTGATTCTCGCATTCCCAAGCGTGGCGTCCAGGCGCGATTCTGGATCGTCAAGACGCAGTAATCCGGTTGATCCGTGGCGTTGGCATCCCGAGAAAGATGTTTTGGCATGCTTCAGGGTCTGCAAACGGTTGTCTTCCAACGAGTCAGTTCCCTCTGTGTGAAAGAACCATGATGGAGGCCTAAGAAAAGGGAGCTTGGAAGGAGGGTTTAATTCCAATATCGTTGATGAGTCTTGGGCTTGCACTGGTCCTCCTCCTCCTCATCCTCCTCCTATTCCTCCTCCTCCTCCTCATCATCCTCCGCCTCCTCAACCTCCTCCTCTCCTCCATCTCCTCCTCCTCCTCGTCCTCCTCCTCCTCCATCCTCCATCGTCCATATTCCATCCTCCATCCTCCATCCTCCATCATCTGACCTCCATCCTCCATCCTCCATCCCCCATGCCCCATGCCCCATCCCCGATCCCACATACCACACCCTCCATCCTCCATCCTCCATTCTCAATCCTCCATCCTCCATCCTCCATCCTCCATCCTCCATCCACCGTCCTACATCCTCCATCCTCCACCCTCCCTCCATCCTCCATCGTCCATCCTCCATCCTCCATCCTCCATCCCTCGTCCTCCTTCCTCCATCCCCCATCCCCCATCCCCCTCCCCATACCCCATCCCCCATCCCCCATCAAGACTCCTCCAATCCATCCCCCATATTCTTCCTCCTCCTCCTCCTCCTCGTCCTCCTCCTCCTTCTCCCTCCTCCTACTCCTCCTCCTCCTCCTCCTCCTCCTCCTCCTCCTCCGCCTCCTCCTCGTCTCATCATTAATGTGTGTCGTGCTCGTCTTAGTCTTCGTCTGCTTCGCGATATTACTGGTAGCCGGCTAATAATTAGACTTATTAGTGTTAGTAGGAATATTGTTCGAAAGATTTTTAGTATTATGGTTACTATTAGTGTTACTATGACTAGTAGTACAATTAGGAGTAATATTATTAGTATGAATGTTAGTAATAACAGTACTGCTAGTATTAAGTCAACAATTAATGCTACTATTAATGGTATTAGTATATCACTATTAGTATGAGTAGTAGTCGAACGAGTATTAGTATTAGTATCCGTATTTGGTTAGTAATGTTGCTAGTGGTATAGGTATAATTGCTATTAATCCTAGTGGTTGTATTGTGTGATTACTAATAAAAAATCAATGTTATTAGTATGAACAGTAGTGATGATAGTGTGAACAATATTGAGTAGTCGTATATAGTCTTCTAAGTGATGTATTATTATGAATCGCATCACTGGCCTCATCATCAGTAGTCGTAGTAATAGTATTGGTAGTGGCATTACTATTGTTACTAAAAACATAATAATATTAATAATACTACTAATAATAATAGTAATAGTAGTAGTAGTATTGGTAACATCATTACTAGTGTTATGCTTACTAGTAATAGTATTAGTAATGCGAGTAGTGGCAGGAGGAGTAGTAGCATTGCTAATGATACGAGTGTTGTTAGTATCATCATGTGTATTAGTGGTAGTAGTAGTAGTAGTAGCAGCAGTAGTCAGTTAATTAGGAGTCGTCTTCTGAACATAATTCATCTTATTATTGTGATTCGTATTCTTACCATTAGTACTACTATAGCGAGTACCCAAAAGTAGTCCTGTTCTTGTGGTCAGTATGCTTCTTCCTCCTCCTCCTCCATCTCCTCCTCCGCCTCCTCCTCCTCCTCCCCTCTTCGTCCTCCCCCTCCTCCGCCTCCTCCCCCTCCTCCTCCTCCTTCTCCTCCTCCTCCTCCTCCTCCTCCCCCTCCTCCTCCTCCTCCTCCCCCGCCTCCTCGGCCTCCTCCTCCTCCTCCTCCTTATCCCCTCCGCCTCCTCCTCCTCCTCCTCCTCATCCTCCTCCTCCTATTGATCCTCCTCCTCTTTTTCCTGTTCATCCCCCTTCCCCCTCCTCCTCCTCCTCCTAATCCTCCTCCTTCTCCTCCTCATCCTCCTCCTCCGCCTCCTCCTCCTCCTCCTCGTCCTCATCTCCCTCCTCCTCCTCCTCCTCCTCCTCCTCCTCCGCCTCCTCCTCCTCCTCGTCCTCACCCTCCTCCTCCTCCTCCCCTCCTCCTCCTCCTCCTCCCTCCTCGTCATCCTCCTCCTCCTCCTCCTCCTCTCATCCTCCTCCTCCTCCTCTTCTCCTCCCCCCCCTCCTCCTCCTCCTCCTCCTCCTCCTCCTCCTCCTCCTCTTCCTCCTCCTCCTCTATTCCTCTTGCGTATAAATAACTTCTCCCTGTCGCACCCCGAGGCGAGTTTTTAGGGCGGGCGGGGCGTTTCGCCTGAGACTTCCTCACAACTCATGACTCTGAAGCTTCAATAGCGGCAACAGTTTCACGGATGGAGAACGGATGGTTTTCAAAATGTGGCTCTCGCCTTAGCGCCGCGCACATTCGTTTGACAAATTTCCCAGATCTTCTCGGATTGAGGGCGAGTGGTTCTCAAAATGTGGCTCTCGCCTTAGCGCCGCGCACATTCGTTTTCAAACTTCAAAATGTGGTTCTCGCCTTAGCACCGCGCATATGCGTGCAAACAAGAATGCAAGAGTTTCACGGATTGAGGGCGGATGGTTTTCAAAATGTGGCTCTCGCCTTAGTGCCGCGCACATTCGCTTTAAAAAACTGCAAGGGTTTCACCAAAATGTGGCCCTCGCCTTAGCGCCGCGCCCACTCGTTTTAAACATTTGCAAGAGTTTCACGGGTTCCAATGATCAACTTACCAGAAATGATGTGTTGGAAAGGTTCAGGATCATCCGGGTGCAACAAACTGTTGTTTCGCGGTGTTGAAGTCCCAAAAGCGGCGTTCTGGCACGATTCCGGATCGTCAAAACGCAGCAATCAGTTTGATCCGTGGCGTTGAAATCCCGAGAACAATGTTTGGGCATGCTTCAGGGTCTTCAAACGCGCGTCTTCCAACGAGGCAGTTCCCTCGACGGAAATGAACCGGTGTAGGGGCCTATGGAGAGGGAGCTTGAAGAAAGGTGAATTCCAACATCGTTGATGACTCTTGGGTTTACTCTGGTCCTCCTCCTCCTCCTCCTCCGCCTCCTCCGCCTCCTCATGCTCCTCACCCTCCTCAACCTCCTCCTCCTCCTCTTCCTCCTCCTCCTCCTCTTCCTCCTCCTCCTCCTCCTCCTCCTCCTCCTCATCATCATCATCATCATCATCATCATCATCATCATCATCATCATCATCATCATCATCATCATCATCAACATCATCATCAAAATTGCAATCATCATCATCATCAGCAGCAGCAGCATCATCAGCAGCATCCTCATGATCATCAGTATCATCATCGTCATCGTCATCATCATCATCGTCATCATCAGCAGCATCATCGTCCTCATCATCCTCAGCATCATCATCATCGTCATCAGCAGCATCATCAGCAGTATCAGCGGCATCATCATCATCATCATCATCATCATCATCATCAGCATCATCATCATCATCGTCGTCATCATCATCATCATCATCACCATCATCATCATCAGCATCATCATCATCATCACGACCACCACTACCATCATCATCAGCATCATCATCAGCATCATCTTCATCATCATACTCATCCTCCTCATCATCATCATCAGCAGCTTCAGCATCAGCGTCATCAGCAGCAGCATCATCACCATCATCAGCAGCATCAGCAGCATCGGCAGCAACATCAACATTATCATGATCATTACCACCATCATCATCATCATCATCATCATCATCATCATCATCATCATCATCAGCATCAGCATCAGCATCAGCATCATCATCAGCAGCATCATCATGCGGGAGCAACGGTTCTGTTGATTCGCGGTGTTGAAGTCCCAAAAGCGGCGTTCTGGCACGATTCCAGGTCATCAAGACGGTGGCGTTGAAATCCAGAGAACAATGTTTGGGCATGCTTCAGAGTCTTCAAACGGTCGTCTTCCAACGAGGCAGTTCCCTCGACGGAAATGAACCGGTGTAGGGGCCTATGGAGAGGGAGCTTGGAAGGAAGGTGATTTCCAACATCGTTGATGACTCTTGGGTTTACACTGGTCCTCCTCCTCCTCCTCCTCCTCCGCCTCCTCCTCCTCCGCCTCCTCCGCCTCCTCCTGCTCCTCCTCCTCCACGTCCTCCTCCTACTCCTCCTCCTCCTCCTCCTCATCATCATCATCAGCAGCATCATCAACATCCTCATCAAAATCAAAATCATCGTCATCAGCATCATAATCATAATCAGAATGTCACTCATCATCAGCATCATCATCAGCATCATCATAATCAACATCAGCATCATCATCATCATCAACATCATCATCAGTGTCGTCATTGCCATCGTCAGCATCATCGTCATCATCAGCATCATCATCGTCCTCATGATCCTCAACATCATCAGATCAGCAGCATCACCATCATCAGCATTATCATCATCAGCATCATCATTAGCCTCATCATCAGCAGCAGCATCACCATCATCATCATACTTATCCTCCTCCTCATCATCATCAGCAGCATCAGCATCAGCATCATCAGCAGCAGCATCATCACTATCATCAGCAGCATCAGCATCAGTACCATTATCATCATCATCAGCATCAGCATCAGCATCAGCATCATAATCATCGTCATCAGGATCATCATCACTCACCATCATCATCGTCATTCGGATCATCATCACCATCACCATCATCGTCAGCATCATCATCGTCATCACCATAATCATCAGCATCATCATCATCAGCATCACCATCATCATCAGCAGCAGCATCATCATCATCGTCATCAGCATCATCATCCCAGTGGGTCCTCGATATCAGCATCCTTCTCTCCTTCTCTCCATCCTCCTCCTCCTCCTCTTCTCCCCCTCCTCCTCCTCATAATCATCATCATCAGCATCATCAGCATCATAAGCATCATCAGCATCAGCATCAGCGTCAGCATCACCAGCAGCAGCAGCATCAGCAACAGCATCAGCATCAGCATCAGCATCCTCAACATCAGCATCAGCATAACCATCATCATCTTCATCATCATCATCATCATCATCATCATCATCATCATCATCATCATCATCATCATCGTCATCGTCATCGTCATCATCATCCCCGTGGGTCCTCCTCCTCGCTCTGCTTCTCTCCTTCTCTCCTTCTCTCAATCCTCCTCCTCCTCCTCCTCCTCCTCCTCCTCCTCCTCCTCCTCCATTCCTTCCCCTTACAAATAACTTCTCCCTGTCGAACCCCGAGGCCAGTTTTTAGGGCGGGCCGGGCGTTTCCCCAGAGACTTCCTCACCACTCACGACTCTGAAGTTTAGAAAGTAACAACGGTTTCAAAGATGGACGGCGGGTCGTCTTCAAAATGTGGCTCTCGCCATAGCGCCGCGTACATTCGTTTTGAACATGTGCAAGAGCTTCACGGATTGAGGGCGGGTCGTTTTCAAAATGTGGCTCTCGCACTAGCGCCGCGCACATTGTTTTCTAATTTGCAAGAGTTTCACGGATTGAGGGCGGGTCGTTTTTAAAATGTGGCTCTCGCCGTAGCGCCGCGAACATTCGTTTTAACAAATTGCAAGAGATTCACGGATTGAGGGCGGGTCGGTTTCAAAATGTGGCTTCCGCCTTAGCGCCGCGCAGATTCGTTTAAAAATTTGCAAGAACTTCACGGATTGAGGGCGGGTCGTTTGCAAAATGTGGCTCCCGCATTAGCGACGCGCACATTCGTTTTTCAAATTCGCAAAAAGTTTCACGGATTGAGGGCGGTTCCTTTTCAAAACGTGGCTCTCGCCTCCGCGCCGCGCACATTCGTTTTGAAAATTTGCAAGAGTTCCACGGATTCCAATGATCAACGTACCAAAAATTGTGTTTTAGAAGGATTCTGGATTATGCGGGCGCAACAGCGATGTTGATTCGGGGTGTTGAGGTCCCAAAAATGGCGTTCTGGCACGATTCCAGATCGTCAAGACGCAGCAGTCAGGTTGATACGTGGCGTTGAAATCCCGAGAGCAAACGGTTGTCTTCCAACGAGGCATTTCCCTCTATGGGTATGAACCGTTGTATGGGGCCTACGAAGAGGGAGCTTGGAGGGAGGGTTCATTCCAACATCGTTGATGACTCTTGGGTTTACACTGGTCCTCCTCCTCCGCCTCTTCCTCCGCCTACTCCTCCTCATGACCATCAGCATCAGCATCAGCATCAGCATCAGCATCAGCATCAGCATCATCATCAGCAGCATCAGCATCAGCATCAGCATCAGCATCAGCATCAGCATCCGCATCAGCAGCATCATCCTCCTCATCATCAGCAGCAGCATCATCAGCATCATCAGCAGCAGCATCAGTATCAGCATCAGTATCAGCATCATCATCAGCAGCATCAGCTCATCAGCATCACCACGGCCACCACCACCACCACAATCAGTATCATCGTCAGCAGCAGCAGCATGTGCATCATCATCATCATCAGCATCATCATCATCATCATCATCATCATCATCAGCAGCAGCAGCATCATCAGCATCAGCATCAGCAGCATCATCAGCATCATTATCATCATCGTCATCAGCATCATCATTACCATCATGAGCATCACCAAAATCAGCATCATCATCAACAGCATCAGCATCATCACCAGCATCATCATTATCGGCATCATCATCAGCAGCAGCAGCATCATCATCACCAGCATCAGCATCATCAGCAGCATCATCATCATTCATCATCATCAGCATCATCATCAGCAGCATCATCATCATTCATCATCATCAGCATCATCATCAGTCTGAGATTCCTATATTTCCTCGTCCTCCTCCTCCTCGTCCTCCTCCTTATCCTACTCCTCATCATCATCCTTGCGTTCCTCCTCCTCCTCGCGTTATTCCTATGTTTCCTCCTCCTCCTCCTCCTCCTCCTCCTCCTCCTCCTCTTCCTCATCCTCCTCTTCCTCCTCCTCCTCCTCCTCCTACTCCTCCTGCTCCTCCTCCTCTTCTTCATCCTCCGCCTTCTCTACCTCGTCCTCCTCCTCCACCACCTCCTTCTTCCCCCCCCCCCCCCCCGAATTATGATCCCAGGCGAGGTCGAAAAACCAAAAATCTGCCCCCCCCCCCCCCCCCATCCCCCTCCCTTCCCCTCCCCTCTCCCCTTTTCCACTCCTCTTCCTCCCTCCTTCTCTCCCCTCCTCCTCCTGCTCATCCCCCTCCTCCTCCTCCCCCTCCTCGTCCTCCTCCCCTCCTCCTCCTCCTCCTCCTCCTCCCCCTCCTCCTCCCCCTCCTCATCCTCCTATTCCGCCCTATTCCCCCTATTCGCCTCTCCTCATCCTCGTCATCCCCCTCCTTAATCCTCAGCATCCCCCCCTCCTCCTCCTCCTCCTCCTCCTCCTCCTCCTCCTCCTCCTCCTCCTCCTCCTCCATCCTCCTCCTCCTTCCCCCTCCTCCTTCCCCTCCTCCTCCTCACAAATATATTCCTCCTCCTCCACCCCCCTTTATCCTCCTCCTCCTGCTTCTATGCTGCGCCTGTTGGCTGTGCTTGTTGCTCCTGTGCTGCTGTATGCTTAATGTTATTAGTCGCCCTCGTACTTGTAGTTATGTTATTCGTGGTACGAATTACGATAAGTTGACCATTCGCACTAGTAATACGAACATGGAGATTACTAGTATTAATGAGATTAGCATGGTTGATCGCCGTAGTAGTAGTAATAATAATAATACTGATACGAATGGTCGCAGTAGCACGATTAGTTTGAATACCATTCGCAGTATTAGTATCGACTTTACTAGTTCTACTACACGGTGAATATTGCTACTGATATTATGACTCTCTATGCTGGCTTTACCATCGTTCGTAATAGTAGCATGAATACTATCAGTTTGCATAGTCTTGTTGCCCGTAATACATTCGTATAAGTATGATGTTCCTAATGGTTATTCGTAGTGGTGTGTTTGTTCATGTTATGCGTACTCTTCTCTGTGCTCCCATTATGAGTAATACTGCTACTGCCCGTCATGTTATTATTTTCCGTGTGATTAAACTTATGGTGTTATTACAGTCTGCGTAGTATTATTCATATCACTATACGTAGTACGATTGGCATTGGCATCAATAAGTTTATTACGAGTGTTCCTTTTTTTCGTATTATTGATACTATTTCATTGGTACGCTTGTCACTCGTATCACTCTTTCGAAGATACGATCATTACTCATATGATTACCATTAGTATTACGATTACGGACAGTAGCCTTACTAGTAACATCAGTCGCATTACCAGTACAAACGGAGTCGCCTTGTTACTGTCAGTACTATGATGGTCAATAAGATTGTGAATAATAGTCCTAGGTGTTATGTTGTTAGCATTACTGTTAGTATCGGTAGCAGAAATATGTGTCATACATGTATTAATAATAGTGTGTGCTCGCTTTCGTGTCACTATTCGTATCACTAGTATCATTACTCGTTGTCGCGTAACCCTTTTCCCACTATTCTTATTATTTGTGATACTACGAGTATCCATATCAGGTAGTTTCCTTCCTATTCGTATTGCCCGTATTCTTATTGGTACTGGTATTAGTATCATGCGACTTAACATTAGTCTTCTTCCTCTTAATATTATTATTCGTCTTCGCATTGCTAGTATTACTCCTCCTCCTCCTCGTCCTCATCCTCCCCTTCCTCCTCCTCCTTCCTTTTCCTCCTCATGCTGCTCTTCTTGCTATTCCTGTTTTTCCAGCTTTCCACCTCACGTATCCGCTCCCACCCGTGTCCCCACTCGCCCACACGCTCCTACCCCGCGCTCCGTCGCTCCATCCAGGGAGAGAAAGCGGAGAGGTGAGGAGGAGGCGCTGCTGGCGTGCACCCTCCCCGCGCGCCCTCGTGAAGCTCAACGCCAGGACCATGAGAGATCACCGTCGTCCTCGGGGCGACGAGGCTTGCCGACTGAAGGTCCAGGGCTCGGACGGCAAACTTTTCCCCGATGCAGGACTAAGCCCGTTTCGGGTCCCAGAACCGTCAAAAAAAACGGCTCCAAGACGAGAAGCCTGCCCCCAGGGAAGGGAAGGGGCCCAGGGGACCGACACAGCGAAAAATCGCGACCCCAGAGAACAGGGGCCTCGTACCCCCTCAGGCCCCAGTAATTCGAAGGCAACAAGCCAAATCGAGCAGGAACAAAACTGGGTCTCCGAAACAGTTTCTACGCCGCAGCGCGGCCGAGGCAGTCTGCACGCACGTCCAGGCAGCCCAGGCCCGCATGCAAGAGGGGAGAAGCAGAGGAGCGGCCGCAGACAGAGGAGCCGGGAGAAGAGGACGCACTCACGTGGCGAGGCCGCGGGGGGGCGCGCGGGGCGGCCAAGCCACACTTCAGCCTGGCAGCGAGCGCGGGGCGGCGTCGCGGGCGCACCCAGGGAAGGAGCCGGCAGCAGAAAAGCAGGGCGGGGCCCAGCAAGTTGGGACTGCGGGAGCGTCGGGCCACCAGGATGGCGGGCTGGGAGGCGCGAGGGAAGTCAAGTGATGGCTGCGCGTGACAGCTACGGTGGGCGGGGCGAGTAGCCCTGCGCCTGTGCGCGGCGCGAGGCGATGCGCAACCGCGGCCCAGTGAAGGGAGAGCAGCGGGGCGGAGCGGAGGGGCCAGGGAAAGCCGGGTGGCAGGAAGAACCCAGGCGCCCGGCTGCCGCTGAGCGACGCGTGGAGGCCACGCAAAAGGCTAGGGGCGGCGGGAGGGAGGGCAAAGAGCCGGCGAGCCGAGCCCAGGGCCGGCGCACGCATCACTGCCAAGGGCAGGGCGGCGCCCAGCGGAGCAGGAGCTCGGCGAAGGATCCCGGCAGGCAGCCGGGAGGCAAGCAGGGAGGGCGACGCAGCGGCGGCGCCCCCCAAGCTGAGGCAGCGCGAGCTGCCGAGCAGGGGCAAGTGCAGCCTGCCGGGCCCGAGCCCGGTGGGGCGGCGCGTGCGCCAAACAAGCCTGGGCCAGGGTGGCCCGAGGTAAAGCGGCGTTGCGAACCCCAGCGCCAGGCGGTGGGGACGGGGCGCACAGCCAGGGGCGGCCAGCACACCACGTGCGGAAGCCAGGAGCACGCGGCCAGTGGAGGTGGCCGCGGCTGGGCAGGGCCTCAGCTGGCGCACGGCGCCGCACCCAGACAAGGAAGCCGCGCCCATGAAAAGAAAACGCACCGCCTGCGGGGGCGGCGTGCGGAGTGGGGAGCACCAGACAGGCGCACGGCAGGAGGGGGCGCCGAAGAGCTGACGGCGGAAGGCGCCTCACCTGCGGTGGATGGCGCGCCAGGGGCAGGGACGGGCGCACCAACAGGGGTGGACGACGCGCCCGCGAGAACGCAATCAAAAGGTGCACAGACAGGTTGAACAGAGGCTGGGGCCAGCCCACAACACCAGGCGCACTACCTGGGGTGGATGGCGCGTTTGGGAGAAGGAGCCTGGCGCGCCACCTGGGGTGGGAGGCGCTGCGCAGACAGGTTGATCAGAGAAGCGGGGAACCTCATGGAGTGGAAAGCACTTCGCTGCGGCCGGGCACAGGTTGGTCGGGAAACGCACCGAATAGGTGCACAGACGCGTGGATCAAGAAAGCGAGGCACCTCATGGGGTGGAAGGCACCTCGCTGTGGTCGAAGTCGGGATAGGTCGGTAACAGGCCCAGCGGGCCTAGGAAGAGAAACGGGGCCGCAGTCGTAGGTCCGTGCCGTCACAACCCCCAGAGCCGGGACTGGCCCCCAGTGGGACAGAACGCCTCACTGTGGCGCTGGCCTCCTTGGCCCTTCCCTCTGGCTGCCTGGCTCTGGCGGCTCTGCTGCTGCTGCTGCCAGACGGCGTTCCAGCCGATATCCAGATTGCGGTGCTGGCCTAGGGTGCGGATGTCGTTCTCAACCTCGGCCAGGTCCCCCAGGAAGGCGCAGCTGAATTCGTCGTAACCGCGGGGGTTGTATGTCTCCTTAGCTGGGACACTTCCAATCACGCTGGTCGCAGGCCCTTCAACAACGAGGGCACCACAGGTGGCTTTCAGGCGGTTGATGGTTTCAGGCAAGGTCTCGATTCTGCCATCCGCCTCCCTCCACGGCGGGGTCCACAGGATGTCGCGCCTGGGCGTCGTCATGCAATTTCATTCCCTTCGTGCCGGGGCCTCGCCCACAACACCCTGCGTGTCCCAGCCCCGCCGTCGGTCCCATTGTCTATCCCGGCTCCAAGAATTCCGCTGCGCCCATCCGCTGGTCCGTGCGAACTCAGCCCGAACCGGGCACCAAGGCTTCCATCCCGTTGCGGGTTCCTGGAGCGCTGCGCCAGGCGGAGCTCGTGGAACCACGGGCTGGACGGGCGCTGGCTCGACGGCTGCGCCTCCTTCCGATCCACCTGGGCCGTGGCCCCCGAAGAAACGACCTCCTCTGGCGACCCATGCCAGGTGAAGGCTGCTCTGACCATCCCAGATTGTGAGCTATTGGGCGCCGATGCGAACGCACAGGTGGTCGTCCTTCCGGATCTCCTCAACCAGTCCAGTGACCCTCCCCCTTCTCAGGTCTGGCTGCAGCCGCCTCCCTTGCTCGTTGGCCTATGTGTGCCAGCAGGCTGGCGTATGGTCGCCAACACATGTAGACCCTACCCCTGCAGGTCAGAGTTCTGAAAACCCGGCCAGGGGAGCAGAATTTGAAGGATGCCCACAGCCCAATGAACCCCAGCAGAGGTGTCCGATACTGCGTCGATTGGACGCTGAGGAACAAGGATCGCAAGTGCTCGCAGACGAAAACTGGCGGCTCCGGAGGACGCATCCGGCACCGCTGCCGCTCTGGAGCGCTCTGGCACGCTCTTAAAACCTTTCACCACGCTTTGGCGCAACAAAGCCCCATCCCTCCCTGGCGCCCTCCCCCTGCACGCCAAGACTTCGCTCGACCGTGTCGGGTCGCTGGCCCATGGCACTCCCGGCCCGTTCCCGCGGGCCAGCCTTGCATGCTGAATTCCGGCAACAGCCTTGCATGCCTTACTAGCGTTTCGCTAGAGAGCTCCAATCCGCCAACGTGCTTTTCGCCCCACGGCTCATGAAGCTCTGAGGGGTGGATGGAGGGGTTGTTAGGGGAACGAACAATCGCATAAACGTAAAAATTCGGAGGTCCGCGCGGACTTCTTGGATTGGCACTGAACCCCCCCTCCCTGGCGCGCGGAGAGCGCCAGAGCGGCGCCGGAGGCGCCGCCAGGGGGGTCCACTCGCCCAGGCAGTCCACGGGGCCCACTCGCCAAAAGATCGCTCCAAGGTGCCCAAGATGGCCCCCAGACGATCCAAGACGCCTCCAAGACGCCCCAAGAGGCTTCCAAGAGCACCCCCAAGAGGCCCTAGGAGGCAAAATTCATTGGATTTCCTGAGGTTGTTGAAAAAAGGTGACGTTCCTGCCTTTCGGCTTCCTCACGCTCCAAGACCCAAAAGGGCCCAATGGTCGCCCCGAGACAGCCTAAGAGGCCGCCCAGAGGGCGCCGAGACGGCACGAGAGGCCCCCAAGGCAGCCCAAGAGGCCTCCAAAATGGCCCAAGAGGGCTCCAAGAAACCCCCAAGACGGGCCTCATAAAAGGAGCACGAATCGACATTCCGACCTCACTGCCCTAAGAGGCCCCCTCGAGGCCCCAAGAGGCCCCCAAGTATCCCCCAAGATGCCCCAAGACGCCCCAAAAGGCCTCCAGGACGCCCCAAAGAGGCTCTCACGAAGCTCCCACGAAGCCCCCAGGAGGCCTCAAACTGCCCCAGAGAGAGGCATCCCCGAGAGCCCTCCGAAGAGACCCCGAGAAGCATCCACGAGGCCGCTGACCCACAACCCAGGCACGGTGGCGGGATGGACCGAAAACCATTAGACCTGGGCCTGCACGGACCTGGGCCGGCAGGAAAACGGAAAAGAGCGCTTCAGAAACAGAAACCGAAATTACTCACACCACCGTTCGTACTGGGAACCTTGGCGTTGAGAGCTTGTTACGTCACCCCGCGCTCTTGGGAGCCTTGGTGTTCAGAGATTGTTGCGTTGCCGCCCGTTCCTGAGCCTTGGCTGGGCCTTGGTGTCAGGAACTTGTTACTTCACCGTTCTCTGCTGGGAGCCTTGGTCTTATCAGCTTGTTTACGTCACCGTTCGCTCTTGGGAGCCTGGGTGTGAAGAGCTTTTTGCGTTACCGATCGCTCTCTATTTGACGTCTCTGGGCCTTCTTGGGAGTCCTATTGGGGCCCTTGTCGGGCCCTTTTGGAGGCCTCTTGGGAACCTCTTGGGGGCCTCTTGAGGCTTCTTGGGGGGCTCTGGGGGCCTCCTGGGAGCGTCTTGGGGCGAATGGCTAGATTTTTCGGTTCGTGGTCCCCCTCTTGGGGCCGTCTTGGGGCCCTCTTGGGCCGTCTGGGGCGCCTCTTGGGCCGTCTTGGGGCCCTCTTGGGCCGTTTGGGGGGCCTCTTGGGAGCCTATTGGGCCGTCTTGGGGCGGTCTTGGGAGCTTCTTGGAGCGTCTTCAACGCAGTGAAAGCCGAAAAGCCTTGTCTGCTAAAAATGTACCTTTTCCATAGGAAATCAACGATTTTCGCATCCCGGTGGCCTCTTGGGACGCGTCTTGGGGGCCTCTTGGGGCTTCTTGGGGGGCTCTGGGGGCCTCCTGGGAGCGTCTTGGGGCGAAAGGCTAGACTTTTCGGTTCGTGGTCCCCCTCGTGGGGCCGTCTTGGAGCCCTCTTGGGCCGTCTTGAGCGCCTCTTGGGCCGTCTTGGGGCCCTCTTGGGCCGTTTGGGGGGCCTCTTGGGAGCCTCTTGGGCCGTCTTGGGGCGGTCTTGGGGGCCTCTTGGGCCGTCGTCAACGCCGTGAAAGCCGACAAAGCGCATATGCTAAAAATATACGTTTTCCGCTGGAAAATCTATGATTTCGGCCTCTTGGGGCCCTCTTGGGACGCCCCTTGGGCGCCTCTTGGGGGGGGCCTCTTGGTGGCCTCTTGGGCCGTCTTGGGCGGTCTTGGGCTCTCTTGGAGCGCTCTTGGGCCGTCTTGGGGGGGAACCCGAAAAACATGCAAAAACCCAAGGGAAAAGCCGAACACGCCATTAACACTCATATGCGCACGCTAGCCCCCTCCCCTGGAACCCCTCCCTTTGGGGCTTCGCCCACACCAAAACGTCATCACTCGTACCTCGCTCTTTCCGTTACCTGGGCCGGCACGAAAACGGAAAGAGCGCCTCAGGAACTTGCCCGAGATGGCGCATGACACCCTTCGCTCTTGAGAGCATTGGTGTGAAGAGCTTGTTGCGTCGCCGTCTCCGGTGGAAGCCCTGGTGTTCAGAGACTTTTACGTTGCCGTTCGCTCTTGGGAGCCTTGGTGTGACGAGCTTTGTACGTCACCGCGCTCTGGGGAGCCTTGGTGTCAAGAGCTTGTTACGTCACCACTCGCTGATGGGAGCCATGGTGTTCTTGAGCGTCTCTTGGGCCTCGTCGGGGTCTTCTTGGGGCCCTTTTGGAGCCATTTGGGGGCCCTTTGGGGGAGGGGCAATTTTGGGCCGTCTTGGGGCCCATTGGGGTCGTCTTGGGGCCGTCTTGGAAGCCTTTGGCCGTCCTGGGGCTCCCTAGGGGGCCTCTTGGTGTCCTCTCTTGGGAGCCTCTTTAGGCCCTCTTTGGGCCTCTTGGGGCTCTCTTGGGGCAGCCTTGGGACCCTCTTGGGCCGTCTTGGGGCCCTCTTGGGCCGTTTCGGGCCCCTCTGGGACCGTCTGGGGGCCCTCTAGGACCGTTTTCGGGTCCTTTGGTGGGCCTCAGGGACCGTACGGGGCCGATCTTTGGGCCTCGTGGGCCGTATGGAGCCCTTCTGGACCCGAAAAAAGCGAGAACCCGAAAAACCTGCAAAAACTCTAGGGACATCCAAGCTTTTGGCCTCTCTGGCCCTCTCGGGGGCCCCCTGGAGAGCCTCTGGAGCCGTCTGGAGGCTCTGTTGGACCGTCTTGGGGCCGTCTTGGAGTCGTTTTGGTGCCCTCTTGGGCCATCTTGGGGCCCTTGAGCCGCTTCACCCGAAAAAACTATGAGGAAACGGGCCGTGGAAGGCGCCCGCGAGCCGCTTCACTCGAGAAAACAAAAGGGAAACGGCCCACAGGCGGCAATTACCAACCAAACGTCCCCCCCTGGAACCTCCCCTGGAACCCCTCCCTAGAGGGCTTCGCCCCGCACTAGAACGTCATCACTCGTACCTCGCTCTTACCGTTGAACGGAAAGAGCGCCTCAGGAACTTGCCCGAGAGGGCTCATGGCACCCTTCGCTCCTGGGAGCCTTGGCGCGACGAGCTTGTTACGTCGCCGTCTCCTTGGGACTTTTACGTTGCCGCTCGCTCTTGGGAGCCTTGGTGTGACGAGTTTTGTGCGTCACCGCGCTCTGGGGAGCCTTGGTGTCAAGAGCTTGTTACGTCACCGCTCGCTGATGGGAGCCATGGTGTTCTTGAGCGTCTCTTGGGCCTCGTCGGGGCCGGGGCCCTTTTGAGCCCTTTGGGAGCCATTTTGGGCCAATTTGGGGCCGTCTTGGGCCCCTTGGGGCCGTCTCGGTGCTCTCTTGGGAGCCTCTTGGGGCCCTCTTGGGGCCCTCTTGGGGCTCTCTTGGGGCCGTTTTGGGGCCCTCTTGGGCCGTCTTGGGGCCCTCTTGGGCCGTTTCGGGGCCCGTCTTGGAGCCCTCTTGGACCGTTTTCGGGTCCTTTGAGGGGCCTTTGGGGCCGTATGGGGACGATCTTTGGGCCTCGTGGGCAGTTTTGGGCCCGTCTGGGCCCGAAAAGGCGAGAACCCGAAAAACCTTCAAAAGATCCCGAAAATAACATAATTGGGGGGGGCTCCTGAGACCCTCTCGGGGGCCCTCTGGAGGGCCTCTGGAGCCGTCTCGAGGCTCTCTTGGACTGTTTGGAGACCATCTGAAGCTTTCTTGGGGCAGTCTTGGTGCCCTCATGGGCCGTTTAGGGGCCCTCTTGGGCCCTCTTGGAGCCCTCTGGCCGCTTCACTCGAAAAATTATCTTGGCGAGGGACCCAACCATATGCAGTTGTGGGTACCGCAATTATGAATATCTTCTTCGGTGAAGCTCCCTATGGGGCCCCGAAGCGCTGCAATGGGCGGGGGGGAACGCATGCGGGCGGTAGCACTGGGGCCGCCAGTGGAGCTCCCTATGGGGCCACGGAACGCTGTACTAGGGGGGGGACGCATGCGGTCAGTAGCACCCGGCCGGGCCTTCGGTGGAGCTCCCTATGGGGCCACGAAACGCTGTAATGGGTGGGGGGACGCATGCGGGCGGGTGCACTGGGGCCGTCGATGGAGCTCCCTACGGGGCCACGACACGCTGTACTGGGTGGGGGGAGCGCATGCGGGCGGTAACACTCGGGCCGTCGGTGGAGCTCCCTATGGGGCCACAAGGCGCTGTACTAGGTGGGGGGGACGCATGTGGGCAATAGCGCTGAGACCTTCGGTGGGGCTCCCTATGGGGCCACGAAACGCTGGGTGGGGGGGACGCATGCGAGACGTAACACTGGGGCCGTCGATGGAGCTCCCTATGGGGCCACGAAACGCTGAACTGGGTGGGAGGACGCATGCGGGCGGTAGCACTGGGGCCGTCGGTGGAGCTCCCTATGGGGCCACGCAACGCTGTACTGCGTGGGGGGACGCATGCGGGCGGTAGACCTGGAACCTTCGGTGGAGCTCCCTATGGGGCCACGAAACGCTGTACTGGGTGGGGGGGACGCATGTGGAAGGTAGCACTGGGGCCTTCGGTGGAAATCCAAATGGAGCCACGAAACGCTGGGTGGGGGGACGCATGTGGGCGGTACCGCTGGGACCTTCGGAGGAGCTCCCTATGGGGTCACGAAACGCTGAGTGGAGGGGACGTATGCGGGCGGTAGCACTGGGGCCGTCGATGGAGCCCCGTGTGGGGCCACCAAGCGCTGTACCCGGAGGGGAAACGCATGCGGACGGTGGCACTGGGGCCTTCGGTGGAGCTCCCGATGGGGACACGGAACGCTGTACTGGGCAGGTGAAAATGCCAAATTGGATGTTTCGGGACGCATGCGGACGGTGGCAGTGGAGCCTTCGGTGGAGCTCCCTATGGGGCCAGGAAACGATGTACTGGGTGGGTGAACATGCCACATTGGATGTTTCGGGACGCATGCGGACGGTGGCACTGGGGCCTTCGGTGGAGCTGCGGACGGTGGCAGTGGAGCCTTCGGTGGAGCTCCCTATGGGGCCAGGAAACGATGTACTGGGTGGGTGAACATGCCACATTGGATGTTTCGGGACGCATGCGGACGGTGGCACTGGGGCCTTCGGTGGAGCTCCCTATGGGGCCACGAAACGCGCTACTGGGTGGGTGAAATTGCCAAATTGGTTTCGGGACGCATGCGGACGGTGGCATTGGGGCCTTCGCTGGAGTTCCCTATGGGGCCACGAAACGCTGTACTGGGTGGGTGGAAATGCCAAATTGTAGGTTTCAGGACGCATGCGGACGGTGGCATTGGGGCCTTCGCTGGAGCTCCCGGTGGGGCCACGAAACGCAGTACAGGGTGGGTGAAAATGCCAAATTTGATGTTTCGGTGTATCCCCAACTGGGGTGGTAATTTGGGGGGGGTCTCGAAGGGGATGGGGATGGGGATGGGGATCGGTTAAACGATACCGAACATTGGAAGCGAAGGCGCTTACGCGCGAGTTTACGCGGGCAGCTTACGCGCGAATGTCGGCGCAAACGACCCCGTTGTTTTTGGCGTCGCTCACCTGGCAGTTCTAACCTGCTTGGCCGTTTCGACCCACCCGGATATTTTCACCTTCTTGGCGACTCTTGGGGCCCTCTCAGGCAGTCCCTCTTGAGCCGTCTTGGAGTCCGTTTGGGACCCTCGTGAGCCGCCTTGGAGCGATCCCAAGACGACGTCGGCAGCCCCTCATGTGTGCGAGGATGTCCCAAGCGAATTAGCAAGTTAAGGCAAGAGCGATACCAGGACGATGTCGACAACACCTAGTCGGTTGAGAATGTCCCCAACGAAATCGCAATTGCTCGAAAGGTCCATACGAAGAGGACGTCGCCAACATTTCATTATTGTGAGGATGTCCCAAACGAAATTGTCATGTTGAGCAAGAGTGTTGCCGCCAAAATCGCACAGTTGTGAGGAAGTCCCTAGGGAAAACGCCATGTTGGGCAAGATCGAGACCAAGACGACGTCGACGACATCTCATTTGTACGAGGATGTCCTTAGCGAAATTGCTATGTTGGGCAAGAGCCATCTCGACAACATCGCATATGTGTGAGGATGTCCCTAGCGAGGGGCGGACATAGAGCGTCTTAGAGACATATCATTGGCCTATGATGGGCCGTCTCGAGGCATTCCAAGTGCGATCCCAAGACAACTTAGCTGTTTGAAGATGCCACCAGCGAAATCCGGTAGAGGGAAACAATTAGTGAACACCCCCCCTGCCCCCCAAACTTAAAGTTGGCACGCGGGGGAGAGACTGCGGTCGAGGTGCAACTCATCAGACCCATCGCCAACTTTGAACATTGGGGGGAGGGGGAGGCGTTCACAGATGAATGTGGCATGAGTGTTCGCTATGTGTGTCCGAGGCCTGTCTCTGTGTTGGCCATGAGATTCCTGGGGATACACCCCAAGAACTCCCTCTAGCTTCATGTTCCGACTAACGGATCGCACGCTGCACGCGCTCTGCGTCGTCCGTCGCCCCCTTCCGTCGTGCCGCAGGGGCGCACGGCGCGCCGCGTGAGTTGTTGCTGTTCTGAAGTCTCGAGGAGGCCGTCGCCCCAACCCGCTGGCCAACCAGAAGAAGGCGGAAGGACACGCAAGTACTTTTTTGGTCGCGGGCGGACGCGGATTCACAGTCGCCGAGCTGAGAGGTCTGGGCCACGGGCCTGTCAAATTAGCAACGCGCAAGCCTAAGAGCACAGCGGCCGAGCCCGCACACCGTCGGTTGGGCCGCAGGCTGAAGGGGAGCTGGCTGAGATAGGACACGCAAGCACGCGCAAGGAGGGGAAAAACCTGAAAACTCGATTCCACGAGGCCCCCTAAAACTCCCGAGTCGTCGGCCCTCCCGCTTCGGACGGCGCACAGACTGTCTCCAAGACGGCTACGATGGCCCCGAGAGAGCCCAAGATGGACCCAAGATGTCTCCCAAACGGGCCGAGATGCCCCCAAGATGGCCCAAGATGGCCTCAAGATCGCCCAAGAACCCTCCAAGACACCTCCAAGAGGACCTCCAGGAACCCCCGAGGAGGCAAAGGACATTGATTTTCCTCAGAGCCTCCTGGACGGCTCCAAGAGGCCCCCAAAACGGCCCCAACAGGGCCCCCAAGACGGCCCCAAGACGGCCCTGGAGACCTCCAAGATGCCCAAGATGGCCTCCAAGACGGCCCAGAAGCGCCGCAAGAGGGCCCCGAGTCGGCCCAGAGAGGCCCCCGAGACGGCGTCCGACGGCGTCACACAGGCCAGGAACGCCCTCAGATGGTCACAGAGCCGCCTCTGGAGCCTCCAGAGGCCGCCAAGAGACCCAAGGAAGACCCCAAGAGGCCTTCAAGACGCCCACAGGAAGCTCGCAGGAGGCCCAAGGGTGCATCAAAAGGCTCCCTCCTCCTCCTCCTCCTCCTCCTCCTCATCCTCCTCCTCCTCCTCCTCCCCCTCCCCCTCCTCCTCTCCTCCTCCTCCTCCTCCTCTCCTCCTCTCCTCCTCCTCCCTCTCCCCTCCTCCTCCTCCTCCTCCTCCTCTCTCCTCCTCCTCCTCCTCCTCCCTCCTCCTCCCCTCCCTCCTCCTCTCCTCCTCTCCTCCTCCTCCTCCTCCTCCTCCTCCTCCTCCTCCCTCCACTCTCCTCCTCTCCTCCTCCTCCTCCTCCTCCTCCCCTCCTCCTCCTCCTCCTCTCTCCTCTCCTCCTCTCCCTCCTCCTCCTCCTCCTCCTCCTCCTCCTCCTCCTCCTCCTCGCCTCCTCCTCCCTCCTCCTCCTCCTCCTCCTCCTCTCTCCTCCTCCCTCCCCTCCTCCTCCTCCTCCTCCTCCTCTCCTCCTCCTCCCCCCCCTCCTCCTCCCCTCCCCCTCCTCTCCTCTACCCTCCTCCCTCCTCTCCTCTCCTCCTCTCCTCCTCCTCCTCCTCCTCCTCCTCTCCTCCTCCTCCTCTCTCTCCTCCGCTTCCTCCTCCTCCCCTCCTCCCTCCTCCCCTCCTCCTCCTCCTCCTCCTCCTCCTCCTCCTCCTCCTCCTCCTCCTCCTCTTCTTCCCCCCTCACGTTTTGCCCGAAGGGTTTCCACAACGGCTGGGGGAAGACGCAGTCCGATAGCTGAGCCGAGCTCTGGCCGCGCGAGGTTCGGCCACACAGGCGCTTCCGAAAGGCAGGGGGCGGCGGTGATTCGCCGTAGGCGTCTTCGATGATGGTAACAAGGACCTCCGAGATCGCCCCGTTCGGAGGCGGTCCAGCGGCGGTTTCGCATGAGACTTCCGCACAATTGATTAAGGAACCGTGGTCTCGCCCCAATGCCCGCGACATATCTAGCCTTGACGGCCACGATCCCTTGTAGAGAACACACTAGGGTGCACATGGCCGTGCTCTCGCCCTGTCCCGGCTGCATCCTTTCTTTCTCAGGGCTTCCCCGCCGTGCTTCTTCTACTCCTGGACCCGCCTCTTCGCATTTGCTGCTCATCAGCATGCTGTGCTGGGGTTGCTGCTTCTGGGCGGCCCCCAGGGACCAAAAAACTGCCTCAGGTCGCCGACAAAAACACCAGAACATCTTCCGCGCGATACAGTGTTGCGGCTTGGAGGTGGCCGGGGGGTCTGAACTGGCTGGGACTCCAGAAGATCGGTGAGGAGGGGGGGATGAGGCCAAGTCCGTCCAAAATCGGTCCCCAGACCCTCCCCGGATCCATCTGGTGCAGTTTTTCCCCCTGCATCCGTTTTTGATGGCCCCGGGGCCCGACAACGGCCCCGGGAGGCCGGAAAAGGCAAGAAGATGTCTCGAAGCCAGGACCTCGAACACCTCGCCCCCCCTCCTGCTGGACAGGACCAGTGCTGGGCCCCGGGCGGCTCCAGCTTGCGGCGGCCGCCGCGGGGGGTCCTCCGCGAGCGCACCTCGGTCACTGCCTCCTCACCGGGGCACCTCGCGGACCGCGCGGCGGGGGGGGGAGGGGCGGGAGGTGACGGGGACGCGGCGAAGTTCGCGGATAACAAAGTGAAGGTTTTTTATTCGGCGTTTCGGAAAGGGGGGGGGAGGCGGGGTCTGGCTCCGGACCTCTGCTTCATGCCACAGTTTGCAAGAGTGCTGCCTCTGGGGGAGACTCCAACCGCTCGACAAGATCTACTCCATTGGGGGGGGAGGGGGGTTGGGGGGCCCGCGCCGATCGGCAAAACAATGGAAAACAAACGATCACAAACAGCCTCGTCTCTGTAAGGGGGGTGTACAGTGGAGGCCAGCCCACAACAAACCTTCCACAAGAAACCCAGCCCTTAGACCCCAGGACGTCCATGGATGTTTGGCGTGGGAGCGTCGCGCTTCCCAACGCAATACCCTCGAAACCCGATAAACACAGGGCACCCTGGAGGCCAGCATGGTGTTTCTTGGCATGGGTTTCCACTGTAGTGAGCGAAACTGTGCCCGAAAATCTGCCCGAGTGTTGCCGAAGCTGGCGCCCGAAACTTCTCGAACGCGCCAGTGTGACGGAAGTCCTTGGTTCGAAGCCCGAGCGACTCTCAATGTCGGTCACAACTTCGACCACACTACGTTGTCGGTTGCACTTTCAGGCACGTTTTTCGGTCAACGGTTTTCTTTGGTCACATACCCTTTCGGCTGATAAGGGCGGGGTTCCATGAGCACGACGGGTTCTCGAGGAGAAGGATGCTGCAGGCTTTTCGCCGCTTTCGAACTGCTGGCCCCTCAACGGGGCCCATACGCAGTTGTGCCCGACCATACGCAGGGCACAAAATTAGCCTGGCGAAGGGCCCGACCATACGCAGTTGTGAGCGCCGCAGTTGTGAGAATCGTCTTCAGTGGAGCTCCCTATGGGGCAACGAAACGTCTCAGAGATGTGCCGAAATTGGGGGTGGAACCACATGCGAACCCTGCCACTGGGGCCTTCGGCGTAAATCCCTATGGGGCCACGAGACGTGTGAGAGATATGCCGAAATTGCGGTGGAACCACATGCGAACCCTGCCACTGGGGCATTCGGAAGAAATCCCCATGTGGCCACGAAACGTGTAAGAGGTATGCCAGCATGGGGGTGGAACCGCATGCGAACCCTGCCACTGGGGCCTTAGGCGGAGCTCCCTGTGGGGCCACGAAACGTGTGAGGGGTGTGCCGAAATTGGGGGTGGAACCGCATGCGAACCCTGCCACTGGGGCCTTCGGCGGAGCTCCCTATGGGGCCACGAAACGTGTGAGGGGTGTGCCGAAATTGGGGTGGAACCGCATGCGAACCCTGCCACTGAGGCCTTCGGCGGACCTCCATATGGGGACACGAAACGTGCGAGGGGTGTGCCGACATGGGGGTGGACCGCCTTCGGCGGAGCTCCCTGCGGGGCCACGCATCGAAGGGTGTGCCGAAGGTGAGGGTGGAACCGTATGCTGCGAACCCTGCCACTGGGGCCTTCGGCGGAGCTCCCTATGTGGTCACGAAACGTGTGAGGGGTGTGGGGGTGGAACCGCATGCGAACCCTGCCACTGGGGCCTTCGGTGGAGCTCCGTATGGGCCCGCGAAACGTGTGAGGGGTGTGCCGACATGCGGGTGGAATCGCATGCGAACACTGCCATTGAAGGCACCCCTATGGGCCCACGATACGTGTGAAGGTTGTGCCGAATGTGGGGTGGAACTGCATGCAAACCCTGCAACTGGCGCCTTCGGCAGAGCTCCCTATGGGGCCGCGAAACGTGTGAGGGGTGTGCCTACATGGGGGTGGAACCGCATGCGAACCCTGCCACTGGAGCCTTCGGCGGAGCTCCACGTGGGGCCACGATACGTGTGAGGGGTGTGCCGACATGGGGGTGGATCCGCATGCGAACCCTGCCACTGGGGCATTCGGCGGAGCTTCCTACAGGGCCCACGAAACGTGTGAGGGGTGTGCTGACATGGGGGTGGAACCGCATGCGAACACTGCCACTGGAGCCTTCGGCGGAGCTTCCTATAGGTCCACGAAACGTGTGAGGGGTGTGCCTACATGGGGGTGGAACCGCATGCGAACCCTGCCACTGGAGCCTTCGGCGTAAATCCGTATGGGGCCACGAAACGTGTGAGGGGCGTGCCGAAATGGGAGTGGAACCGCATGCGAACCCTGCCACTGGGGACTTCGGCGGAGCTCCCTAATTATGGGGCACCAAACGTCTCAGAGATGTGCCGACATTGGGGGTGGAACCGCATGCGAACCCTGCTACTGGGGCCTTCGGCGTAAATCCGTATGGGGCCACGAGACGTGTGAGAGATGTGCCGAAATTGCGCTGGAACCGCATGCGAACCCTGCCACTCGGGCCTTCGGTGGAACTTCCTATAGGCCCACGAAACGTGTGAGGGGTGTGCCGAGCCGACATGGGGGTGGAACCGCATGCGAACCCTGCCACTGGGGCCTTCGGCGGAGCTCCCTATAGGCCCACAAAACGTATGAGGGGTGTGCCGACATGGGGTTGAACCGCATGCGAACCCTGCCACTGGAGCCTTCGGCGGAGCTCCCTGTGGGGCCGCGAAACGTGTGAGGGGTGTGCCGAATTGCGGGTGGAACCGCATGCCAACCCTGCCACTGGAGCCTTCGGCGGAGCTCCCTGTGGGGCCACGAAACGTGTGAGGGGTGTGCCGAATTGCGGATGGAGCCGCATGCGAACCCTGCCACTGGGGCCTGGAGCTCCCTACAGGCCCTCGAAACGTGTGAGGGGTGTGCCGAAATGGGGGTGGAACCGCATGCGAACCCTGCCACTGGGGACTTCTCCCTGTGGGGCCGCGAAACGTGTGAGGGGTGTTCTGGCATGAGGGTGGAACCGCATGCGAACCCTGCCACTGGTGCCTTCGGCGGAGCTCCCTATAGGTCCACGAAACGTGTGAGGGGTGTGCCTACATGGGGGGGAACCGCATGCGAACCCTGCCACTGGAGCCTTCGGCGGAGCTCCCTATGGGGCCACGAAACGTGTGAGGGGTGTGCCGAAATTGCGCTGGAACCGCATGCGAACCCTGCCACTGGAGCCTTCGGAAGAGCTTCCGATAGGCCCACGAAACGTGTGAGTGGTGTGCCGAAATTGTGGGTGGAATCGCATGCGAACCCTGCCACCACTAGGGCCTTCGGCGGAGCTTCCTACAGGCCCACGAAACGTGTGAGTGGTGTGCCGAAATGGGGGTGGAACCGCATGCGAACCCTGCCGCTGGGGCCTTCGGTGGAGCTCCCTATAGGGCCCACAAAACGTATGAGGGGTGTGCCGGAATGTGGGTTGAACCGCATGCGAACCCTGCCACTGGAGCCTTCGGCGGAGCTCCATATGGGCCCACGAAACGTGTGAGGGGTGTGCCTACATGGGGGTGGAACCGCATGCGAACCCTGCCACTGGGACCTTCGGCGGGGCCCACGAAACGCGTGAGGGGTGTGCCGACATGGGGGTGGAACCGCAGGAGAACCCTGCAATTGAGGCCTTCGGCGGAGCTCCTGATAGGGCAGCGAAACGTGTGAGGGGTGTGCCAAAATTGGAGGTGGAACCGCATGCGAACATTGCCACTGAGGCCTTCGGCGGAGCTCCCGATTGAGGGCGCGGGCAGGGAGGACAGAGGAGCAAGCGAGGGAGGAGGCGATAGAGAGAACGAGGAGGAGGTGAGAGAGAGAGAGAGAGAGAAACAAAAAAAAAAAAAAAAAAAATCCTGGCGAAAGACCCAACCATAAGCAATTGTTGGTAACGCGTTGTGGGTGCCGCGTTCGGTGGGGGGAACCGCATGCGAGAGCAGCCACTGGGGCCTTCGGTGGAGCTCCCTATGGGGCCACGAAACGCTGCCCTGGGTGGGGGAACCGCATGCGAACACCCCCACTGGGGCCTTCGGTGGAGCTCCCTATGGGGCTACGAAACGCTGCCCTGGGTGGGGGAACCGCATGCGAACACCCCCACTGGGGCCTTCGGTGGAGCTCCCTATGGGGCCACGAAACGCTGCCCTGGGTGGGGGAACCGCATGCGAACACCCCCACTGGGGCCTTCGGTGGAGCTCCCTATGGGGCTACGAAACGCTGCCCTGGGTGGGGGAACCGCATGCGAACACCCCCACTGGGGCCTTCGGTGGAGCTCCCTATGGGGCTACGAAACGCTGCCCTGGGTGGGGGAACCGCATGCGAACACCCCCACTGGGGCCTTCGGTGGAGCTCCCTATGGGGCCACGAAACGCTGCCCTGGGTGGGGGAACCGCATGCGAACACCCCCACTGGGGCCTTCGGTGGAGCTCCCTATGGGGCTACGAAACGCTGCCCTGGGTGGGGGAACCGCATGCGAACACCCCCACTGGGGCCTTCGGTGGAGCTCCCTATGGGGCCACGAAACGCTGCCCTGGGTGGGGGAACCGCATGCGAACACCCCCACTGGGGCCTTCGGTGGAGCTCCCTATGGGGCTACGAAACGCTGCCCTGGGTGGGGGAACCGCATGCGAACACCCCCACTGGGGCCTTCGGTGGAGCTCCCTATGGGGCCACGAAACGCTGCCCTGGGTGGGGGAACCGCATGCGAACACCCCCACTGGGGCCTTCGGTGGAGCTCCCTATGGGGCCACGAAACGCTGCCCTGGGTGGGGGAACCGCATGCGAACACCCCCACTGGGGCCTTCGGTGGAGCTCCCTATGGGGCTACGAAACGCTGCCCTGGGTGGGGGAACCGCATGCGAACACCCCCACTGGGGCCTTCGGTGGAGCTCCCTATGGGGCCACGAAACGCTGCCCTGGGTGGGGGAACCGCATGCGAACACCCCCACTGGGGCCTTCGGTGGAGCTCCCTATGGGGCCACGAAACGCTGCCCTGGGTGGGGGAACCGCATGCGAACACCCCCACTGGGGCCTTCGGTGGAGCTCCCTATGGGGCCACGAAACGCTGCCCTGGGTGGGGGAACCGCATGCGAACACCCCCACTGGGGCCTTCGGTGGAGCTCCCTATGGGGCTACGAAACGCTGCCCTGGGTGGGGGAACCGCATGCGAACACCCCCACTGGGGCCTTCGGTGGAGCTCCCTATGGGGCCACGAAACGCTGCCCTGGGTGGGGGAACCGCATGCGAACACCCCCACTGGGGCCTTCGGTGGAGCTCCCTATGGGGCTACGAAACGCTGCCCTGGGTGGGGGAACCGCATGCGAACACCCCCACTGGGGCCTTCGGTGGAGCTCCCTATGGGGCCACGAAACGCTGCCCTGGGTGGGGGAACCGCATGCGAACACCCCCACTGGGGCCTTCGGTGGAGCTCCCTATGGGGCTACGAAACGCTGCCCTGGGTGGGGGAACCGCATGCGAACACCCCCACTGGGGCCTTCGGTGGAGCTCCCTATGGGGCCACGAAACGCTGCCCTGGGTGGGGAACCGCATGCGAACACCCCCACTTGCGGTGGAGATGGGGAAACGCTGAGAGAGAGCAGAGGCAAGGAGGGGGAGGAGGAGGAGGAGGGGGAGGGGAGGGGACGCGGGGCACCGTCTCTTCAAAACGAGGACCCAACACCACAGGATGGTTGGGAAAAAAATTATCCTGGCGAAAGACCCAACCATAAGCAATTGTTGGTAACGCGTTGTGGGTGCCGCTTTCGGTGGGGCTCCATATGGGGCCACGAAGCGCTGCCTTGGATGGGGGAACCGCATGCGGACTGCGCCACCGGGGCGGGCCTTCGGTGGAGCTCCCTATGGGGCTACGAAACGCTGCCCTGGGTGGGGGAACCGCATGCGAACTGCGCCACTGGGGCCTTCGGTGGAGCTCCCTATGGTGCCACGAAACGATGCCCTGGGTGGGGGAAGCGCATGCGAACTGCGCCACGGGGGCTTTCGGTGGAGCTCCCCATGGGGCCACGAAGCGCTGCCCTGGGTGGGGGAACCGCATGCGAGACACCACTGGGGCCTCCGGTGGAGCTCCCTATGGGGCCACGAAACGCTGCCCTGGGTGGGGGAACCGCATGCGAACACCCCCACTGGGGCCTTCGGTGGAGCTCCCTATGGGGCCACGAAACGCTGCCCTGGGTGGGGGAACCGCATGCGAACACCCCCACTGGGGCCTTCGGTGGAGCTCCCTATGGGGCCACGAAACGCTGCCCTGGGTGGGGGAACCGCATGCGAACACCCCCACTGGGGCCTTCGGTGGAGCTCCCTATGGGGCAACGAAACGCTGCCCTGGGTGGGGGAACCGCATGCGAACACCCCCACTGGGGCCTTCGGTGGAGCTCCCTATGGGGCCACGAAACGCTGCCCTGGGTGGGGGAACCGCATGCGAACACCCCCACTGGGGCCTTCGGTGGAGCCACGAAGCGCTAACGCATGCGAACACCCCCACTGGGGCCTTCGGTGGAGCTCCCTATGGGGCCACGAAACGCTGCCCTGGGTGGGGGAACCGCATGCGAACACCCCCACTGGGGCCTTCGGTGGAGCTCCCTATGGGGCTACGAAACGCTGCCTGGGTGAGGGAACCGCATGCGAACACCCCCACTGGGGCCTTCGGTGGAGCTCCCTATGGGGCCACGAAACGCTGCCCTGGGTGGGGGAACCGCATGCGAACACCCCCACTGGGGCCTTCGGTGGAGCTCCCTATGGGGCTACGAAACGCTGCCCTGGGTGGGGGAACCGCATGCGAACACCCCCACTGGGGCCTTCGGTGGAGCTCCCTATGGGGCCACGAAACGCTGCCCTGGGTGGGGGAACCGCATGCGAACACCCCCACTGGGGCCTTCGGTGGAGCTCCCTATGGGGCTACGAAACGCTGCCCTGGGTGGGGGAACCGCATGCGAACACCCCCACTGGGGCCTTCGGTGGAGCTCCCTATGGGGCCACGAAGCGCTGCCCTGGGTGGGGGAACCGCATGCGAACACCCCCACTGGGGCCTTCGGTGGAGCTCCCTATGGGGCCACGAAACGCTGCCCTGGGTGGGGGAACCGAAATGCGAAGGGTGCAACCGCATGCGGCTGGGGCTTCGGTGGAGCTCCCATGGGCTACGAAACGCTGGCCCTGGCCGCATGCGAACACCCCCACTGGGGCCTTCGGTGGAGCTCCCTATGGGGCCACGAAACGCTGCCCTGGGTGGGGGAACCGCATGCGAACACCCCCACTGGGGCCTTCGGTGGAGCTCCCTAT